>CAKAOJ020000250.1:245000-445000 GCA_916701645.2 Sebastolobus alascanus | reverse complement strand
ACACGTTCTCATCCCAACTCGTCACATACTGACGGTTTGTGAGACCCCTCGCTCGGCGTAACTCTTTTCAGCGTCTGTATTTGACGCCCTGGGAATGAGAACGGGCTGGTAGCTCCGTAACATACTGTAGCTGTCACTGTGATTTTGGAGATTTGTTTCACTTCTACAAAACCTTCCAGACAAGAGCCTCCCTGTTTTATTTACTTGTAATACTAACACTTAGATAAAGCGTTAATACACCGTTAAATCAACCTCGACACCTTCCCCAGCTGGTTCACAGTTAGAGCTTCACACTGGTACTTTTTAAATCGGGGAATATCGTAAGAAAAAGAAGGTGCAGCTACAAATTAGCTAATGAGAGGATTTGCAGGCAACATGCTCTGATTGTTTGTGTGAATATCTTAGCTTCTTTATTATTCAGTGTGTGTGTGAGAAGACATTTTTGGCACACACACCTTCAAAATGTCCCCTTTTCATTTTTCCAAATCACAATCAATATGTTGTTATCCCAAAGTACCGTAGTAAAAAATTTAACAAACTCTCCTCGTAGCTGTAACAATGAAATGTCATTGGGCAAAAATAAGTTTGCAGCGTTCTCAAATGTCACCATATATTTGTATTAGTATTGTTCTGTTTTCGAATCAGGCAAAACCGCCTCGGTGCTTAGTGTAGCTAATCAGCCAGCGGCTCCCTGTCTTTGTGAAAAACTGTTGCACTTTAGGCAATTCACAAAATTCCAGGCACATGTAATTATTGATTGCCTGGAAATGTCAAGAAAAGGCTATTATGATTCCATCCGGTGCTTCAGCGAAACACAAAGAGCCCGTAGCGGGGGAAGACTTTTCAAAATGCTTATGCTTGTTTTTAGTCAGATTTTCCAGATAGACGTCAATATCTTCAATTTAGGTGGAAGCTCAGAAGTCTTACTGTCATAATGATGACATATAAGGAGTGTTCATTAGCCTACTTTTTTTTTTTCAGTGGTCTGTAACATGGCATCACTCCTGATTTAAAAGCTTGTGACTTTCCACAGCTAAGATAAACATATTGTTTCTGGCTTGATGACTGAGTAGTTGTAATTATTATCGGTGACATTTTGAAAGGGTTTAAAGGACCAGTGTGTAACATTTAGGGGGATCTATTGGCATAAAAGGAATATAATATTAATAAGTATGTTTTCATTGCGTGTAATCACCTGGAAATGTGGATCTTTGTGTTTTTGTTAGCTTAGAATGAGACGTTTATATCTACATGCGCAGCGTTTAGCTGCTCAGAGAAGGCAAGGCTCCAGATCAGCTCTGATTGGTTGTTTTCCTCCAGTCTGTGAAATCTTGCGGATGCCGTTAGGAGCATCGGAGGACACAGAGGAACATGATTTTTTTTTATATTATTTGTCTCATGCACTACTGTCAGGATATAGTGACCTTTTTTAATCATATTTGCTCCATTTCTACCCACTGCAGCTTTAAGGCAACATGTTTATGATTAAGATACCATAAATGTAAGTGATTTTAGCACCACTGTGTTAAATTGGGGCCGACATAAAACATTTGAGAGTAGAGATGTTTAATCATACGGATCATCGTTAGATTGGTAGTGATCACAGACAGATGTAGCCCTTTTATGAGGCACAGTTTTGAATGTTTGTTATGATCCCAGGAGGATTTACCATCCGAGGCTCCTTAACAAGAGGTAGAGAGTTGAACCTTTGTTTCTAGAGGAAATTAAATTTATCTTAATTGTTAATCCGTTGAAAAGTAGGATGAAAGCATGGAGTTTTAAAGTAATAACTGTTACGCACACACGCCTTATCTCTCCCACCCTCACTTTATCTATCTGTCTTCCTCTCTCCATCTCTTTGTCTATCATTCTCTCTCTCTCTCCTCCCTCTCTTTCCGTCCCCAGTGTCCACTGCCACACTGAGTTTTCACAGGAATTTGAGCATGAATTAATAATTAGCAACAGCTGCTGTTCTCGTGTGTGTGTGTGTTCACGCGTGTGTTTATGTGAGCGAGTTATGTGTGCGTCTGGTGGATGCTAACTATTCTCACGGGCTCACTGTCACCTCGATCACAGTTTCACACACTAAGCAGCTTGCCAAACAGCACACACACACACACACACACACACACACACACACACACGCACATGCACACAGTGCATACGTGTGTGCACATGCAAACTTTTGCATCCAAATTCATATGCACACCCACACGTGAATGCACATGACACTTGCATCTATCATTCACCACGCGCACACACACATACCACACACACACACACACACACACACACACACACACACACACACACTCAAACACTGCTGTCTATGTATACGTTTCTGCCTCCTTGGCCCTCTTCCTTTTTGTCCTTTTCGTCTCTTCCCTTGTTCTTTCTTTCTCTGTCTTTGTCCTCATTTGCTCAGCTGTTGACTATGAATTATGTATTATATCCTTATGGAGTGAGAAAAGTTAGCTTGGGGCTATCATTCCCCACTTAACGATCATTAGTTGTGTCTTTGCTCCAATTAGAGCTTGATGGCAAATCAGGTCCTTTTTGCAGCCATCCAACTCCTGCATAATGCAGCTCGTTGCACCTGTTACTGTTGCACATTTGGTTGGGATTCGGCTAAAAAATGGTGTGTAAAGCTGAAAAATAGACCGGAAAAGATCCGTCATCTGTAGCTGCTGTAATCCTGTAAAAACGTCTACCAGTCAGTAAAAATGGTCCCGGTTGTAAGGAACCAATCAGATGCCTCCCTGCCTCCCTGCTCGTACTCTAGCCTCAGCGTGCACCAGCGTGAACTCAAAGCGCGTGTCCGCCGCACGTTCACTGGAGAGTGGAAGAGAAAAGTCAGCTCTTAAAACACCGACAACGAGAACGAACTCGTACCACTATTACCATATTATCGAAAAATACAACTTTGATTTAGTTGTTTATGTTCTGTTAGTTTACTTTATAAAATACTGCAGATTTAAACTATTTATTCTAACAGCTCAAAGTGAAGTCAGACAAACAGGATTATCAACGAGGGGAGACGGCGGATAGAAAACATTGCCGAACAAAATTTACGTTACTCAAACTGCTTTTTCAGTTACAGAAACAAACGAGTGGACTGATCTCCCTCCAGATATTAGAGTAATGTTAAAAAGGGTCGTGTTGTCTCAGCAGGTATCGCTCTCTTTCCCTCCCCTCTCTGCTGCTCTGTGGCCGGCTCTCCAGCGAGCTGCTGCCCCCCCCCCCCCCTTCCCCTCCGTCAACAAGGAAATAAAAGCCCCTCGTCTACGAGACCGGGGTCTTGAGAGAGCTCCAGCTCATAGCGGGGTCTGTGTGAGTGAATGCCCGGGTGGAGAGGTGGCGATCCCGGCAGGAGCTAGCTAGCTGTGCCGGCAGTTTGTGGAGCTTCTAAACTCCGACAACAGTTGAGAAAATGTTTGATTCGCCATCTAACATCGTAAAACTGTCAATATTCTAAATCTACACCGTTGATTTCTCGCCTCAACATTTTTCAGAAGTAAATTTAGTGATGAAATAGCTACGAAAAATGTGAAGTAGTTAAGATGCGGCGGTGCTCGTGCATGTGTGTGGGGGGCGTTGCCTTATAAGGAGTTTCGAGGGGAAGGGGGGGGGTTTAGACGGAGCTCCTGAGGCGATGCGACTTTCAAATTATGCTAGTTTTCCAAGATCGCAGACCCCAGCTTTAACTGGTACTACTCTTCATGCTGGGACTACACTTGAGTTTGAGTCAGTTAGATCCCCGTACGTCAAAGTCCTTGAGGTCAGCCCGTTTGCACGAAAAGGCGTATGAATGACTGATAATGCGCAAGGCATTTACCGTGCAATAAGATTGCCGGTCTTGCTTTTGGCATGTCACGTGTACGTCATGTAGTCTGCACTGACTGCAATGTAAACGCATCTGCGTAAATATGCTTCATTCAGAGCTAGTGACGTAGAATAAAATATGAGAGAGACTGCTTATGGCGGGCGGGAGGGGAGGTGGACCGGTGTTTTGTTTTATAAGTTACGTTAGTGACGTTTGTTACGTGTTTTCCGTTGTTTTCATACATATTTTCCTTAGTGTACGTACTTATTTCAAGCCCAACCATGATGTTTTTCTTAAACCTAACTGTTACGTTACAGTTAAAAGTGTTATGTTACCGGTGCGTGGCATACAAATGACACGCTAAAAGCCTACAATTCGTGCAGAATGCCCTTGTAATGTCGTGCTATTTATACGCCTTCCCATGAGATCAGGTTGTTGAGGGAGACACTGAACCCCAGGTTGCTCTCCGGGTGCTTTACAGCAGCCTACTGCTACTAAAGTTTCTGTATTCAGGACCAAGGAAACAAAAAGCTGCCTGCTGGTAAAGGTGAACATGCCTGTATAGGTATACAGTAGATGAGCTGTGATGAAGGAAAGAATAAGCAATAACAAATTCATTGTTGCCTCTTAGATCTTATCATTAAGGTTCATACTGACTTATTACACTCTAAGAGTTGTAAACATGCACAGACGGACAGCTCACTCTGTGTTTCTGTGACCTCTCCTCAGACAGAGCAGCAACTTTTGTTCTGGTGACTAACAGCCAGTTATGCTGCTCTTCTTCTTTTCTGGCAGTCGTGTTCACATTCAGAAATCAGTACTAAAACCACAACTCGACTTCATCGGTCTTGAATAACAGCAGAATAAAGAAACCACAACATGATGGACATTTGTGGTCCAAAGTGGATGAAACCTACGTTCATTGGTGATCCCCTGACTTTTGGCCTCTCCTCTCCTCTCCTCTCCTCTCCTCTCCTCTCCTCTCCTCTCCTCTCCTCTCCTCTCCTCCTCCTCTCCTCTCCTCTCCTCTCCTCTCTCCTCCCCTCTCCTCTCCTCTCTCCTCCCCTCCTCTCCTCTCCTCTCTCCTCCCCTCCTCTCCTCTCGTTTCCTCTCCTCTCCTCTCCTTTCCTCTCCTCTCCTCTCCTCTCCTCTCCTCTCCTCTCCTCTCCTCTCCTCTCCTCTCCTCTCCTCTCCTCTCCTCTCCTCTCCTCTCCTCTCCTCCCCTCCCCTCTCCTCTCCTCTCCTCTCCTCTCCTCTCCTCTCCTCTCCTCTCCTCTCCTCTCCTCTCCTCTCTCCTCTCCCAGAATCATTTCTCCTCCACCAGACAGTCTCTTTTTGCCAGCACCGGATTTTATTTTGCTGACTTCAAGGCAATTTGTGGGATAAATGTCATCCTTTCCATTATGCTAACATTGCCGCCCTTCTCTCCTTACCCCGCATAAACACACACACACACACACACTCTCACAAGCACATTCAGACACTGACTTTTATGCGAGTCTGTTCCCTGTTAGCACCCTAGCCAGATGTACAGTGGGTGTCATCGCGTCGCCATGGTAACGAGCCATAAACCGAGACTCATGTCTTGCCTGCACTAGTGACATGGTACAGTACAGAGTCCCTCTGTTCTCTGCTGCTCACACACTATCTTGACACTGTTTGATTGTGGGGAATCTTCAATGAATGATAGTTAAATCTAAATGCCATCCTATAGTGCAGCATATGTGCTATACAATGCAGTGAATGTGCTATAAACTGTACTTCATCCTCCTCTGAGCCCTCCTCTGTGTATCCACCGCTGTCCTCACTTTGGCTTACAGGCTTAGTGGCTCAGCTCATTTCACACCGAGCTTCGCACTCCTCCTTCCTACGTACCTTCTTCTCCTGTCCTCTGAGGAAGGAGCCATAAAGCAGCACATACACTGTACGATTTTAGAAATGCGATGATGAGATGGAACTGGAGGTAAGCTAGCTACGTTTTATTATAGGCCTATCTGTTGTACATTGTTATCTTGATAGTTACGCTCTGATTACTAACTAACTCGTAAAACGACCAAAACTTTGGACGTTTCAGAAATTCATCCGACTGCCCGACGTCCGGTCGGGAGGAGTTGATCGGTCCTCGGTCCCCCCCTTACTCTGCACGAAAAAAAAAACGACGCCCGACAAAGCTGAAATTCGGTCCGACTCTAGAAGGAGTCGTGCTGCTCAAAATTCAGGCCAGAAACGGGCTAAAATCGTAGAGTGTATGCCCGGTTTTAGCAGGCAGAGGGAATAAGGTGCAGCATTGCAAGCTGGAATATAATGGAGAGATTATGGAGGGTGACAAGATGCTCTGATTATAACAGTACAAAATCACAGTGATGGAGAGGAAGATGTGGAGGGATGGATGGAGAGAGAAAAAGCGTGGAGGTTGAAAGAGGATGAAAACAGTTAGAGAGGTCATAGTGAGGCTACTAACCATTCTCTCCAAAGACAAACGGGAACAAACTCTCTTCAAAGAAAAAGACCTGATACTAAAATAACACACAATCTTTTTTCCTCTTCTTTGTCAAAGCTTAGGTTCCATCAGGCTTTGAGTGTGTTATCATATCTCTCTTCAAGCAACATCGTGTTTATCTCTTATCTTTTCACTTGTCTTTTATTTATCTTCCTCCTAATACCCCGCTTCTCTTCCTCCCTCATTCCTTTCTTCTCTCTGAGGATTTATTTTACCAGGGATGAACAGATTGATATGTAAGCATGACACGCCGAGTGGAAATCTCACCTCTGAGAGGGGGCGGCCCAAAGAATAATATTTAAAAAGTTATAAACTCAGATTAACTGGGCAGAAAGAGTTTAGCATGAAGATACAGGAGCAGAGAAAGAGGGAGGTGGAGAAAACAAATAAAGTACAAGGAGATGTATGACAGGAAATGAGGGAATGAAAGAATCAACAGTTTCTTTTGTTCTCTTTAGAAGCATGCACAGGTCATGTGGTCATCCTTGTGTGAGCACTCCTCCTGTAAAACCCCTTAAACACCCTGACACACACAAATAGAAGTGATGCTGGAGGCGGTCATTCAAGGTCAAACTGAGGTCATCTTCCTTGTGATCCATGATTACCAGCCGCCACAGCGACGCTGGTATTTTTTGGTTGTGTCTAGAAGGTAACCCACGAGTTGCGAAACTTGAGGTTGTGATGGTTGAGGTTAGGCATTGACCTTGAATAGTTAAGGTTAGGATAGGTCGTTGGGCAGAAAGTCTTGCGAGAGTTTTCGGGCATTTTTGCAACTTATATTCTTTTGTTCTTTCATTTGTTCTTTCTTTCTTTTGTTCGTTCCTTCTTTCTTTCTTTCATTCTTTCGTTTGTTCTTTCTTTCTTTATTTCGTTCTTTATTTCGCTCTTTTCTTCTTTCTTTTGTTCTTTATTTCGTTCTTTCTTTCTTTTGCTCTTTTGTTTATTCATTTGTTCTTTCTTTCTTTCTTTCTTTCTTTCTTTCTGTCTTTCTTTCTGTCTTTCTTTCTTTCTTTCTTTCTTTCTTTCTTTCTTTCTTTCTTTCTCTGCTTACTTGCTGGTTTTTTTTCATTACTGTATTTTTGGGTGTGATTTAAGGAAAATGACCCTGAGCTGTAATGAAAGGAAAGGAGGGGGTAAGAACAGGTTATCAAAAGTGTGGAGAGCTTTGAAAGGTCAGGGCGTTTGTGTGTGCGTGCGTGCGTGCGTGCGTGCGTGCGTGCGTGCGTGCGTGCGTGCGTGCGTGCGTGCGTGCGTGCGTGGCGATCACACTTCAATGCCAAATAAAATAGACTTTTCTCTCGTCTTTTCTCTCTCTCTGTCTACACTACAATCCCTCTTTTACACATTATTTCTCTGTCTCTCTCTCATAGTTTCTTTTCTCCCTCTTTCAGTCCTGTGACCTGTTCAAATCATGGCCTGTTGAAAATTCAATTTAAGATTGCTGTGATGTCTCCCTCCTTCCACGGCCCCCACTATTATAAGCTAAAAAGTTCAGACCAAACCACCCCCCACCCCCCAAACACACACACATAAAACAGAAACTGCAGAAGAAGAGAGAGGAGTGTGAAGAAGAAGAAGAAGAAGGATATGATTTTCTGAGGTTTCAGGAGCGCCACAGTCTCAGGACACAGTAATTTATTTCCACGAGGTACATAGTAATATCTCACACACTGTGGGCGTGCGGCTTCTATTTCTGCAAAGTGAACAGAGGAATGGAATTTTATATGAGGGGACTATGAAAATATTGTTCCTAAGAAATAGATCTGTTGGTGTTTTCTAAGCTATGTAGAATGTATGAAGCTGACCATACATTATTCTGCACCACCAACATAGAGTCACGTCTTCTCACAGTCAAAACTGAATATTTTCACTTTCTAATTATTTTTGTCTATTTTTCACCGTTTCTGTTTTTTTTTCGTTCTATTTCTATCTGGATTTTCCCTCCGTTCTCTGGGTCAGACTTTCTCTCACAGTGGGGGATAGAAAAATAACATAATCTCAACTCTGCAATGGCACTCTTGGGATTGATTTACACATTTAATGATGGCATAGTCTGGTTTACACACACACACACACACACACACACACACACACACACACACACACACACACACACACACACACAGAGACCTTATATTTTGTTCTGTAGTTGCTTTTCTTGAAAGCATTTGTTTGAGGTGGAGGCGAGGAGAGAGAAGCAAAGAGAACAGCATGTAAGAGGAAGTGTAATAGAAAATACAGACTGACATTAAAGCTTAACAGCATCTAAAAAATACAAAAATCTATTTCTAAATTCTCTGTAGAAACACTGCTTTTTAAAGAATAAGTCATCTTTGAAACCTGTGACAGACTAAGTGGTAGTGACTGAAACTTGTTACAGGAAACTCTAGGGGGAGCACTTACCACAAAGCACAGGATCACACTGAATGAAGTCAAGTTCAAATTTCTGTTGATGATTGATTATTGCAGCTTTGAATTTCATTTTAATTTTGAGAGCCACGACATTGTATGTAACAATGTTAGGCCAAAGAAATTCCCATTAATGTATTCAATATATACAAGCGGAGACAAGACAAACTTGTATGTTTAACTTGTGCTTTTTAGGAAAGATATTACTGTAGGTCTGCAGCTCTGGCGCCTGCAGCAGAAGCACACTGTACTGTATGCTTGAGCACATTCTTGTCAAGGATGCATGACTTGCTTTTTTTTATTGTACTGATCTTCAGTAAATGCACATCTCTACTTGAAAGGGAGCGTGCCATTTGCATACAGGAAGCACACAATGAGCGATTCTTTGCAGCTGTTGCCTTCACTAAGACAGCTTAAGAGTTTGCACACTTCCAGTAGGTGGATGTAGCTAGAAGTGCACATCCATAGATATTATTCTCCAGCTCAGGGGCATCAACACGTTGCATTCTATGTAAAATTCTTTGAACTGCTCGGGGATTAATCCAACGCAAGAGTCTGTGTCAATCTCCGCTATTATTCACGATGACAATGTTAGGAGGAATAAAGCAGGCCAAGACATTTCCAATGAGATGGCGTGTTTAACATAACAAAAGGATGTTTTTCCCTGCATCTTATTCTGTTTTCTGAAAAACCTTGATTTCATTCAGGCAGTCAGTCAGTCTGCTATCATCTCCTCTTTTCACTGCCTTGTTGTGTAAGCCCCCGTAAGCCCCCGTCCCTTCACAACATTTCTTTCTTTCTGTCTTTCTTCCTTATATTTACTCCTCACTTTCTGGTTTTCTCATCTCTCTCTCTGTGTCTCTCGTTCCTCTCGGAGGATTTGCCCCAGACATAAAATGCTTGTATATTCAATTATTTATTTATTTGTTTCCTATTTGCATGAGGGCAGTGGGTGCGATAGTGTGTGTGTGTGGGCTGGATGAGAGAGGTCAAAGTATAAGGATGATGTAGTTATGGGTTTGCAATTAATGAATTTACATACGGTAATGGGGAATGTTTGGCAGGCAGAATGCTGCTCCCAGATGGGAACAAGTCTGACCTCTGACAAATGGACTGATCACAGAAGCAGAGAGAGAGAGAGAGAGAGACTGACCTCAGAGAAAACAGAACGATCTCCCACTTAATTTCACAGACACTCATTTACAGACGTTTTCATATGAGAGAGAGCGAAGGGAAAGAGATTAAATTGCTTCATGCATTGATAATATCTTATATTTTGTATTAGAGGGAGACGGGACGGAGCCAGAGAAAGAGAGAGGGAGGGAGATGGACGGACTGACCAATCTCTGGGCGATCTCCTTAATTTCACAGGCGCTCATTTACAGGCGTTTTCATAGAAGAGAGGGAGATTAAATTGCTTCATGCATTGAAAATGTCATATTTTTTGTAAAAGAGAGAGGAAGGAGATAGAGGGCGTGAACCCGATGGTCTTTTGCTCGGCAATTCCTCTGAATTCAATTCAGAGTTAGACTGCTTCCCATTCCAGCGGCCTATTCATCAGCTCACATCACATTCTTATTGCACTGAAAAGGCAAATATGACCGACTGTATTGATTAAAGGAGCTGGCTGGTGATATTCAACAAGAACAAAACCAACAATGAATTGAATCTTCTATAGAAGTATTGCCTCTGTAGCCTGATATAGATTGTTTTTCTTTGCCATAGAGCTCATCTATTGTCCAAAAACTATTAGAATGAGCCACAGCATTGCACTGGATGACATGTTCCTTCATTACTATGAATACTAGCTTATTGTGAGTCAAACCCACACACATAGTCCTGCTGTCATAAATCCTCACCCACCCACAAAATGTGTGTTATTCTATGACTGAAAATAGTCCCCAACAAGAGCACTATTTACTCCTGTTTGAGTAACGTTTGGTAAAAACTACAGTACATGGTTGGGAAGCCAGAAAGTAGGCGGCTGTGGCTCAGTGGATTAGAGCAGGTCGTCCTTTAATCACAAGGTTGGCGGTTCTTTCCCCGGCTCCTTCTGTCCACATGTCAAAGTGTCCTTGTGCAGCCCAGTCGCACAGCAGTTCGTGAAATAGTCCCGAAATTGTAATGCATTGATTCGTGTACATAGACACAAATTCACATTTTTTTGTGACGGTCAGCACGAAAACAGTTCGTATGTAATCCACTTTATTGTGAATCGGAAAGTATAAAGAGCGGCGAGGAAGTCGGGGTGGATGGGTGGCTCAAAAAACACAGGACTATCACCCAGGAGAACGGTGTTTGTGTCAAAGTTGATTTACTTGGCATGTAACTTCCGTACTTAAGTTACGGCACTTCCAGAGTTATTTTAACCCAAAACCACCATCTTTTCCTAAACCTAACTAAGTTGATAGTAGATAGAAAGATAAGAAAAAGGTTTTATTTCTCTGTAGGGTCCGTTCCGTAATGTTGTATCAGACACTTATAATAACGATCTGAGCCCGTCAGCGGCAAAAACAAACACTTTTAGTGGACGTACATTGCCCCGAAAGATTGCATTACAGCCCGTTTAGTTGCTGTAACGTTCTCCCTCAATACTGGACCAATTTAAAAAAAATGATTGTGTCTCCATTAGTCACTTAGATACAAAAAACATGGGAGAATAGGGTCCAGACTTTCTTTGCATGAAAACAGTGTAAATAGTCTGAATGTAATCAATCTGCTTGCGACCACAAAAGGAAATTCAGTTTTCTCGGTTAGTGATTTTCTTTTCCCACAGCTGTAAATTCATATTTATTTTTTATATGAATGATCAACCCACACTCCTTTGGCCTCACACAGACATTCAATAATTCAATCCCGATGCACTTTATTGTAGAGTTAAATTATATTTATTGGAGTAAATTACATACAAAAATGAAATAAAGATCAGTTTCCAAGTTATATGTCCCCTGTTGAGTCTCAGTCTGCATTGATGTACTGCAACTTTGTTGTGTGACATCAGCGGTGAATGGAGAGATCACAGCACAGTCACATGATAGAACAGGCACACACACACCTTCCTGTCCCCTCAGCTAATAGGTTTCAGGAGCTGTCGGAATAATTCTCTGCTTGTTATACACACATAATTAGTTTTCAAAGTAGCTTTCCGTGAATATAGTATCAATTACTTCCCCTCTCTTTGCTGTCCTCCTCGGAGAGACAGGTGGGCTCACATTCTCTGACGTGACAGTGTGTTAATTGAGCTATTAGCCAGAGGTGTGTGTGTGAGTGTGTGTGTGTGTGTGTGAAAGAGAGGAAGGGAGATGCAGACTCAAGGTGTGTTCAGGTTCAGTTCGTGGTAGCTGCGAGTGTGTGTGTGCATTTTCACAGGTGTTTTGTTGTCATATTTTCTGTCTTTCTTCTCTAATTAACATCTGCTAACAATCAAACTGATAGGTGTGAAACACGGAAGCTTAATGAATGATGAACGGTGACATTTAAGTGTAGGCTGCTGTGAATTTATGAAGCTCAATAACAAACACATATTTGTAATGTTCATGAGAGGAAGTTGCTTTTAACAAAGAGGGTAGAATTAACTACATTGTTTTGTCTTTCTCTGTCTTTTTCTGTCCCTGTTTTTTGTCTTGTATGTTTCTCTTATACACAAATATCGTCCAAATGTTTGGCAGCTTGGCCACACAGCAATGTTCATGGGAAATGTTACTCATTGACATTCGTACTCCAGGCTGCTTTTTATGTAAGCAAACATGAAATTAAAGACCCTGTTTTGTTTTCGGGGTTTTGGAGTCATCGCTGGCTCTGCCCCTCTCTGACACAAGAGTTTTGTTTTCTCAAATTCTCTGAGGTGTCCACGCCAAAAAAAACTTGTTTTTTCTTTCTCATTTTCTGTTTCTTTTTCATTGTTTTGCTGTTCTTTTCCCCAAGTTGTTCAAGTATAATGTGCCAAATGTTTTTCCCTTTGCATTTTTTTAGGTTTGGTTCTTTGTCCGTGCAACCTCTCCGTCACTACTACCATCTGATCAAGTTTAGAGCCAGAAGTCTGGTGCATCTCAGAATGCAGCTGCCACAGGAAGACCACCTCTTCTCATCGGTTAGTGAAGAGCTTTGATTGTTTTGTTGTTGTAGTTGTTGTACGGCAACCTGGCCCCCTTAAAGGAACCGATCCCAGCTGACATTGGGTGAAGGCGGGGGGGGGGGGGGGTTCACCCTGGACAGGTCTCCAGACCATCACAGGGCTGACACATAGAGACAGAGAACCATTCACACTCACATTCGTACTTACGGGACATTTAGAGTCAACAATTTGCTCCCTAAATCATTCTGGAAAAATATGTAATTTTAAATTAAAAAAAAAGGTGAAATACTTTGATAAGTTAAAAGTAGCAGAGTTATTAGCTTGAGCTCACAAATTTATCAAAAAAAAAACAAAAACATTTTAATTGAGTCAAATAAAAAAATCCCTTCTTAATCATGTGATCTTTAATCACATCAGTCTTCTTAGTTACAATATATTGTCCAACACTGTCAATAGCTTACACATCACTCCTAAATGAATGGCTATTTAAAAGGAAATGCAAATCCCTTTCAGAATAAAATAACAGGCACTGCTCTAAGGTAAATAACCACATTAGGCAATGTTGAGTTCCATGGTATTTTCCCCTTCCCAACATATCCATTCATCCATCCATCCATCCATAATAAGTCCATGACTCCCAGTGGTGCTATCAATGGTTTTACTCTGCACTAGAAGCAAGGCTAGTACATGTGTGACACATTGAAGATCTCTGCATGGACATGATCGACGGGGCTACTATTACAGTCCTAGTGTGTGTGTGTGTGTGTTAGAGCGTGTAGTGGAAGGGTCTATTGACAGCCTGCTATTCGTTTCTCAGTGCAGGGGGATATGGGGTGTGACTGTCGTGTATGGGGGGGCTGAGGATTTAGGGGTGTGGACTGATCGAAATCTCCCCGCTGACAAGTCCCAGTATCGATCTGTCTGTATCTGTGGCCGACACATGGCCCCACACACACACACACTAGGCAATTCTGCAGGGTGTAGGAAAAATCTTTCAGTAACATATAACATGTTGAGCACCGGGGCATGGCACTCTGTCTGGGCTGGATTTATTTGGTTAATATAATTTATTGATGAGATTTGGAGATTTAGAGTGCGACACAGAGCAGGCTAAGTAATGTGAGCCGACGAAAGCAAGATGAAGACAACAAATAAGCACCGCACAAATGAAAGCGTTGAGATGAATGCATTGTTTATAGCACAAAAATCATCATTTACTATAGAAGTTTATTCTTTTGTCAACCATCATTCAATGCATCCTATTAACATAATGGATTTTAGGGCCATAAAGACTTTCTGTGGGTCATACGCTCACAATGAAAAGGGTATGTGGAAGTATATAACTGAGATCTGATAACATCTATAGTATAGGAAGAGCTGAATACAATGTGCATGTAGTGCTGGTAGAGGGGATACTAACCTTGTGGAGCAGTGGTTGATGGCTGAACTATGAAGTCCTGGGTTGCTACTTCAAATCTGCATTAATTTTGCCCACTTCGGGGACAAGACATTGACATAATATCAACTTATGAAGTGGTTATGGTGAATGATTTAGCAAAAAGTTGCTTATTACAGTTGTATCTATGTATATGTCAAGTGGAAGAAAAAATGGTCAAGATATTCTCCTTGGAGTATCTCTTGCAACCCGGTCTCACGGGAAGGTGTCATGAGCACGCATTTTGGGCTTTTCACGTGTCTTTTGAATGCCACGCAACAAAACTACGGTAGGTTAATATCCTCAGTTATGTTGAGGCAACAAAACCACTTAAGTTTAGAAAAAACGTCCTGGTTGGGCTTAAAATAAGTACGTAAAATACGTACGGAAACAACGTAACATAAGTACGGAAAACACGTCACAAACGTTGCTAAAAAAGACTAAAAAACACATCACAAACCGGAGAAACTCCTGCAGGATTGTTAAGGTTAGGCGTAGATCTCGAATAGTTAAGGTTAGGATTGGTTGTCGCGAGTTTTTGCAGATCTCAGATCAGATTTTGTGGTTTGCGGGCTCCCTTCTAGACACGAACCTAGCTCTGAGCGTAGTATATTTATGTGGATGCGTTTACATTGCAGTTAGTACAGACTACATTGCGTACAAATGATACGCTAAAAGCAGGAAAGGTGCTCTTATTGCACGCTAAATGCTTGCACATTATCGTGTCATTCATACGTCTTGTACTGCAAACGGGCTGCTTTTAAATATACTGCACTATAATTATGGAAACATGGTATTTTACCATCTATCATGACTTCTCCAACCCAATGTCTACATGTCTCTTTGTGTCTTGCTACACTCGTTCTAAGTGCTGTAACCATGGATTCGGAGAGAGCCTGTATGGTCCAATACAAACCCCAGAGTAGGGAGTGTATTACATCAACATTAAGCCAAATGGTTGCCTTTGAATTATATTTGGAGAATGAGTGTTTGTGGGTATTATTGTGTATGTGGCCCCCCGTTGTCTTATGCCAGATGTGCCTCTCTCAGTGCCGTCGGAGGCTGCTTGGGGTGATTTAAAAGCATGATGGATGATGCATGTAGGTACATGATATTCACCATTAGTATTCAGTGTTATTTCAGGAGGCTAGTGGGGGGTGATGGAGAGACTGTATGAGGGACAGAAGAGTATGTGCATGTGATTAAGTGCTTTCACGTACAGTATGAAGTGTACGTGCACCCTCTATGTGTGTGTTTTTCCATCCTGCATGTGCTACACAAGCATCTTGTAATGCTGCTCTCCTCTCTCCCACTGCGCCCTTTAATTTCCCTTTTTTCTTTTTTTTTTTAAAAGCAGAACATGTTCTACCACACGTATTGATTTGTTTGCCAGGGTCTGGATGCATCTGGCCCAACAGCAGGGGAGCATTCACATCCTAGCATGTTCGCCGCGGTTCATAACAGTTCATAATGGAGGAGGCACGACACAGAACACTGCTGAGGTTCGTATTTTACCATATGGGGCGAGGAGAGGGAAGGGGCAAGCCATATGGATCAAGGGTTGGATGCAAGTGTGTGTACGTGAGAGTGAAAGATAAAACCAAAGTGAACCTGTTTTTGGCTGCTGGGTGTATGTCATGCAGCAATGTTTTTTAAGATGTAAGACATTACAACTTGCTGCTGTTTTTGCCTCTGTACAGCCAATATCTTACAATATCTGATTTTTTTTTTCAGGTGAAATAGCGTGGTATTAAACCACTTCTTAGTCCTTTAATCTTAACATTTACATTGTATTTTTTATTGTATGTGACTGAATACTTCCAACATTGTCATTAATACTATAATCATGTTATTTATAGAATTATAAGTCGAAAAATATGAATCAGACCAAAAAAAGAGAAAAAGGGGTTTTGCCTCTTACTCTTCAACCTCGCAGTTAATTCAAACATTTCAGAAGTCAAATCCTAAATGATTGCTCAAGTGTTCTTCTAACTTTCAAACTTTCACCAAAGAAAGAAGGAGGGGAAAAAATGTGTGCATGCACAATGTTCCTCCTCCCCTGGGGTTCATTAGCAGCGATGGAATTCAGTGACCCAGAAACTAAACCTAGCCCAAATCAATTAGCAGACATACACATGCATATATTTGAGCTGCTAATTACAAAGCCAAACTCCACCTCTCAGGGAGGGGTTTCCTCTTTGAAGATGAATCAAACTGTGAGAAGCCAAAATGTTTTGTAAATACAGTATTTTTGTTGGCTTCGACATGATAATGCTGAGCTAGTGTCTGCCAGCAGAAGATTTCCAAGGGCTTTGATACGGTTTCAAGGCTCTTAAGACACAAATCTAACTGTCTGCTGTTTTAATGTGGATCCCTTAAAATTATATCAAATTATACCATAAAAAAATGGTTTGGCTATCACTGAATTCATGCGAACTCTAGGTTTTACAAAACATCTATTTCTATTAATAATATTTACAATACTATCCTTTAATAATTCTGTCAGACTGATGTCTCTTAATGTTTTTTGTCTACCATTTTTTTTTTTAAATGACTAATGTTTTATTGATTTATGTCTTTTATATGGGACAAACAATAGTTAAAAAAAACATTCAAAGAATCAAAAGAAGTAAACAAAACATTATAAGAGAGGAGCAAATAAGAAGCACATGTGTTTCTAATAACATTAACAATAGGTCTGTTCTGTTCAAGTGTCCCATAGTACAAAATTACCCGGATCATCAGGCGATCTTCGGAATTAATTGTAATTTAAGAGGAGTCGCTGGTAGTGACAAACCCACAGACAATTAGCACCCATTCAACTTTGCTGATCTCTTCAGCTCTAGCTACAAACAACTTTAGCTCATTGTTTTGGAGACCTAAACAGAGGTAACAGGAGTGTGAATGAATACATTAAAATCAGTCTTCTATAAGAGTTGACTTTTCACTTTTCACCAGTGATGTTTTCCCCTGCACATCATATCTTACTGTTTGAGGAATAACTCACTGAGAAAGTGGATCCATAAATTGTGCATTACCTGTATAGACCTCTTTATTGCCATTCTGTTGCTAGGGCAAAAGCTTTGGTCCAAGTTTACTTCCTGTCAGCTGCTGCATTAACAAACATTGGAACAGGAAATACAAAGGGGCTCATTTAGAGAGTTTATGTTGTCAAGTTTGAAAAAGTCTATACTCTCGGTGCTTTTCATTATATTAGATTTTTTAGATTTTATTTGTTTACACATATAAAAGGTACAAGTAGAGATTACATAACAACAACAAATGTGATGGAGAGGTGCAAAAAACCCTCGGTGGGGCTTGATCAGGTCATTCTCCAATGTATACCTTAATCAATTTTAAAAGGAGAATAAATTATTAAAAAGGATGGTAAATAAGGAGAGGAGAAAAAAAAACAGAAAAGAAAAAGATAAGATTACACACACTAGCAAACTTCCATATACAATCCAAAAACAAAGTTAAATGGAATTAAGATTCTCATTCATATATCATCAATACAAACTCATTATTAGTAAGCAATTTACAGAGCAATTATACTAATGTGTCTCCTCGCCTCCTCTCCTCGCCTCCTCTACTCGCCTCCTTCTCTAGCCTCCTCTCCTCCTCTCCTCGCCTCCTTCCCTCGCCTCCCTTCCTCGCCTCCTCTACTCGCCTCCTTCTCTCGCCTCCTCTCCTCCCCTCCTCTCCTCCTCTCCTCTTCCCCTCCCCTCCTCCCCTCCTCCTCTCTCCTCGCCTCCTCTCCTCGCCTCCTCACCTCCTCTCCTCTCCTCTCCTCACAGTAAATGCAGTACGTCCCCTTTAAGAGAGTGACAGCAGCAACAGGAGCTGGTCAGGAGCGAACTGGCCGTTGAAGGAATCTCTAAACTTTCCCAACAAACTCAAAGTTCCTCGGGTCTCTTTAACCGTTTAACGTCGTCCTCCTGCCTCTCGTCCCGGATGTGAAGTTAACGGTTACCGTAACCGTTATCGTGAGTGTGTGTCGGTGATGAAGGTGAAGCTACTGACCGCTCGGGAGGAAGGAAAGTCTCGAGAGGAGAAAGTTACGGAATGATGCTTCATCCCTCCAGAGTTCAGCTAAGGTAGCTAACGGTTAGCTTAGCGTTAGCACTCTGATGCTAACTCTGATGTGAGAGTTTGTTCATGTGTTATAAACAAGTACTGTCAGTACATAGTGCCTGAAGTAGTGGAGAGGAACGTGAGGATATACCTAATGGTGGAGTGAAAGCTTTCATCCCTGGCTTGTTACCTTAACCCGAGTTACTGTATCAAGCTAATCACTTTTAGCCAAGTGGAGCTAGCTTACAACACAGCTAGCCAAGTGTTAAAGTGAAGTAGTTAGAGTTAGTTAATGAGAAATGACATGACACACACTTCCTGTTCACCAGCTGCTCTCCATCATGAAAAGACTGCTAACTTTTATGAACACGTTTATAAATGGACCAACTGACTAGTATCAACACTTGCTGGTTACTAACGTTAAAGTAACTTTAGGAGATGAGAAAGGGACTTATAACCCTCATGACCATAGAATGAGAAAGGAGTTGTGGCTTGTAAAAGTTGGTAAGAATGACTGTTAACAGTGTTAGTAAAGAGCTCTACTGACTCTGGACCACTTTGACAAGCTGTGTGACTTTTGAAGAAGTTGCTTTGAGTGATGTAAGTGACCCCAAGTCACTCAATATCAGCCCTGAATTTCTCCCAACATTTCCTTTTTTTCTTTTTGGTCCCTGCCTCTTTATCAAGACTTTCTGCAGTTTGGAGCCTTCCTGCATTACTACATCGCCATTGTTCATCACCCACATCCAGAGGGCCTGCATCTTTGGATTTAAGTGGAGGCTGCTATAATGAAGGTGACGGTGACATTTGGGCAGACCGGTGTGGTGGTGCCCTGCAAGGAGGGATGGACTGTGAGGGACCTCATCCAGCAAGCCACGCAGAGATACAGAAAACTCCTGGAACAGGTACCGGTCATGAGTTTCAAATGCACCTAATACAGTAACTAGAGCTGTCCCGAATACCATTTTATGGGCTTCGAAGCCTCGATGAGAAATATTCGAAGGCATTCGAAGCTTTGCGGTGCAGCAGGCTGACATATTCTTCTGTCTGTCTCCATCTCTACACACAACAAACAGTGATATCTGTCTCAGAATAACTAATAATAATTAACGTTGAATATGAATACTGAATGATGTTGAGGGATTAGTCCTTATTTCATGGGCTATTTGGGGATTTATACATTATTATTACAATACTGATTTGGAGGTTGATTACCATGGCAATGGTTGAAGCTTCGAAGCATTCAGGTCAGCCTTACTGACATGGTTGGTACCAATGGAGTCCTTAGGTTTTGTAGTTTCATGTGATATCTGTATCTGCACTCTAACAAATTTGCGTTATCGCGTTAACCTTGACAGACCTAATGTTTACATTACAGTTTTTGATGCTTGCTATTCAAAAAAGTACTATGAATTGAAAGTAACTCTCTGCTGACACTGGCAAAAATGTACTCACCTTATACATCACCTTACAAGGCAGTTATGGTGGATGTTTCTTTCATATAAATGCAGCTCATTCGTCTGAGTGGCAATTGTAGTTTCAGAGTAAGTTTCATTTTCATAGATACCAAATAGTCCAAGAACAAGAACAAAAGCATGAACAAATGACTCATTTTGAGTCTGTTTGACCTTCGAGCCATCAGTTCGCTACATTATTCATTGTCAGAAATAGTTTTGTAATAAAGTGTTAAGATTTTTATGAACTCCTGAAAGACTAAGAAAAGAGGCGAGAAGATAACTTTTTATGAAACAGCACTTTCATAACATTTGAGGTTTTTCCCTGAAGTCATAAAAGGATAATGGAATGCTCAGTCATTTTTATATCATGAAAGGGCCATATGATTTTCACATCCCAAAGTCTTGGGAAATTAGACAAAGCCATGGAGGTCCAGTTCTCCATAATTGCTGTATAAAAAATTAAAAGCATATCTGATGTGAATTGTGATGGTGCAGATAGGAGCAGGCACGAGTCGTCCCCACTTTAGTTGTGAGTGTAGAAATGCAAATGACTCCCTTCTTGTCATTCCTTTATGACTGCTGTTGATTCCCCGGGCTGCTCTCAGGGCAGGAACCTCGTGACCCCCATCAAACCACCAAATCTTCTCAGTGACTCGCTTCATATTGGCTCCATTATTCAGAGAGCACACCAGTCATATAGATAGACGGCCTCAGCTGTGATTGAGGGGGAGATGTCGAAGCTGTGTGTGTGTTTGTGTTTGTGTTTGTGTTTATGCGGGACAGACAGAGAGACAGCACTCATTGGACTCATTTTTTCCACCCTCTCTCTACTTTTTTTTGCCTGTTAATCTGCTTTCATCTGCCCGTATATCAGCCACTCAGTGCTCCTTGTGTTTTCCACCTTCATCTTATTTATCATCCCTTTCTGCTCACAAGTACATCGCCTCTTCAGCTTTCACATAGCCAGAACCCTCGCTTCCCTTTCATTTGAACTCTTCTTCCTCTTTGAACACTTCCTCCTTCACCTGCTGTTCTTCTTTATGAGATAACTCTGTTCCGCCTAGAAGCAGACATGAATACTCTACATTTTAAATGTTTTAAAGTGTCTAAACTAACAGAATGGGTATATAGGCAGGAGCAATGTATACTGCTTTAGGTCCAGGTTGTGTTATTTTAGGTGTACAAACTCAACATTTTAATTGTTAATTCTTTTTTGTATAGGGAAATATAAACTGCAGCTATTTAGCATATTATTCAAAAGCTTTCAGCCTCGGGGTGGGCGTTTCCATCGGCAGCTGTTGATTGACATCTGAGGGCCTGCTTTTTCACAGCGGACATTTTGGTATGTTGTAGCAGGAACAGCTCAGGTGTAACTGATAACATTAAAAACGACTGCATTGCATTTAGCTCAGCTAGTTCCAGGATCCTGGTATTGAGCATACTGGCTCTTTCACTTGTGTTTGTCATGCTATGACAAGTCAACATATCCGCTCTATTGGTAGGAGATGGGCTGTTAACTTCCCATAATGCACTACAGACTGGAGCACATCATACTGCGTATAGACTACGAATGCTGATACAATCTTCCCCTTTTTCAACAAGCCCACAGAGCGTTGGCTATCAGCCATTAATGATTTAAGCTGTTCGTCCCTTAACAACATTTGTACAAAATTTGCAAGGAGCCTTCCTGCTGTTCAGTTAGTAATCCACTTGGAAAGTGGAAACTAGTAAGCTAGGCTAGCTTGTTTTGTGATGCAAATGATCAGAGTGTAACCTCAATACTATGTATGTTACCTTGTAATTTGAGGCTAGGGATGTGACGGTGAGAAAATTAAATTAAAACTGTTAATAAACTCGTGACAACACCGGTGTTACGGATTACACCGGACATTTTACAAGAAAAGATAACGCTCAGTATATGTAGAGCTCTTCCTTTGCGTCCTCCGCACGGTGATCACCTCATTAACGTTATGGTTCCCTGATAGGATTGGGTTTAAATCCGAAATATTGCCAGATAAATGCTTTCGCTTTGACGCCAAATTTTCCACCATCGTCTTGTCTTTTAAATCTCTCTCGTCCCATGTGTGTGAAAAATGACTCTTGCTACTCTGAGCTGACACTCTGTACGGAGCAGACACTTTCACTCTCAGTTTGTAGCGTCCGACGTCCGTCGTCCGACTATATACTGATAACACAGCGCTGATACACAAAAATGAACAAAATGGGTTTTATATCTATAAAAAAAGCAAAGCGACGGTGGGGGCAGTGGGCAAGTAATGTAATCGTGTAACACCGGTAACACCGACTACTGCGGCAAGCCTAGTCACGACACAGAGTACAGAGACGCAGAGTGTGTCTGCCCACACAGATACTACACCAATCAAATTACCTGTATCGGTCTGAACCAAACAATCACTCCCCCTGGATAACACTAATATAAGGAACGAATTTAAATAAATGAATGAATTTTTATTTGACTTTAAAAGTGAAAAACAAAAGCTTAATACACACCATGTTGCAGTGCAGTTTATCTCTGTTCTAACAGAGGAGCAGCAGCATTTTAGGAGTTATTAATGTTCACTAAGAGGCAGACTGAGTGCTCCAGGTGTGTTTTCCTGCAGCAGCGGTGTGTGTAATGATGCATCTCCCTGCTCTATCGATTAGCTCTCGGAGTGTTTAAATACTTGGTTTCCTGTATGTGTGAATGAAACGCCTTGTTAAACACATGCACACTGTGTTGGCTTGCCCTCCTACGGCTCTTCTTCTTTATCTTCTCCTCTTCCTCTGTTTTCTTTCTCTCTTCCTACTCTCTCCCACACCTTTGTCAGCACTTTGCAGTCTCTCCTCCTCTTACTATGTTTACATTCCCCTCTGTATTTTCTGTTTTTCCCTCTCCTTCCGCCCTCATTCTTGCCAGTTTTTGATAGTTTTGGCCTCTTTCTTGTCTCCTTGTTTGACATTTTAAATATTCTCTTTTTGTTTGTGTTTTCATTGCTCCCCTTTCACCTCCTTTGACTTCCTCCACCTTAACTTCTTCCTCCTCTCCCTGGTTCCTCCTCTCTGGGATGGAGAATACGTATTCTCCTTAATTGCTTCATCTCATTCCCGCTTCTCCCTTTTGTATTTGTTTCTCTGTGTATTTTTCTTGCTCTCTTCCCATCACTCAGTCATTTCCCTGCAACACTAATCTGTTGTAGCTGTGTAATTATGGCTGTTAATGTGTTCCAGGATTAGAAAGCCAGGATATATGTGTTTGTTGCAGAGCAGTCCGGTCCCTAATCCTCCCTCCCAGTGCTAGGCAAATCATGTTTTTAAATTGTCACAGAGACAGCTTGCTTTCTGTCTGACTCTCTCCCTCCACCTCCCCCCCTCTCCTCCCTATCTGCTTCATCCTACTCAGAAAGTATGCTGCTTGTATTAAAAACAGTTTTTTTTTAATCTTGTGTGCTCCTGCGCGCATCCACTGTAGCAAACTGACACTGGCAGTTATCAGCCGCTTTGTTAGGAGTTCCCACAGCGCTGCTTCAGAGGAGCTAACACTTAGAATAGGCATTAAAGCTACAGGATTCTCGAGGTTTAGTCTTAAGTTGAGTTTCAGAGAGGATTTATTTTGTGTTTTAGTTGCGTTGATCTTTTTTTTTTTCTTTTAGATTCACACTGATCGCAGCCTAGTTGTTAGAATTTGTATGTCCCTTTGTGTTACCCAGTATGGGACCGAAGGGGGGTAGAGGAGGCATATGGGGTTAGAAAGTGAAATAAAAGAGTGCTGATGTGTTTGTATGTACTGTATGATACACCAGACATTTGTCATACTACCGCAATGAAAAGTCTCCTCGTAAGTTTTCTGTAGACTCCCAGGTAGCTCATGTTAAGCTCTTTTCAGTAAAAACTTAAGTCTTGCTTCACTAAATACTGTATACAACCTTGAGTTTGGCTTAGTTTGGTTTTGGTTTTTGAACATAAACATATTGACTGATAATAAGCTCTAAAGACAGTTTAGTGGAAATACCCAATTTGAGATAAAGCTCAAAATACAGGCCACAAGATGGATAGAAACACAAGGAATACACCCTAATTTTCATACAGTATTATTGGTTGATAGTTTTTTTTTTTTTTTTTTCATCCGACCTCGATCACACTCATTTAATAGTTTAATTTATTTTTGTAACTGTACAGTTATGAAAGTGACTAAATAAATCATTATATCAAAAATAAAAACAAAATCAAATGTAATATTCTGACCATGGAAAAGGGAGTAGTCTGAAGCCTTACTGTGCCTTTAATTCTTAACAAATAAATCTACCCAAAATAGCAGCAATATAATAAAGAACCACATCATCATAAATCAGAAGCAAATAAACAAAGCAAAAACAGATCATTGTTGTTAGTCTTCTCTCCATGTTGGTCAAAAATAAAGTATAATAAAGAAACAAATATAATGAAGAAACATTATCATAAATCAGACAGTCATTTTTCAGTGTTGGTCACCAATAGTCCCTTTCATATCTGTTTTCAATTTGTAAAACAATGTGCACTTTGTACTGGTAGGTTAAACATATCCAGCTTAGGCTGTGTAAGATATGTGTGACAATTGATTCGCTTTTCATTCATTTTTTTAGATTATTTTTTGACAGTGATAGTTATGAATTTGCAACTTGGTTCCTGGACAATATGCATAACATATAAGACAGCTGGCAAAGACAAAGCACAATGCAACTAAAAAGTTGAAAGAAATGGAATTTGAGTGGGTATAATATAACCAATAACAATCCACTGAAGTAATCCTTGATATTTGGCTCCAGTGCAACCACTACGAGGGGTTTGGGACACCTCTGTAACGTACAGTATGTCAAGCTGAAGGTTGGAGGTGTACTGTTGAAGTGAGAAGTGTCCTCACAGATCAGTCAGTCACTCAGCAAGTGTGTCATTATTGGGATAATTGTCACTACTAAGAGCACCATGATCTGTAATCATTTCTTATAAAACCAAGAAGCAAAAACAGCCTGCTGACAGCTATAATATGGAGCTATCACTCTTGATGGAAGAACATGGAGGCAAAGCAGAAATAGTGGTGTATATAGGGGAAAAAGAGAATGAAGGTCGTATTAAAGAACAAATGAAACACTAATACACAAGGCTCATGTTGAGAGGTAGCAGAGAGGAAATGAATAGAAGAAATCAGAACAAAGGTGATTAAGGTAAAACGGGAGATAGCCGGCACAGCGGGGCGAAGAGGAAGTGTGGCCAGAGAACGAGGAGGGAGGGAAGGAGGAAGGCAGAGTTTGTTGTTCGAGGGGAGTTGTCAGGAAGTTATCAGCTTGTTCTAAGACTTCTTAATTACTCTCGGCCAAACAGACAAGTGTGTAGTGGTGTGTTTATGGATGCCTGTTTATGTGGTCTCAGATTTTATCGGCTGTATTCTGTGAAATATCAAACTGGATCGCAGTTGCCTCTCTAAAACATATATGCAATACATGTTTATACATTTATGCGTATTAGATTGCATCTGTTGTTGCTGACTGTGTCGTGTGTGTGGTCCAAATATGGCCTCAAGTATAGAAACAAAGTGAAACCTTTTGTAAGCTGATGGTGTATGCATGTGTATGCTTACACAGATTGTAAGGTGGATGTGTATGTATGGTTCCTGCCCATGTGGGTGTGTGTGTGTGTGCCGTATAGTTTCATTAGCCAGAGCAGGAATGCAGATGAGGCGTGGCCAAACAAGCTGATAAAATCGTAAAACATCCTGGACCCACGCCAGAGCACAGGCAATTATTTGTGAGAGGGAGGGAGGGGCGGGGAGGAGACGCGTGCCGCTTTCTCTGCAGACAAACCGCAGGAATGTGTTGATCCAGCCTGACACTTATTCTATTCTATTCTATTACTACTCTATATCTATTGGTGTAATGGCACACATGCTTATAGCTAGATCATTAATACATTAGAATGAATGTCCTTGTATACAGATCATCCTGGTTGGTTAATTGTACTGTTTTACATGCTGTACTAATTATCAAAGGATGGCTGCTCACCAGACTGTGATAAAAAGTTAACACATCTAAATTAATGAATTCTGACTATTTGTTTAAACACTAATGAAATCTTATTTTGAACCATCAAGATAACTTTGCCCTAATTAGATGAATGAAGAATCCCATTGTGCACAGCTTAAATGTGGGATGCTGAAATGTTAACATGGTGAGTAATGGTTACCATGGCATTTCCACCAGCAATTGTCTTGTTTCGCTTTTCACAGAAGACAAGCTTTGTTACTGCGGGGTCACAAGATGGGTCAGAAGAAGAGGCAATTTAACTCACATTTAGTTATTTTTCCACATAATAGAGTGCTGCAGGAATGAGTCCTAAAACCTGGAAATTAATTTTGGTTAGATGCCTGAAATATGTGGTTAACACAAGCTTAAGAGATTTTAATGTTTTGTTCTACGACATAAAATGTGTCAGTAAATATCCTGCTCGTGAAGTCATGCAGCGGTGGTATCTAGAAGGTAACCCACAAGCTGCTGAACTCTCTCTCGAGATGGTTGAGGTTAGGCAGCGACCTCGAATGGTTAAGGTCAGGATTAGGTCATCAGGCAACGAGTTCAACAAGAGTTTTTGCACGTTTTCGCAACTTGTGGATTAGTTTCTAGAAATGACCGTTTATAGCCTAATGTTAGCTTTTTACATCTGGCGATTGCATTTATGTTTCGATAGGTGCTGCATCAGTACTTACTGCCTTTACTAAGTATTAGTTTGTAGCAATAATACTTTACATTACTGGAACTTGTCTCGTCACCCCAAAAAACACATGAAATTTCTCACAAACAAACACAACGTTCGCCTCTCCCCCCGCTCCCGCCTCTACTGAAAGTAGATCTCCTTCTTGTTGCCTGCCTCGGCTCGGCAGTAAAATGCACACAGCCTGAATGTGTCATAACGACAAATGCCAGTTCAGCCGGTTTGCATAAATTCAAACTGGTGTAAGCTTGTTCACAGACTGGTAAAACCGGATATCGACCCAACTCTGTGATCATTCCAGACCTCACAGTTTTGCCTTATGGGACCTTAATATTGGAAATATCAGTTTTTTGAACTGCCACAGACTCGACCTATTGCAGGATTCATCTGCAGGTGTTTGGAACGGATAACTTCAACATTTTGTGTAGACAGCATGAGCTCCAGAGTTCGCTTAACTGTTTTGTACCCAAGTCCACTTCTTTGCACAGCCTCCAGTTTCGAACAGCATACATACCAAACTCTTGTGTCAACTGACAGAATAGAAAGGCTTTTACTGTTCAGAGATAAAGAACGGGGGAGAGGTGGGGGGGTTTAGCACACACCTGACAACACTGAATAACATACATAGTGTTTTAACTCAGGTGGGATTTTACTACAACCTAATAATAATTTCTAGATCATGTCCTGAGTGTTAAATACCTAAAATTATCTGTAATAGTATCAGGCAAACACTGTATTAAGTGCTAATCCCCCTGATTCTCAGATTAGATCAGTGTGTTTACAACTCTTATCTTCAGTCCTACAGTATCGGAGTGTCCCTCTAGGTTTTTAAACTGCCAGACTGCTTGGAGCCACAGGGTTTCTGCAGTTCACAATAAATATGTAAGACATTATTGAAGCACTCCCCCTGAATATCAGATTAGATCAGTGAGCTCACAGCTCTTATCTCTCTACCCCTCCATCTCTTGTCGTCTTAGCTGTGTGGCTTGCCTACTGTAACGAGAGATTAAAGGGGGTTGTTGACCTAAAAACAACAGCAGGTCACCAAAGACATGAGGCGGTTTGATGTTGGTGTTCTGCAAAAAGCCTATCACCACATTTACTGCTTTTTTTCCTTCTGTAATTAAAACATATAATTTGATTGTCCTGGCTCACCTCTGCAGAGGTCAGTTTTAAAAACAAAGAGAACATGTGTTTTTCCAGTGTGTTTCCACCACATTGTGCCCCCACAGGGACGCACCGGGAGCTGGAAATTAAATGAAAAGTGATTAATTGATTAATATGTTATATTCTTTTTAATTAATTGTGTTTTTTAAACGTAATAATACGTTATAATTGATTTACATTTATTTATTCTTCTCAACAAAGAATCACACAAAAGCAGCACTTTAAATCTTGTGTTTACCAGAGATGTGCTCATAAGTTTCTCGGAAATAAGTCATTCAGCATGAAAAAGCATTAAAAAAACGACTTATCGACTAAAGAAATCTAAGTCGACTGAGACTGTCTATCTCTCTCTGCTCCCCGAAAGCACACAGCTCTTACCGTAAATGTGTTGCCATGTCTAAATAAAGCTGAACATTAAAAGCACCTATTTCTGAGTGACAAAATTGCATCACTTTGACAGATAAATGTAACCAGCAGTGTTACGTATTTCTTGTCTGAAAATGGCTTATAATGACATTAAATGAGAGTCAATTGACTAATAATTCAGCACTAATGCAGTAGCATTGCAAACATAGAAGAAAAGAAGAAAAAAGTTGAAGATTTCCTATAAATAAAGCATTATATACTGCACTAGTGCTAGATGACTAACCACGCTAAGCTGGCAGACTGCCCCGAGGCCCCTGATCCCCAAGGTCCCCCCAAAAGCTCCATGTTTACGGTGTGTCAACTGGTTTGTTGTAATAAGATGAATTGCTAATTATTTTGGGACCACGCACCTCTAAGGCACAAAATGAACTGAAATGAAAAGAATGTATAGTGTGCTGTGTGAACTGTTCTGCCCACGGGCACCTTATAGGCCTGATGTGGATGTGATGAACAGAGTGGGCTTTCTTGATATAAAAGACATTTTTCTTCCTTCTGAGTTTACTTAATAGAATTTCAGCTGGGAAGTAATATTTGACTGTAAGCAAGCAGATGGAAATGTTGCTCTTAATGCTCCTCTTGTTATCTATTAAGAATGTAAAACATGGTGGAGGTTATGTCTTTATGTTGCCTTGTGCAGTGTCTCACTGTTTGTGTGGAGGTGATGGATTGAGGACTTCTCATTAAACCAGTATAGACAAAATCTAACACTATTGGGACTCATTCTGAAGCCCAAGCTGTAATAAAAACACTAGTCTTTGTGAGATGTTATGTGCAAACCTGAGGGCAGAAAAAATACAAAATAATTTTACATGACACTTTGGCACTGAAATATCCCCTAGTAATCATAAAAACATTCACGTGTGTTGTCCCAGAGTTAATATGCCCCCCCAAACCCCTGATTGATAGAGCTCAAGGAAGATAAACACTGTGCAGAAGAGAAAATAAAACAATGTAAACACAATATTTGAAAATCTCTCTCTCTCATACATCTGGCCTGGGTGTCAGCCAAGTCAACAATGGAGTCATACAATGAATCCTAGCAGAAAGGAGGGAGAGACAAATGAACAGTATAGACAGCCACAGTGTCAGAGTCTTGTGTAACAGTGATGGTTAAAAAGTCTTTTTTTGGGAGACATAATAGAAAAAAAATCTTTTTTATGGACCCAGGCTATATTTAACTTGGGATAAATGCTTTATTTTAAGGAAGCAAACACAACCATGTTTGTAAGATGCATTATTTATCAGCTGGCATCAGTTTCAAGATCAAATATTATATGTTTTTCTCATGTAACACATAAACAAGTGGACCATGTCAAGGTCCAGATTTGAAGTCTGTTAAATAGCAGCGTTTTTACCATAGAAAAGGTGTGTTATCAGTCAACAAGTGTAGCCTTACTACACTCGCTAAGTGCATTTCAAATTATTTGTTTTACATGCTGTTTCTGTGTTATTTCTAACCCATTGGGAAACGTTTGAGGACAACTGAGATTGAAATTGATATGACATATTTACAAGGCAGAACCATTACTAACTATATATATTATAATGTTATAATAACTATAACGCAACTTGACTTTTGAAAAAAAAAGTCTTGTAATTTAAAGCATTCACCAGTGAAAAGAATTGTTATTTTTAAACATTTCGGAACCTTCTAATCTTGATGAACGCAGTAAAGTTATATTTCCAAAACTCCTTTAAGAGACCAAAAGTTAATACAGACAAGCACCCTCAAACTTTAGGATCTTGTTATTGAAAATGAACGGTATTTCCTCTGCTGGTTTGTTGATATGTATTTCATATAGCGCTGCAATGATTAATCGATTAGTTGTCAACTATTAAATTAATCGCCAACTATTTTTGCAATCGATTAATCAGTTTGAGTAATTTAAAAAGCCAAAAATCTCTGATTCCAGCTTCTTAAATGTGAATATTGTCTGGTTTCTTTCCTCCTCTATGACAGTAAACTGAATATCTTTGAGTTGTGGACATCTTGGGCTCTTTGGGAACCACTGATTGAAATTTTTCACCATTTTCTGACATTTTATAGACCAAAAAGTAATTGACAGATTAATCGACAATGAAAGTAATCATTAGTTGCAGCCCTACTTTAAAACAGATCAGAAAGGAAGTCATATCTCATTTATAACTGTACAAAGAAACTAATTTACACTATCAAGTAATTTAAAAAGTGCAAGTAAGTAATTTATTGTTCAGTGTTTTGATGCGGAGCCGAGTTTAGTGAAGGAACTGGTATTGACATTGAGACTTGCAGTGATATCCAGGGACACAGAGCGCCTTGCTCCATCGTACCCTCTCCCTGATGGGAGTTTTTTGAAAAGCATTGACAAGCACCTGACCCTGAAAGAGTGATTTAATGGAGCTGCCGCCCTGTAACTTTGAGTCATACCTTTCCTTAGGCTGTTTGTGGTTTTCTATGTGCTTGTGCGCGCGTATAGTGTGTGTTGTCTCAATATGTTGTTGAACAACCAGCTCTATGTAGTCAGCTGTCCGGTGCAGTGTCGATGTCATTAATCACAGACCCAACACGGCGGAGAAAGGGAGTGAGGAGGGAGAGAGAGAGAGAGAAAAGGGCCAGGCTGGAGCTGTAATCTGCACAAGGCACCTAGGGAAAGATGTGGAAGATGTGAGGAGGAAAGAAACAAAGAAGAGGGCAGAAATGGAAGCAGGAGTTGGACAGAGAGAGGTAGAGAAATGAGGAGCAGAGGGAAGGAGGTGGTCACCAGTAGTGGAGGCTTTTTGCTCTGAGCATTGGTTTCATCCAAATATAAATTAACTTATTTTACTGTTTGCTAAGTTTCTGTACTGGAGGTATAATGTTTATCCATAGGGGTAAACATTAAAACTACTCCTTCCATTCTGCACCTGCAATGAGATGAAACTGCTTTTCTCCATTTTGTGTTTTGATTATCGCTCCCTCGGCCAGTATGTTGTTTTCATAGGAAATACATCACATTAAGAAAGTTAGATGCATGATCCTGTTTAAACTAATCTAAAATAAAAACCATAATAGCTAGAGCATTCATTCTTTTTGCAGTGGAAAGCTAAGGCTTCTGTCTTTCACATCATCTCGTTGTACGCTCGTGATGACGTCATCGCCTTATGTTACGTGCGGTACAAACACAATGAAAATGCGTGTTTGGATGGTCCTGTTTAAAGTGATGTAGAATAAAAAACAATAGCTAGAGCATTTATTATTTTTGCAGCAGAAAGGCTTCTGTCTTTCGCATCATTACGTTATACGCTCGTGATGACGTCATTAACCTAAGTTATGTGCGGACTGCAAAACGTAACAAAACTATCAAAACACCTTTGCACTCACTTTGTCTGCTCATAAAATTCATAATAACTACATGGAGTGTTAAGAAATATTTTGTTCATGTTTTTATATTTAGAATTTTTTTAGATCAACTTGTTTTGTGTGTTTATTAAGTAACATTTTATGAAAAAACATGTTAGATTTCAGTATTTTTTTTTTTAAATTTATGACACAATTTCAATACTTTTTCACTGACATAACCTTTTAGCTTAGGTTGTACAGAATTTAGGGATATGAAGCATTTGAAGATACTCCAAGAAATGACATCACAACTAGCAGAAATACCAGCGTAGTTTAAAGGGTTAAAGTACATGATGGAATATTAAAAGTGAATAAGACTAAGTCAAGTTTCGGGATTTTCGGGGTTTCGCTAGTCTGAATAATGTCCTTATTCAGATAGACAAAATGTTACACACATGATTAGCTTTTGTAAAGTCACAATGACCGTTTTGTCCACTGTACTTATGGTTTGATTTAATTGGTGATAGGTGTGGGACTGACACCTGCAGCCACCATTTAAAGAAGTAGTCGGAAACTCTGTGCATATACCAGGTTTATTCACACATTGAGTTGTTGATTTGTTGTGTCCTGTGTTTTAGGAAGGAGATTTCCTGGTTCGGACTCATCATGTTGAGTACTGTGACGGGGGGATTCTGGACCCCGACGATATACTCAGTGATCTGGTAGAAGACAAGGACAAGGTAAGAACCTGGACTCCGATGTCATGTTTTGTGTTTATCAGATTAAAAGCAGGAGCCAAGTAAATAGAGAGATTGGTGAGATAGTTTACTTCACTGTGAACAAGGAATTCAGTGATTTAATGTGACGTTAAGCTGACCACAAACAGCCGTGTAACATTTATCTTCTTAGTTAATACCCATGAAGTGAAACTAACACGTGTGAGGTTAGACTTAAATAGCCTTTAATTAAAATGGCTTGTTTCCTGAATGGCCTGCATGTGACTAACCAAATGTCCAACCAGCCCACAAAGAAGAGAAACAAGTGACGGACAGCTCTTGTTCTCTACAAAGAGCAACAAAATCACTGCATTTCAGTCAACCATCTTTATCCCTCAATCCCTTTGATACCTCTCATATAATGCATATAATCCTTTTGATTTATACCTATTAATTAATCGCATAACGCTGTGTGGTGTATGTGCTTGTACGTTTGTTTGAGCAGGTATCTCTGCCTGATGTGTGTGTTCGTTCACACTGTGGCGTATTGAGCTGCAGTGGCCTATAAGCCACTCCCTCGGATAGAATATTGCCTCACAAGCAAAATTCAAAGGGAAAAGGTTTTAACTTGCCTTCAGCGTTCGGCAGTGTCATTAGCAATTCACTTTTGGAGACTTTGCAAACTCAATCCATATATCCCGTTTTCCTTATTTTTCCCCCGAGGAATGTGTCATTTTTCATTTTCCCCTTTGGAAAGTCTATTTTTTTTTTTTCATTCTGTCACATAGACTCGGGCATTATTGGAATGTGATAAATGGTTTAGATTAAGGGCTTTTTGAACCATGACTTAGGACCTTAAATAAAATCTGGAACCTTGTCTCGGTGGCTGTGCACATTAAAACAGTATCAACATGTTTTAATGAGTCCGTGTCCTATGGTGAACTGAATTTTTCATTTAGGTCACAGCTTTAAAAAAAACTTGAAGAACCTACTGGCTAGAAAATGTAATGCACAGTATATTTCCCTGTCCTCGGCTCATACCGTATGCCTTTAGGATGTATAAATACTGCAGATTCTCTGAACTAATTAAGAACAAAGTTGCATTGGTTGGCAGTTTCTCTCGGGGGTGTAAGAACCTTTGGGAAGAACTGAAGTGATCTCTCTCTTTCTCTCTCTCTAAACGGGAGTCAAGCCTCTGTTCATGTCAAAATATTCACTCTTACGGTTCAAATCTTGGTTTTTAGATCTTGTGAACAAGACGATTTTGTTCACATGAGTATAGCTAAATGAAAAAAGTTTTTAATCTTGCGTTATACACAGTGTTTTTGCCTTGACAAGGTTAACACAGGGATGCTGAAGGGATGAACTGATATCTGGGTTCTGACTCAAATAGCTGGATCAGGTATCGGTGACAATTGAGCCGATCTATTCAATTCAATTCTATGTTTATGAACTATTTACATTATATACTGGAAATTGAATTCAATTTGTTACTGCATTAAAAAGGTTTACACTTGAATTAATCATTTAATTTTGAAGATTTTTTTTACAAAATTGATGGTGTATGATTTATTATTTTAATAATAAATAACAATTCAGTAAATTTATCTTTCTATCTGTATATTTATGTGTTACATTTTGCTTTTAAGTTAGTAAAGTAATGTTTAAGTCAGGCATGATGTTTCCTTAGAGTCCGTTCACAAGCCGCGTTTTTTTGCACGCTCAAATCCATTGTTGTCAATGTAGATGCGCGGCAGGCGCGCTCAAACATGGGAGCGATGGAGTCGCGACGCGCAAGCGTTCCTATACGCCTATTTTTCAGGGCGCGACGGCTGTGCTCCGAGATAAATATAGTTCACATCCATTCCAATCCAGTCCAACAGAAATATGACTAATGAGAACCATCTTTACAGTAAAGATAATAAATAATATTACTACTATATGTAGCCTAGATGGTTCTCTCTGCTGGGTGAGTTTTCCTGATGAGCTCTAACATCTCAAGGTGGTGGTGGTGGTGGTGGTGGGGGGGAAGTTACACGGCACACTAAGCTGCAGCCCATGGGCCATATGACTCTGTGACAGGAGCAATAACAGAGTCAGGAGACCAGCAACTGACCTAGGGGATTACTATTATGAGAGCCTGTTGCCATGGTGTTGTAGAGAGTCAGAGAGCAGTGCACCGGTCCGGCTCTTGGCTTGTTCTCACTCGCCCAGTGCCACTTCAAAAATACACAATGGAACGGAAGAAGCATTGTCTCTGCTAACAATCCAAGAATGCAATGCTCTGTATTATAGAGATGTGAGTGAACAGTCAAGCGACACACTACAACCTGTCTACTACAACCAAGTGATGATGCAAAATGATGGTGATTAAGTTTCTGTTCACCGTTCACTATGACGAGTGAATGAGGGAACGAGGGAATGATTTTTGACAAATATACTATATTTATTTACAAATTTATTGCATTTTTGTCCCGACTATCACCTGAACTTTCCCTCCTCATATTCACTCAATAATGCTTTTTGTTAATGACCTTTGAATGCAGTGAAACTGCACACTTTTGCAGCACAGAAACCAAATATAAAAGCATATACATACTACAAAAATACACAATTCAATACTGGGATCAAATAAAGTGCCACACACTAATTCCCCAAAAAACACATATGGCGAGACACACATACACACACACACACACACACACACACACACACACACACACACACACACACACAGTAGTAAAGCGAACCGAATGATACCCAGCAATACACACTTCTGAGCACCAGAGATTGCATATGAAATGAAAGTGTGAAATATTCATTGGATTCTGAAGCGAAGGCTCTCATAGTATTACTGAGCTGAGATGAATAAATGGCTCCTAATCCCAGATGAGTGTTTTACTGTAGCCAGACTCCCGACTGCCTGGCTTTAGGTTTATAACCACAAAGAAAACAGAGAAGATTTGTGAGGTCTGCTGAAAACAGAGGTCAAAAATACAGTTTAGAAAATCCGTGGCTGAAATAGACACAAGTGATGCATTTGAGAGAGAGAGAGAGAGGGCTCAACTTTCTGAATGTCTGAGGTGATATTTATGTACCAACTGTGAGGAAGTGTATATGTCTATATACTTGGTATCTCTATATTAAGATACTGCAGTATATATCAGTAATATAACACAAACAACTGTGACACTAATATCGGCCCCAGCTTGAAGTGGCACACTTGCCGTTATCTTACCCGTTGTTTGAGGATTGATATCTCTGTATTGTCTTCTCTATGTGTCTAGAGCAGAGATGACATGTTTAGCTAAGCTCAGCTTAGCGTAAAGACTGGAAGCATAGGGAAACTGCCTATCTGTCAAAGGTACTTTGTTTAGGTGCTTTCATTTTTTTCTCCCAACAAACCAACGCTAGATGTTTATTGAAATCGAGTGAGAGTTTTGGGGGTAAAATACAAGATCAGGGCCTGTAATGCAGTCACAGTGCAAGTGCTTTATTCCACAAGGCAGCATAGTAAAAGGTGCCACTTAACTTCGACAGTGACTACGTTTACATGGCTAATGAAAATGAATATTTCACTAATATTCCTGTTTACATGCAGCCGTGCATACTCTGATTAACGTAACCGGTGGCGAACTTGTTCGACCGTGCAGACAGAGCCTCCCTCTTTCATTCCTTCATCCACCTTCTTGAAAAGATCGGTGTTGATAGCCAAGTCTTTCATAATGTTTAAAAGTAGGTGTGTTTCTCCTTCCAAATAAAGACATTCATTACAATAATAAAAACAAGCATCTTTTCAAGGAAACATTGTTCAGTAGCTGGACCCTCAACATGACCCCATTCCCACCTCAGAGAAAATGACAGCATGTGAAACGAAATGTAGGGAAACTATTTTTGTGTCTGTGGTGTCAGCAGTAGTGCTGGATGGTATGACCAAACATTTATATCACAGTAGATATGAACAGGATGAACCGGTATACCGCCCTGTGCAAGTTTACCTTTAGACCACCAACCCCGACTCCCCACCACCACTTTTTTTCTCCATTACCCTAATGTCTCCCTTACATGTTGTTTTTCGAGCCCACTCACAGCTTTATGCCAAAGAAAATGAAAAGTAAGCAGGAAGTATGGATTCCCATCAGCAGTTTCTATGTAGCTGGAAGTGTAATTCCTAATGTGTTTTTCCCATCTTGTTGCAGAAACAGCCTTACAGAGACCAGGGTCTGTTGAAAAGGTTAGCTGGTAATGGAGAGAGAGGGGGGGGGGGAACACTGTTGCCTTGTATGATATCAATGTTTGTTCTGGGACATAAATAACATATACTCTTGATAAAACAGACACACATCTTGCACACCTTTGCATATATCAGTGTTAAAGACGGAAAACAATATTCCTTGTCTGAAGAAGAGCTTCATGCTCGAAACATCACTTGGTGGTAATTAATTATATGTTCAGGGGAGCATTTTCTAGTGTGCAGACTATTTTTTTCCCATCTTTTACATATTCTTCTGTCCACCACTTAGTATCTATCATCTGGATGTGCCTGCTTTTCATCAGTGTTTAACATAAATATTCCCTTTCAGTCATGCACACACATGATCACAGTAAACATCCATTTACATTACCGTTCTCTTTTTTTGTTCACTGATGCACACAATGCATGCTATGAGTTTATTAGTGTGCAGAATGTGCATGTGTTTGTTCATACATAGTATATGTACTTTGCACAAACAGTAAGCTTAATATTATTGATCAATGTACAGGAGACTAATTAAAATCCTACAATCAGTCATCACACACTACGAAACAGCTCAAGCTTTTTCTTTTTAACACTTTAACACATACGGACAAACACATATAAATGTGTATATTACAGTTTGCTTCAAATTATTAATTTGGACAATGAATGTATCATTTATCATAGATTTATCATTCACATCAAATCATTATGATGTAATATCAGTGAAAGAAACCTGTAACCCTGAAAACCCATAATACATTATCAAGGTAGACCTATTTAGACCACAAGCTGGTCTGGAAATAGGTTGTCTCTCCACGAGCAGAGCTTTAATCATCAGTAGTGTGCCTATAATTATTTATCCTATTGATGGGTAGAAACACACATGCACAGAACATGGTGAATGATTTGATTATATTGCATCCTCATTCAGATGTAGATACTATTAGCCTTCAGCAGGACTTTACATTGGTTCTGCTTCTAGCAAAAAGGATTTTATTCATGAGTAACTTCACTTTCCTCAAAGATATTTTTCTATTGCCCCTTTCACACAATATCAATATTCATGATGGAGGATCCACTTTTTGCAGTGGTTTAAGATAGATCTCTACAGTAAATACCCAATTCTAAAAACCAGAGTTGAAGTATCGGAATTGGTATTTGGAGAGGAAAGCAAGGCAGGTTTATATTTTCTTTTCATTATTTAATAATTGACACCATACTGCATGGTATATTCACTGCCTTTGAAACTTTCTTGTATCTTTCTGCTGATCAGCTCTAGTATAAACTTGTCACAGATTAGTTTATTAGCACAGAAACCTGGTACGAATATCAGGAGAAAGAAGGGTTTGAGAGATATATGGTGTTCCTGGGGTTCTCCACTGGGCACCTCCTCAGAGACATTTCCTTCAGTCAAGCCTTCAATGCCACAATAGTGTACTTTTCTGGAAAACTGTTTGTAAATTGCCTTGTTAATCCTGTTAAAATGCACTTTGAATTGATCAAACTTGAAGCATGTCTGGCGATTATACCGTCTGGCCGGCTGATGAGATGAAACAACCTTAAACAGTCTGACTTGGAGACGTTAAGATGGACAGTTGGTGGACTGAAGCCAGCTTAGTGGGGAGTGTGTTGTGTGTTTGTGTGGATTTGCACCCATGGGTGTATATGTTGGTTTTCCAGTCAGCCAAAACCATTTGCTGGAGAAGACAATCAGGCCAACAGTTCATCTCTCAGCTTCATTAATATTTAAATAATGCTCTCATTTTCTCTCTTTCTTTAACTTTCTGTCTGATTGTCTTTCTGTTTTCTTGGCCCATGTTGCCATCACATCGGGGTGGGGGGGGGTTGGGTAGTTGGGTAGTTGGGTAGTAGCAGGAGGAGGATCATGGTAGGGACAGACAAACTGGCATTCATACAGACATTTGTCTGCGGTGTTGGCATAGTGACAACAAATTTAAATTGGCTTTAAAATGTGCAAGGGAGTCAAAACTAACAATACTTTATAAGGCCTCGATCAGACAGGGTGTGTTTTAGCACCATTGGGCGGCTTTTTATAATAGTTTTCAATGAGACTGAAGCGTTTTGAGCGCTGCTTGTGCGTTGCTGAGCGCGTAGCATTTTTAGAGGAGCGCCCTGAACGCCTCGAGTTGAAAAAAATTCAATTCAGAGCAGAAAAGCCCGCCCGACGTCATGAGCGTTTTTTGTCATTGTGGTGACTTTTGCTGGATACCCGGCGCTATAAGACTTTACCAACCGTAGTTACCATGATCTGAACAGGAAACAGCAGGCCGGGAAATGTTGCTGGATACCCAGAGCTACTGTTTATGAGTTTACCAACTGTAGTTACCATGATCTGAACAGAAAACAGCAGGAGGCAAATTAGTGCGGTACTTTAGATTTTGGGTAAGTTGTTTTCATTCATTTAAACTGTACTATTCGGGTAGCGTACAGTTCATGGTTTGTAACATGGTAATGTTAGCATTCATTCGATTGTTGCCTAGAAACATATTAAATAAAAAGATGCACTAAACTGCAGAAAACGCTGTCTGATCGGGCAACAAAAAGGCAGTGTGGTGCACCTCGCGTTTTCCACTTTAAAACGTGGAAAACGCGCTCTGTCTGATAAGGGCCTAAAAGAGGAGAACATACTTTTTATATTTTAAAATGAGGTGGTCAAGAAGAAACTGAACGTGTATCAGGCTGTCAAAGTGGACTAAATCAGGACACGCTGAGGAAGTGTTTGAGTCTGCAGAAGTGAGACATTACCTGCGTTTAGGCTTTGTTTAGCACTTCAGCTTGTGTTTTTCTCTTCTGCTTGTTTTTCTCCATTTGAATGTTTCTAACTCCACATACTAATCAAAGGTCAGAGATGGGCCAAAAATTAGCAATTGCCCATTTCTGAATATGTTTATTCTCTTTTATTTTATTATTAAAATAATTAAACTCTTTTCCTCCTCTAACAAATCTAATCCTACTTTGAATTGATTTCACTGCCAGTTAAACCTAAATAATTAAAATAATTAAAGGTCACTACAATACAAGAATCATTAACAAAGTCGCCAGATCTCTGATAATGAGGAAATTATTCAAAGCAGGTTCCCGGTTATCAGCAGGCCCTTCCCTCCCTTCTGTGCTCTCTAATTCTACAGTTTTCCATTACCATGATCATGCAAACTCTGAACAACACAAGCTGCTGCTGCTAACAGATGCAGCTCTGTAAAACTTGCTAATTTATTTCTGTCTTTCCGTCTAAGCACTGCCTCTGTAACTTATAGCATGCACGCGCATTAATGCTATATTTGCCAGACGTGGTCGTTCTCGATACAAATGAATCAATTAAGAGCTTACAAAAATGTTCATTTAGCAAGTGTGAGTGAGAAACGATAATGCCGGGCTGCTGCACAATTTATTTAGACGTGCACCTACACACGCATAAACACGTGTGCAGAACTAATTTGGCCGAGCTAATGTAGCCTATGTGTTGCATCATTTACAGATTGATTGCTGTCATCACTGATTGTGTGAACTCGTAATAGCATCTACAGAGGAGCTGGAATATAATCGTAGACATTCATCATTACAGATCATTTTAGTTTAACTTCTTTTAGGGCAATTAACTGTGGGGCTAATAGCTCTGTTTGGTTGGAAACACATTTTTTACTTCAAACACAGTTTTTCTTTTTGTTTGGAAAGTATTATAGACAATGCATTTAATATTTTGTGTGCTAGTATGTTGTCATATGTCTATGTGCTTGTATGTTTGTAGCCTTTAGCGAGGGTAAGTGGAGGAGTGGTACGATATTGGAAGCCCAAGACACTTGTAGAGGCCATGAAAATGCATGATAAAAGAGACTGACTTAGCTTCTGGAGATGAATGGAGGGGTGGAATGAATACTGGTAAGCAAAGAGGGCTGAGGTGATGGGGATTAGGCAAAGAAAGAAAACATGAGGAAAGGAAAGCCCAGATAGAGGTGGGAGGAATGACTTTTGGTATTAAACCTACCAAAAATACCTAAAGGTCTTTTCATGCTATTAATTTGCACGTCAAAATATTAAAGTACTTTCACACAAAACGCGAATGTTAGGCGGCGAACAAGTGACATACTTTCTTTTTTCGGAGCAAGGTTTTCTGACCTTTCGCACCGCGAATAAAGACATCAACCAATCACCTTGTGCAGAGCGGGTTCAGTTGCACCTACAGTATATTTATGAAACCACAACACGGAGGCTCCCTAGTCCGAACCAAGATGTCAAATTACATTACTCCTTTCAACCTTGACAAAAGCAGCGCAAACCAGATCCACTCCTTCCGTTCTATCTTTCACAATAAAAGCCCTGGAAACAGTCTTAGTTGGTGGTGAGGTGGATGGGTCCAACAAACAAAGGACCTTCAAGCGGGAGACCAGTGTTCGAGACGGTGTTTTGTTTAGCGAGTTCTATTAGTGACGTTTGACACGTGTTTCCCGTACTGATGTTACGTTGTTTCTGTACATGTTTTAATTAGTAAACATACTTAATTTAAGCCCAACCATGATGTTTTCCCTTAACCTAACTAAATGGTTTTCGTCACTGATCCTAAGTCAGTGACCATGACGTTTTCCCTTAACTTCACAAAGTGGTTTTCTTGCCTAAACCCAAGTCATTGGCTTTGTTGCACCCTGCTGGTACTGCACGTTAATACAGGCGTGTTATATTCCTCTATATTACACGCTTTGGCATTATATCGGGTTGACATATAATATTCGCAGCCGAGTATTTCATGAAGTGAATGATACAAAAAGCTTGTACTCTATGAACGGTTGTAACTTAGCTCTGGAACTGCCTGAATTTGTAGAAAATGTGAAGTTATTCACATGTGGCATGGGTTGTGTATGGAAATCTTTAGCTCTCTTCACCCCTCTGTCTTATATAAGCTTGCTCTCTAGCTTTGCAGCACTTTTCAGTGTCTTTCTCTTGCTGTCTCCTCCTCCTCAACTCTTCATCCAGCAGTCCCACTAATAGACATGTCCTTCCTCTCTCTCTCTTTCTGTCTCTCTCTCTCTCTCTCTCTCTCTCTCTCTCTCTCTCTCTCTCTCTCTCTTTTCCCTTTCCATCTTTTTTTTCCTCCTTCCACTTCCCACCAGCTTAACTCTGTCATTTCGAGGAGCAAAACACCAGCGAGTCAGAATGAGGCAATTATGACCCCGTTGGAAGGGTTATTATACGTAATGCCCCATAATTCTCCTCTACAATTTTCATCATAAATGACATGTACATTAAGTCTGTGCAGTATATACGTGCTGACAGAAACCCCCTAACATTGTGTGAAGACCACAAGCTTCAGCCTCGGTTCCTAAAAATCACACACATAGCTGCGTTTTAAAGCATTGATTATTAAAGATGATGCAGTTGTAATGTGATTATTTATAGCTGCTTATTCTGGTGTGACAAGATAATGAAGACAATAGACAGACAGTATTTGATTGGATTCTTATGTACAGCATGCTGCGTGAGTTACGTATTTGTGCATTAAGGTAGTTGATGATAAGGTTCTTATATCATTTTTGTGTGTGTGTGTGTGTGTGTGTGTTGCTGGTTAACGTGTCGACATTAATTGAACCATGACCCAGATCAAAACAATGAGACTTGAAACGGATTAGAAAAACACGCAGACATATTGAGGAAGCAGCAATTTGTGTGGGTGGCCTCTGACACAGTCTGCATTTAATCACACGACATTTTAATCCTCCAACAAAAACCGGATATTTAAACCAAGCAGACAGGCATCCACCAAATCTCATTGTTCACCTTCAACCTATGTGTTGAGCTTCATAATCGTATTAACCTTGGTATTAAGTATTAATAAATGATGATTTTTTTCTGTAGTTTTGCCAGTATGATCTTGCTGACGTTGGTTTCCTGCACCGGAGTTGTTGAACTGCTAATTCAAGTTATATTTTAGGGTGAATATTCCATTTACAATAACAGTGCCAGTAACAATTAGGGATGTCATGAGAACCGATGCTTTGGTACCGAGTCGATGCCAAAATTCTGGAAACGGGACGATGCTAAAACTCACTATTGACACGTCCAGATGACGCACCCTATTTTTCCCTGATAATTCTACATTGTGAACAACAAGTCTGTGTTGAAATCGGCAGGACGAGAGCAAGTTAAGGTTATATGTTAGCTCCGTGCAGAACTGCTGCTAACAGCTAACGTTAACTAGCTTTCATCCTGCTGATTTCAACACGGGAGATGCTGTTAATTTACATTATGATGCAATTTTATTTTTGTTTTTTACCGTGGTATCGAATTGGTATTGTGACATGCCTAATAACAGTCTTATTATTTATTTATTTAGCCATAAGTTTAATTTATATTAATTTTAGCGGGCTCTAGCAGTATTAATTCTACATTTATTTATTTTAATAAACCAAATAGTTGGCCTTTAGGTTTCACCATCTGTCTGTAGTCTGCCCTTTGTGCCCTTCTGTATGCACGTCTTCATATACCTCTGAGAGTTCATCCCTCACCTGATTTTAGTCTCTGAGTGGCTGCTCTGTTATCTGTAGCTCAGGGTTGACTGGAATTGACCTCGGACTCGGTCCATCTAATGAAAAGCTTTTCTATTCAAGAAGTGTGTTTTCTGTTGATATTTTACTTGGCCTGCACCTTTATGGTATGCTATGATTATAGATTATAGGTTAGATTATTTTAACCATGAACAAAACATGTCAATCACTTGCAGCTTCCAATATGTCTGCAGTTGACCTCACATCTGACCTGAAACTGAATCAAGTTGTAAAAGTAAACTGGGGTTAAAGTAAAGATGACTGTCATTTAGGCATGCTTCTTTTCTTTAAAGTGTATTAGCCGTGCTTGTCTAGTTTATTAAACTTTTAAAATATATTGGAATTACACTGAACCTATTGAGATGAATAAAGAAACATAGAAAAGTGCTGCTGTTTTCCCAGCTTGTCCTAATCATATTTATCAATAGATCTTTCGGGGCAGCCGAGTTCAGACATATTTTCCTTTTAAAGTGTGATGTCAGCTTGCAAAGGTTAAGTGAATGAACAGGAAGGACAAACATGCCCACCCACACACACACATATAGTAAATGTAATACAAACAGTATTGTAGCCACCTTTGCCCCCCCCCTAGCTCACCGTATGAAGCCAACTGGTGAGAATAATATTGACCTTCCACTAAAGAAAGCAGTGCTGCTTATTGCTTTCACACATTGGTTTCTTTGACTTGGTATGTTGGTGTTTAGGTGTGTGTGGTAATGTGTGTATGTGCACATGCATCAAGGAAAGGTGGGATATATTGTATGTTCCACTGGTGTGTTTCTTGGGGTGTACAAGCTTTGGGGGCAATGGGTCTGAATTGTTATTTACATGTTTTGGTCGTTTTTTTTCCACACTATAAGTCATTGAGAGCAACTAAATTGTATTTTTGTGTGAGTGTAGGACGGAAGCTTCCTCTCAGACCTTTCAGACAGAGCGATCGGATCTAAATGTGAACACTGGAGACGCATATTTATACCAAATGTAATCATGTTAAATCATATCTAGATACAATCTGGATACGAGACATTTTAATGCCAGGTATAAAGGGGGGGTCAATCTCCATTGGTTTGACATACACTGCTGCTCTTTGTAGCCCTTCAAAACGGGTACAGGAGCCATAAAGTCTCCTGCCTGTCCACTTTACGGCACGATCATTTCTTTGTCATTTTCTTTATGTAGCCTGACATTTTTCATCATATAGTAATCATATAGTTTTCATTGATGGCTTGTCTTGTGTATGTGTGTGTGTGTGTGAGCAGGTGTATCTGGTAGTCCTTGAGAAGGGTAGCGGGACCATAAACCTTATCTTTCTCCAGGAGCTGAGATATCAGCTATCAGCCGAATTGTGAATTATATTTGATAAGGCTACGGCCTCATTGGTAAATTGCGATACGCTGACACATATATCAGTCTACACTGACAGTCAACAGAGCACTCTTTACTATATGTGCCCATACATACAGGATGTATATATATGTGTCTCACTGAATTATCAGCTTTTAGTGATATATGACTTACTAGGTTACATCTTCAGCAGTGATTTACAGTGTCAGTCTGTGTAATGAATATCCTCCTCTGTGTTTTTGATGGGGTAAAAGGGTATATGTTCATGATTGGGGGCTGAACCGAGATCCATTATGGAAGATCAAATAATAACCGTGATTGTGTGTGTGTGTGTTTCGGGGTGTGGGCTGTTCTTAAATCTTATGTCCTTCTCTTTGACTCACCACATAACTCATCAACAACACAATGACTTCAAACATAACCTTTAATGCCGCGCAGCCTCATATGTTACAGACATGTCACGTTTCACTCGATCACACACACAGATGGGTAACGCAGTATTACTGGTGTGGCACATTTTCAATAGGTTGGTAATGTTCCATTAGTTTGATTGCTTACAAGCCGTCACACATGATGGGTAGAGACAATAAAATCAGAATACAGCAAAACTCAATTAAATGGCTGCTTTTTTATGTTTTAATTTAATGGCTTATTTTTTATATCGTTCATTTACGACACAAGTGGCGTTAGTGGATTGTTTCACTTAGACACAGATACACGGAGATGAAAACACACACACAAATATACTTTTGCTTACACACACACACACACACACACACACATACACACACACACACACACACACACACACACACAAACACACACACACACACACACACACACACCCACGCACTCTTCAAAAGCAGTGGAGTGGAATAATGGACAAGGCGATGGAGTAGTGGGCAGATTTTATCATTCACACTCTCTTAACCACCAGCCATCTGCTAAATGCACGCATTCTTGTCTTTGTGTCTGTGGGTGTGCGTATGTTTGTGTACGGCTGCGCACGCACACGCACATGAATGGATGTGTTTAATTCCTTTAAGGCTTGGACGAACACTTGTCATGTTAAACTGGCTGATGCAGTTAATTCATCGGCGCAGGGTAATTCAAACTGGATTTTGTGTCTTGCTTCTCAGTTACTAATTAATAGAAAAGAGAGAAAAAACAAAACACATGGTTTGTAACTGAGGTATGTTAATAACAACGACTGAAGTGCTAAATGTGATGCAGGAAAATCACTAAGAGAGGCATTATAATGTCAAGCAATGCCATGTTTGCAGTGTTTCAGGCATAGACTGTATATAAGAAGTAGACGTAGTCACTGTGATATGACCCTTTGGTTTGTGGACTGCAGTTTTGAAGCCTTGAGTCTGGCATTTTGGCCGCCACCATCTTGTTTTTGTTGTTGTGAAAGGGTTAAAGTTGTAAGACGAAAACACAAACAACTCTCAGACCGGACAACGCCGTGGTAGCGACCTGTCAATCACCAGGTAGCCCCGCCCTAAAGCATCCCCTGCTTTAAGGTCTATCTGACTCTAAATGGGACCATAATTTACTAAATGAACATCATTCTGTATTGAAGAAGACTTGAAACTAGTGATTGAGACCATAAACTCATGTTTACAATGTTTACTGAGGTAATAAATCAAGAGAGAAGTAGGCTCATTTTCTCATAGACTTCTATACAACCAGAGGAGTCGCCCCCTGCTGGCTGGTAGAAAGAATGCAGGTTTAAGGCACTTCAGCATTGGTTTCACTTCTCAGACCCCAGAGTCGCCCACTGGTTCAAGGTAGATAGAAACAAATGCAAATGCATGCTAAAATGCGTATGCAACAACCTGTAACCTTGCAGTTAGCATGGTAATAATGCTACTTGTGTGTAGTACTATTAATGTATTGATACTTTCTTCTAATTTTGGTATCAATTGCAAAAGATAGAAAACTGTTCAGAAAAGGAGTCAAATGGACTTTCTGAAAAAAAGTTAAAAAACAAGACAAAATAAATATATTTTTTTAATTGTCAATTGTGTTCATTCATCACAGAATGAAAAATATCAGAACAACGGCCTCAAACATTGCATTGCATTGAACCGATGTATTAAGATACATGGTGCTCTCTTTCCAATTAATGGAAATGTTTCCTAAAGGTCACCCAGGCTTGGCTCATGCATCATTATCTCTGTTACGTAGAGAGGTTGCTCATCATGACGGGATAAAGAGTGATCAGAGATCTCACCATAATGAACCTAAATGCTGCCTCTCACCTTCACCTCCACCTCCACCCATCCTCCACTTCAACTCTCCCTCTTTACACCAGTTATCCTCTCTACTCTCATTCGCTCTGTCCTCTCTACCTACTCCATGTCTGCTCTCTTCTGGCTTTTTGTGCCTCTTTTTTTCTCCCTTCACACTTTCACTTTTTCTGTTGTCATATATTTATCTTCCTTTTCTTGGCTTCTCAGATCTTTTCATTGGACGTAGCTCTTCTCTCTCCATGTCCTGAGTCCTTTTCTAGTGTTTAGTAACGTCTTGGCCTCCAGTCCTCTGCTTCCTGTAGCCCCCTTCCTTCCCCTTCACCACGCATCTCTTTCTTTCACCCTTTCCTCTAATGAATCCAATCATTTCTGAGTCACACCTTAGTGTTCACATCATTGTGTGTGTGTGTACGAGGACTCTTCATTTGTCAAAGGCACATACAGACGTGATCCAGACCTGATACATATGTTGACCCTCAGCCAGGAACCGGGGGGGTTAATTGAGTAATGGCGGTTGCGAGAGAGGGAGAGTATACCAGGAGGGAGGATGAGCGCAAGAGAGAGAGAGAGAGAGAGAGAGAGAGGCGATGGCAATGAGAGCATTAGGAGAGCGGGAACGAGACAGATAGGCGCAATTTGTAAGAGCATATGAAAAGAGGAGAAGCGGGAGGGTGCAGGAGAGGAAGGGGTTAATTGCCAGAGTGAATAAAATGAAAAACACAGGGAGGGCTGGTAATTAAAGAATTGCGGATGAGACGGTGAAATAAAGACAAATGTGGGGTTAATGGAGACGGTGTGAGAGATGGGTAAGAGGTGACAGCATGAGGCCGCAGACCTGCAATATGCTGGAAGAATGATTTTAAGTGATAGAGAAGGGGTTAACAGCGTGATTGAAGGGAAACAAAGAGAGAGGCAGGGAGGGTGAAAGGGAAAGGGTTAATTATGAATATAATAAACGATGAAGCCTGTAGTCTTCATGGACCTTGGGTCTTAATTAAGAAAACACAGCTGCACCTGGGACCCACCTATAATAGATGGATACACACTATGTGTGTGTGTGTGTGTTGCTAATTGTTATTGTTATGAAGTCCACCTCCTCGTGGATTCATTGTGCTGATGAATTATCTTAATGAAGTACCTGAATGGGGGAGTTTGTTGGGGATAGGCTAACTAAATCAGCAGATGACTCAACACTGGTCCATCATATTCCTGTGTGTTGGTCAGACAAACACAGGAAAATCAGGTGTTACTGACAGAATGATAAAAGGGAAAAGGAAAAGTAGTAGAGTTGTAGCTCACATTTTTAGACCCCAATCACTGCTCTTTTTTTCTGTCTCTTTTTCTTTATCTCTTCTCTGCTTACAACAACTTTGACAACTGTGTTACAAACTTGCAGGACGTTATCACATTTTCAGGGATTAAGAAAAGAAGCTTTGTGTTGGGATTGATGGTGTGACATTTCTGGTACCGTATTAGACATTTTAGAAGGGTTTGAAAATATGTTGTGGGCTCCAGATCAATCTGCCATTACTTTCAGATGAAAAAAAAAACAGTTTTTTTCTGTATATGGACATGGCAAATACACACATATGACTTAAATATATTGGTGAAAACAAAAGCATGTCTATAAGTACTGTAAGTATGTGAAAAGAGTTGTTCATATGTAAATTAATTGTTTTAAATTGGACTTTTATTGTTTGGTTTCAACTCAGGGTGATATTATCACGATGCTCAAGTCATGATATGATCTACGATCGATATGCTGAGTTTTGCAATAAGATATATTGCGATTTATTACCTTTTTTCAACTGCAAATGGTGCAGTTTGTCAACATCTGTTTTGTCTAATAATATACAGTTTTCATTCACATATCTTGAGGTCAGAGGTCAAGGGACAGTTTTTTCCTCACCAAAATTTAACATGACATGTTTGGTACCAATCAATTCAAGGTTTTCTAGTTTCATGATACCAGTATATTCACTAAAGCTTTAATACTGAGCCCGCTTTAACCTCTGAAGAGAATAGTGACTGGGCCCGCCGTTGGGCCGTCTGATTTCTTAAGACGTTAATAGATAATATAATAAAAGATTGATAGTTGACGTCCGTGTCTCGATGCAATATTGCCACACAAAATATCGTGATACTATGCTGTATCTATTTTTTCCCCCACCCCTAGTTTCAACTTTAACATATTGAGTTAACAAAAAATATTAAACAGAATCCAAAATTCGACATGTAAGGGATTTTACAAGCTATGGCCAAGCGAAAAGAACTGATTTCTCTCAAAATGAGAGATTAGAAGAAATTATTTAATTCTAAATAATTCATTTTTGCCGTATGAGAACGGTCAAATCAGATAAGATTACGACAGCATGCAGATTTGTATGGGTGAAAAAACAGCATTTTTAATCCCGTACATCGTGGAACCTCTGAAGACCTGCCAGTGCCATTACGATTACACTGAGACAGCATCATTTACTGCTTGATCTAATGACTTAAAAGCCTCAAGTCATAGCCATATAAGTCTTTGAAGATTTTATGCATTTTTGCTGCAGCGAGCCTCGGGCTGTTTCAAGAAAATGTGTGGAAATCTACCTGAGAGATCGGAGGCTAATCTGAAACCTCATCGAGAGACTTTTGCAGCTGTGCTTTTGGCAGCGTGTAGTCTGTATTAAGGTGGATTGCCCCTTTAAGTACACATCGTTTAGTGTCAAGATGGATTTGATTCATGGTCTTGTGAATAGAAGATATGATCTTTTAGGGAGACTAATGTAATCACTCTGTGTTGGTTATGAGCTTTACTCTTCACCTCAATCATAGAGATGTTAGAAGGACCACCTCTCATGTCAACCTTTTAGAAAGAAAAGCACTGTGTGATGTGTGTGTGTGTGTCCAGGAGAGATTTATTGTGTGTGTATGTGTGCGTTTCCATCACACACACACACGAAGCTAGCAGCAGTTAGCAGAAAGATTTACATACATTGACAGAGTAATGCGCTGGGCGGTGAGAGCTTTATAAAGAGTGAACCTGTCCCTGAATGTGTGAGTGATGATAACAGGCTCATTTAATTGCTTAACCCCTACACACACACACATACACACACATAGACACACATAGACACACGCACATACGCAGATCATCAGTTCTCTGAGTAGGCGTCACATAATTTGTGTCATTCACCTTGAGGAGGTGGAGGTAAGACGGCATGATGGAGGGGTGGGAGAAAGGAAATGAAATGGAAAGAATCAGTCAGCTAGAGAGGGAGATGGAGCTAGAGCTAATACGATGTCAGAGGTGTTTGAATGAACTGTTTCTTAGCTTTCACTTCTTGTAAACAGTTGGAAATTTACTTAAACCTAGTTTAATGTTCGTCAGCTGGCAAGACAATAACTTGACACAAATATACTTGTTTTACACGCATCATACAGTTTCAAAACCCTTCGTTCTGTATGTTTTTTAATCCTCATTCTAGAAAGTTCCATCCTAAACATCCCGCCACAAATCAGCTAGGACTCACAGTTAAGCTTAAAAGATAATGTTGAATATTTTTAAACCGAGTATAAAGATATGGAACATCTTTATTTTTAGCACTCAGCAGATGCTTGACTGACCTGGTCATTGTACTGTACATGCTGTTGCTATGAGACGGTTGAAAACCGGCTAGAAGTTCACATAGTTTTACAACCTGGCACTTGGTGCTAAAATCATGCCCAAGAATATATATATTTTTTTTAAGTAACCAAAATATTTTATTTTCATAACATTTTAAATTGCATACTTGTGTGAAAGTATTGGTAATATGTGAGATTCTCTAGCTATTATATATATATTATATCTAAGCTATTTTGGTGTAAAACGCGTGGAAGAGAATTCCCATTTCTGTGTGTTTTTATCTGTCAGTCTGTATGTTTAATATGAATGATAGCATGTTACGCTTGTGCATACTACAGTAGGTCTGTCCTCGACCAAAGACATTCTTAGTCACTAACACCAATCACACAAAAACACCACTTTAAATCTTGTGTTTACCAGAGATGTTCCTTCCTTAGTAATAAGTCATTCAGCATGAAAACGCATTAAAAAATGACTAATCAACGAAAGAAATCTTAGTCGACAAAGACCAAAACGACCCATTAGTCAACATGTCGACTAAACGGGGACATTCCTATAGTGCATACATACACTCAGGTACTGCAAAGCACACATTACCATTAAACCCATAAACATATTAACTGTCTCCCTCTCTCTTTTTCTCTCCCCCTTCCTCACACACAAACACACACTTTATAATGGGAGCATCTGCAGACACTATTGAATAGAGTGAGTGAAGTTGCACAGCTTAGGAAGACATAGAAACGGCCTAATCAGGAAGATCATTTAGGTCAAACTGTCTGCTCTGTATTGTGCTGAGTCCAAGTGAACCCCCCTAACATATCATCTCTCTCAGTTTAAAAGCTGCAAGAAGAACACTTTGGTCAGAGGAACATAACTTGGAGTTAGACGCCTCTATAAAACATTGTTTGTCGTATCAAAAACAGTACTGAATATTGAACGTTTTCAGAGAATTGGAAATGTCACTAATATGACAACACTAAATCCTACCATATATGACAAAGTTTTTTAGGATTCCAGCTGCAAAATTTGTAAAATGAAAGTATCATTAGTTTTGTGTCCACTGTTAAAAATCAAATCGCTGTTGTTGTATGAAGATATGACAAGATTTGATATTTGTTTGATGATCATGATCATCCAGTGTTGTCATAAACAGTGATAGTTGACAAAGACAAAATGTGCAAACAGTGTTGTTCCTCAAATCAGTCTAACATGAACTACAAGAGACGCTCCTGTTTAGAGGACACAGACTGAACCAAGAATAACCCATTAGAAGCTGCTTTATCGTGATGGCTTAAGGAATCGGATTTGAAATGGTGAAAGTTATTCCTTCTTGGGTAGAAATGGTTAATGTTAATGGTGTTGGAAGTATGTTTTTACCTTGCACTGGTTTGAAGTGACATGGTGAGATTGATTGTTCTCCCTCAGCTCTGAAGCAGATAAGCTGTTTCGGGGTCAGGAGACAACCTTTCAACAATTAACCCCATAATCCCCAGATTCTCAAAAGTGGTTACAGATTATAGACATGTGATTGGCTAAAGCATCAATCCTTCGTTGTATAGAACAAGACAGCGACCCTCCGCCAAACATGTTTAAAGTTTTCAAAACTTTATAGGTACAAGGGGATAAAATATTTATTTCTATGCCAAAAAAACATCATTAAAGAACAATTTGAAATCATGCTTTCTGCTCATGTTATCAGTCCCTCTTGAGAAGGCGAATAATGCGTGTACTAGTAGTAGGTGTGATACAATCTATTCTCTTCATTCTAGTGTGTTTCCGTGTGTATGTGCATGGATTTATGTGTAGTGCATTGATCCAGGTTCAGGACTGTCAGCTGACAGTTATTACTGCTGAGCGTCTTGACATGTTAAGCCTGAGATAATCACCATCAACACACTTTATGTGTGCGTGTACGAGTGTGCAACTGTGTTTGCATGTATGTGAGAGAGAACATGGTGTGTATGGGTGTGTGTGTGTGTGTGTGTGTGTGTGTGTGTGTGTGTGTAGCCTAATCAGTCACATCTGACAGACAGCAAATCCTACTTCAAAAGCCACTCAGACGTCCATTGTTATGTGGAGAGCCAATTGAATGAGATAAGAAGCAGGACAGAAAGGAGAGGAGGAAGGAAAGGAAGGCTGGAGGAATGAGCTATCGGGGGGGATGTGAGAGCTGTAGACGAAACCTTGACGTTGGTTTGAACATTGACAGCTTTTAAAGGCTATGCATGGCGCTTTAACATCAGTAAATCATTAACATTATAGACCTCACTGTAATACGCACCATGAATACCCTTTTCTGTTTCAACATGACAATACTCTCATGTACAAACTAACAAAGCAAGGTCCATAAAGAAGTTTGTTTTGGCCGAGCATGCAGAATGCCAATGTTCTTGGTTTTTGGAATGAAATAAAACATTTTTTTTACTTTTTCAAATGTCCCTCTCTCAAAAACACATTGACAACAGACCTATCTGTGAACCCCATTTATATCAGTTAGGGTAGACTAAGTATTAAAAACCCCTCCCAGGCTTCGGTTTCTTCTTGCATTTTCCATTTTTCCCGAAAACTTTTCATTAGCATAAGAGAATGATTCCAAACCCCATTTCCTGTCACCATTTCCCTCCAAATTTGTGAATAATACATCCACCTTGAAAAACTGCTTTGATCCACATTTGCTCCCTCCTCCCACCCAGTGGGTGAAGCCTGCTCAGTGTCCTCTGGTTAATAGGCCCCTCTGGTTTATGAGTGCTGTCGTTCAGACCGCTACTGGTGGATCATTGAGAATATGGCCTGCACAGAATGTGTCCATCTGTGCCACTGTGTGTCTCCATAATGCTGTTCCATATGGCCAAGTGTGGTCTGCACACAGCCTCGGGGAGGCGGTGGTAGATGGCTAACACACTCACACACACACATGCTCACACATTCTTGCTTTTGTGCACTCTTCCTCATGCACAAGCATAAATACATATACAGTATGTGTGAATACAAGGACACACACACAAACATTCAAGTACACACACACTGTCTGCATGATTGAGGAAACTGAAGCTGCCATTATATCTTGGCTGTGAGACAGACTCTGAAGTTCTGCCTGTCTGAAGTTCACAAAGTCACTGAGCACTCGTACTGCTGGTGCTGATGGAGGATGCTCTACTGTTTCTCTGACTCGCAATAATATGTCTATATAATGTCTTTCAGTATGTATTTACATCTTGCTCTCTGCTGTCTGTGTAAACAGTCTGTAACCAACTCTCTCTCTCTCTCTCTCTCTCCTTCTGTTTTAAAGGGATAGTTCGGGGGTTTTGAAGTAGGGTTGTATGAGGTACTTATCCATAGTCAGTGTATTACCTACAGTAGATGACGGTCGGCACACCCCCAGCTTGGAGAAGCAGACAGGAGTTACAGCATGGAAGCAAAGTAATGTACAGCTGTGGACGGCAGCAAAACTTTTTTTAGCCACCTTAAAGAAAGGCTCACCTAAAAAAATCCATATCAGTTTAAGTGTATGCTAGATTTAGAATATTTTCTCCAGTTTACCTTACTGTGAGACAGCTACACAGTCTCTTTTTCCGATGGGGAACCGAAGCCGTTGTCTATGCTCTCGCCAAAGCAACCAGACTCCATTGAAATTTTTTTCTTAATTTTACCTCACAGAACACGGGAGTTTTCCGCTGCCTCGATCGGTTAGTTTGTTTGTGTTATTTTGTGATGTTGGTTAGTTCGGATTCACTAAAGTCAAACAATAAGCTAACAAAATTTAGTGGATGTTTTGAGCGTTATTTAGCCTCCTTCGTGACAAGCTAGTATGACATGGTTGGTACCAATGGATTCCTTAAAAATTGCAAGTTGCGTTAATGCGTTATTATCGCTTAGGTGAGCCTTTCTTTTAGGTGGCTAAAATAAATTTTGCGGCCGGCCTCGTCTGCAGCAGCACATTGCTTTGCCCCCTGTCTGCTTCTCCACTGTAGGTAATACACTGACTATGGATAAGTACCTCATACAACCCAGCTTCAAAACACCGGAACTATCCCTTTAATGTCTGTGTTTCTCATTCTTCACACTATTTCTGTCCCCTATTCGTCTCTTTCTTCCTGTCTGTCTTGTCTGGATTTCTCATGCTCTACTGAGAGGTGAGGTGACTGGAGATCAATAGAGGGTCAGCACACACACACACAAACACTTCAAACTGCTGAGCAGGTGAATTTCATTCATCCATATTCTCCATACGGAGACAACACCATCCTGATTATGGATTACCATGGCGATGGATCGATTGCACGGAGAGGTCACAGTCAGAGATGTGTGTGTGTGTGTGGAATATTTTTGTCCCTCCTTTTGTGCAGCGTATATGTGAATACTTTTACTGTGTATCCCTTTGTGTAAAGTGTGTTCTCCTATCAGTGCATGAATCTATTGTTGTTGTTTGACTCTTTAGAGATTACAAGAAAAGGGAACAAGAAAGAAATGGGAGATGCAGGGAGAGAAAACACAAAGGAATAAAATAGCAAGATTAAGAGTACGGAGACTGAGAGAGTGAGCGCGGGTGTATCAGATTCATGTGTTAATCGATGAGCTCTTTGTTGCTTTGTGGGTGTATCCAATAGAGCAAAGTGCTGGAACATGAAGATTTACATCAGCTGATTTGTAAGGAACCACTACAACTCAGAGGGGAGAGGGGGGGGACAGCTGGAGAGGCAAGCTGTGGAGGAGGTTACAGGAGGCGAAGCGAAGAGAAGGAAGAGGGAGAACAGGAGCAGCACTCGGGAGAGAAAGGGAAGCAAAAGGAGGCAGGGAGCAAAATTATGAAGAGAATAGGCAACCGGAGAAGAGGAAAAGGAAGAGAAGGGAGGAAGCAAAAGAGAGGAAGCCAGAGGGGAAAACAGGGCTAAGCAGGAATATGTGCTGATGAAAGACGAAAAGGCCAACTTGTACATAGCCTAGTACAGAAGAGCTGACCTGCCTCAGGGTTCATTCAAATTCTCTTTGTGATCTGCACAATTATTTTTATGGGCATCACACAGAAATGTGCGAGGCTCTTTTTTAAAAATGTACTTCTCGTGCTAGCTTTACAGAGGGCCATACCCGGGTGACCTTATGTTATCAGATTAGCAAACATGCACTGACTTCTTTTATGGGTGCACCACAAAGAGCTGCATTTTTAAACTTCAACCTGCAGTAGGCAGCATGTTTTTGGCATCATTGGGCAAATAATTCCATAATAACCTTTCAGCATATTGTAATTCAAGTGTTCTGAGAGACAACTAGACTTCTGCTCCTCCCCATGGCTCTGTTTTCAGGCTTTAGAAAATCTAGACGGGGTAGAGAGGGGTGTAGCACCATAGTTACAACACATTTTAATCACAAAAGATGGAGTTTAAAACATTCTGCATACCACAAGGCATTGAGCCATTGCTTTCCCCTTACAGTTCTCCTTCCTTTGAGCTGAGAGGTACACAGACAGATAATAACAAAGTAATTGAAACACTTTGTCTTCCTCTTTCTTTGCTTCTCACAGGAAGAAAACAGTTCTTTTGTTTGGATAGGAAACACATAAATGACACCGTAACAGACAGTAAGAGATGGGGGGGTGGGGAGGTCACCCGGTGGCTTCAAGATGCACTCCAGATGCAGCTTCTATTGTGTAGAGCTAGGTGGTGCTGTCAGTCTATCCACGGTCATTGTGTGTTTGTGTATGTGTGTGACTGAGTGATGAAACCTGCTCTCTTTTCTTATGAGGAACAGTTGCGTCAGAGTGAGAGCTCTGTGATCTCGAACCTGGATGACACATGTATAATCCTGAATTTATTGTTGTATTCAGATCATTGCAGTTCATTAATAACATTCCTTTTTAATGACAAAGCAACACGGAAAGCTGAAATAGCACAGATGGCAGTGAATTAGCATATTTGTGCAGGGAAAAAAATAGAAAATTGTTATTTTAGTAGTACACCATCTTACCTTACCTCAACCCTCTCGTGTATCACACCCAGAGCCTATTGAGTCAGCTCTAACCAGCCCATAATATAACCTGTATGACACACAGACCTGCACACACATATGATGGACAGGTGCCATCATGCTTCATCATCCTTCAATGTGTTGTTAAGGCTACAGTGATGGAGTGGTCATTGCTAAAGATACTGCTGACTGCGTAAGATGCCAAAACACACACACACACACACACACACACACACACACACACACACACACACACACACACACACACACACACTTGAACATCATAGATTTTTTTATGGTAAGTGGACATGAGTGGAAATCAAAGCTCAGTGGTGTACAGAAGCATATTTAAAGGGAGAGAGAGCGTGTGTGCACAGCTTTGTGTATATGCGCATGCATTTGGCTGATTGTAGCATTTTATCGATCCACTCCAAACTAATCAATCAGGCCTAATCGACCCGATTAGAAAGGGTATGATGGGGAAAAAGAGGGCCGTGTGTTGTGCACTTAAATCCTGAACTGCTATTAATCTACCGATCTCAATTTCATGTGCTCTTTTAATTTTAATAAAAGGAAAGGAACAAACTTTGCACTTCTACATCCCCCCCCTCCCTCACACACACACACTATCAGAGATGCTGACCAGTGCACACAACAGGATGCACATGCTATCGTGTGTTATGTTGTTGCTCACTGAAATATCACCGTTTATTGGTGAGTGAGCAAAGAAATAATAAAAAGGAATGGTCTTCCTGCCCCCATAAAATCAAGCACACAATTATTGCTGTTTGCAGGCTTCTCATGTTTAGATTAATTCAGTTATATTCAATAATGTTGATTACCTGAGTTAGCTAAATAAAACAAAATAACACTGTTGGCTGTTCTCTGTTAATGCTGTTTATATTTACAAGGATAGTGATTGAATTATGTAATTTTCTTCATTCAAAAAGAGGAGCAGCGCGGTGAGTCTGTCTATATTTAAACAATATAGCGTTAACTGACTGCGTTGTGTCATTACAAAGTTGCGCTGCAGATAAAGTCATTATTTTGTGATCACTACACAACAAAATACAGGTTAATGAAATGCTGTGGGTCACATGATGTGCAATGAGTGATCACGGAGAAAGTCAGAAAGTTCATTTTTAGTATAGTATTGTGAATATCCCCCCTGGATAGAGTTAAGTGTGATTTATGCTTGCTGCAGACACGGCCCTCACGGGGGTTTTGTGCAGCACCTCCAAATTTTTCAAACTACACGGACGCGGACGGGCGGACGAAATGGAGAACTTTGAAGAGCTTTGAGAATGTCAGTTTGCAGCAAGGAGAAACCCGTACCGAGTATAAAAGATTCAAACGCTTCCTCGTCACAATTCCACTTCAGCTCATGTCCATGCGGCTGTCCTTGCAGAAAGTAGAACCAAAGCTTTAGGATGTCAATGTTTCAAAAAGTCAAGTTCAATCAAATTCCCACTATGTGTGACTTTGACATTGTGGCTCCAGTTTTGTCATAATCCTGAAAACCTCCTCCAGAAACAATGCCAATAGGCTGCATATCCTTTCATATAAATCCTGCCGTCTTTTTGGTGATGGCCTTTTTACAAGCTTCTGGCGAGGGTCCTGAGGATAAGTGCGGCTGAGACTTTGACACTTAGAATTCACAGATTCGTTGTATTGGTGTCTGAGTGGAAGTGTTTGATTTTGGCTTGTTGGGTCAGGCCTATGATTGATCCAAGCTCTCAGGTCAGGTAGTCCAACACGCACACACAAACACACACGCCAAATTACCTCCCACTAGCCTCTACTTGTTCTAGGTAACCTGTGTGAACCTTGTATTGACCACTCAGTAGAGATGAATAGGGAGTGGAGAAAGGTTGGAGAGAGAGCTTAGAGGCAACCTTAAGGGGAAGATTTAGCTAGCTTTAATCTTTAACCTCTCAGTCTCTATGTGCTGGTAATTAAAGCTGAACTAAGTTATTGTATAGTTGATAACCAAAGTGTTTCATGGAAAAAAATTTAATTCGGGTTGTACATCTCTACGTTCGTCTCATTCTCCTGAACGCGATATCTCAGGAACGCCTGGGAGAAATTTCTTCAAATTTGGCACAGAGGGTCCACTTGGACTCAAGGTGATTTGAGAATTTGGTGGTCAAAGGTCAAGGATATAGGATAAATAATGAAGTGATGGCATTTTGGACAGATGTAAACTGGTTGGCGGAGGCATACAACCATGAGGGGTATTTTAGTTAGTTTTAGTTAGTTAGACATAAAAATCACAGGTAAAATAATAGATAGTCTTAAGGAAAGTAACACATCATGATTAGTTCATTGTTTTTTAACATTATGTTCCAAGTGGAGTGATGCTCTGAGTAAGGACATCTTAACAAGTGTCCTTAAGCTAGACACTCAACTGGTTACAGCATTGCCATTTGTGGTTGAACCTGACATCTGACCTCTCTTAAGAGTAGGAGAGAAGAATTTACTTGAGTAAATAATCACAACAAACCACACTTCCATATGGTTTGTGCCATCATCCGTCATTGTTTAGCACTTCTTCCCAAACGAAGACGAAATGAAGCCTCGTTCCTCACTCAGATGCGATTTTGAGCTCGAGTATTGATGTAGATGGATTAAGGCATTTCTACATGAGGTTGTCAGCAACACGATCAAAGTAAAATGTGTGTTTTGACAGGAAGCTGAAGCAGAAAGTTTACCAGCATCTTTATCTTTGAGTCTGTCGAGGATGTTGACAGGATAGCTGATGAGAAGGTTAAATGTTAGATATAATAGCATGACGTAGACGCACGCCAGTAGCAGCGCTCGATGGCTAAAAGTGACAATTAACTCATTAATGAAAAACCTCTGGTGGGTACTGTACCTGGAAACATCTTATGAGCTTATAGCAGTAGTCTTGAGGGGGAAAGGCTTGTGGTTTAAGAGGAACAAAGAGTTGGCAGCATGTAACTTTTCATTTTGCTGAAGGTGGACACACCACTGCACTCCCACTTGACACGGTGACACTCTCAGACAATCTCAAGCTTCAGGTTTGCTTTTTGCTCTTACTCTGTGACATCCCAGAGGTTTTTACAGTACAGCACATCTGTCAGTCGCCCTCATTATTATCATTATAATTCTCTCTCAGCTTCTGTCTCTCACCTTCTCAATGGCCATTTTTCTCTCTCTCTCTCTCTGTGCTTTCGCTCAGCTGCCTCACCTTTCTGTCTCCCCCCCCCTCTCTCTCTCTCTCTCTCTCTCTCTCTCTCTCTCTCTCTCTCTCTCATGCTCAGGATGCCGTGTCATTTTGTTTGGCAGGTCTTTGAGTCCCCTGTCGAAGAGAACAGAGGCAAAGTCCTAATCTCTCATCGTCTGGCTCTTTCCTTTCTTTCCACCTCTGCTTTTTAAGAGACTCAGCAAGGCTATGTTGAATTTGTCTCCCCATTTTTCTTCCTGTCATTCTTTCAGATGTTCTTTTTAAAGACTCTCTGCAACCCCTCAGTGTGTGTGTGTTTATCTGGAAGCTATTAGCCTTGTTTTACTCTCTTTAACAGACAGATTTACTGGAACTGGATAAAAAAGTGTATTTTTTAGAGATGGCGCGATCGATCGGCAGCCAATCGAAACCGGACAGTCGATCAGTGTCATATCAATCTCATATTTCCATATTTCTCTTTTCTTTTCTTTTTGCCGGTCACCTTTACATCAGCTCGTCTGCCGACAGCACGGAGCTAGGCAGCTAACATTAACGGAGGTTGCACTGACTAGCATTAGGATGCGTTCAAACTCTACTCAGTAAAAATGTTTATTGGGCGAAGGTAAATTATAACGCTATCATGATGTGTTCAAATGTAATCTCGTAAAATGTCGTTTTTGGTGAGAAACTTGAATAAATCCAGTTGTTTGAAGGAGATGTTTTCACAGCAATATAAAAAAGATAATATAGAGAAATATGACCTGTGTAACTTCCTAACACTAGCTATAAGCAGCTTATAATTTATAATTAAAAAAAAAATCTAAGCAAATATTTAAATAAAAATACTATCATTTATTTCCTCATTATTTGAATTGTGTGTTTTTAATTCAAATAACCACTGTAGATGACAATAACAAAGTAAAAGGATAATGTTTACAATTTTTTACGGTTTACAATGACGGTAAATCATTCGGTTGACGGTTGAAATTAGTTTTTGGGACGGTTTTGGGGCGATGGTAAAAAAAAAAAAATATTCTGGAGCCTTGCAGTCAATTATAGTTCCTGGAAAGAAAATTGGAATTGGCAGTTCAGACTTTTAAAAAATTAGAAATCTTGGAAAAAAAATTAATCTCTACTATTTTTTATTAAATATGTCCATTTTTTTTCAACCTTCCGTCTCTCTTTTGTCTGCTGTTTTTTGCCATCCTTGCAGGTAGCTGCTGGACAATACTTCTAAAAGGTTTTGCACCAAAGCAGCTTGACAGAAAAGTGACAAATGGTAGCTATAAATCATCATCAAATTAAAAGCGCTGTGCTTACATAACAAAACCAAGGTTTTATATACTCATGACAGCAGGGTATAAATTAAGTTCTGAGACAGGGGAAGGGGTAGGAGAAGAACAAAGTCAGATGAGGTTTGTTATAAGAGGGAAGATGGAGCTAGACGATGAGGAAGATGTGTGTTAGATGGAAAAGGGGAGTGTGACAGAACATGAATGTGTGAGAGACTGAGAGGCAATGGTTGTACCGAGTAGTTGGTGAGATATGGATGGGGAGAGGATGAGAAAGGAGTGATATTGTATAACTATATTATTCTGCTCTTCCTGGTGAGGTCATGCTGGAAAGAAACAGCACATATGTACTAAGTATATCTACACACTTAAAAAAGCTTGTGTACTTTTGAAAGTAAGTTTCGGTATCACTATGGAGCTTTTACATTTACCTTTACAATTACATTTGGTAGATGCTTTTGTCCAAGGTGACGTACAAATGAGGTACAATCCAAGCCACAGCGGATCAAGGAGAAACCTTTGACAATAAGTGCCTCCAACACTCAGTTCCACCTGACACAAGTGCCACAGGGCTTGCAGGTGCATGAAGTAACATATAAGTGCCTAGAAAATTACTTCTTTTTGAGAAACAGCAAGAGAGGGATCGAGAGAAAGAGCAAAAGCTTTTCCTGTGCTTTTCCAGTTCCTAATTCATCATAAACCGCATGAAGAAACGTCCAGTGAAAATCTGCTTTAATCATCAGGTTGGCCTTGAAAAAAAAAGCTGCTGTCACTGGACTTCTCTGTACTAGCACCTGCGTAAGCTTTTAGTCTATAATGTTGGCATCACTTTGCTCTTTAGAATTACATTTTCATAATGTTGGCATCGTTGTTTTTTTTGCTTTCTTGTGCAGAAGAGCGAGCCAGCAAAATCACATCGCTGTGCCTCTCATCTGTGTGTGTGTGTGTGTGTGTGTGTGTGTGAGCACTACACTCTCATATGGTTTGTGCCTGTTTGTACTGTAGGATGCACGTATAAGCTCGTGTCTGTATGAGTGAGAGAGTATGTTGCACACTTGTGGGTTCCAGTGTAGCAGGAAGCCTCTGGCTTTACTGGCAAACTCCCCTTTCTTTACTCTTGGCCACTATAGACACGAAGCACACACACACACACATACACACACACACACGTACACACTCATAGGTCTATTCAGGTTCTACGTGGAGGCCCCTAGAACACTGTGTTGACAAACTCTGTGCTATGTTAGGCTAAACGCAGACTCAGTGCAATGCTCAATAGATGGGGATTCCACTATATAACACAGTAAGAGCTGGCGGGGCGTCGCACACACACGAAGAGGGGGGGGACACGAATGGAGGCAGTTGTTAAACAGTAGACACACACTCTGTCGCAGGAATGCTGGGCTCCTTGGACGTCCTCTATAGTGTCCTCATCCACAAGGTAACTCAGAAATTGTGTACAAAGAAAGCCACATATTCTAAACACAATGTTGTGGGTTTTTTCTTGCTTCATTTAAAGAAATGTGACCAGCGGGGTATATTGCAGTTTTTTGTTAAGGTCCCTAAAAGCCAAAAAAAAGTTTTCACTGGGAACTAGGGGTCTGAATCTTTTGGTATCTCGAGATTCGATTTGATTTTGAGTCTCGGGGTCACGATTCCTGATACAAAATTGATTCTCGATTCAGTACATAGAGGTGCAGATTTCAGGATGAAAGCTAGGTAAAGTGTGTATAAGATTATGGAGTTTTTATATTTAAAAAAGTTATATCAACTGATTGCAATAATGTAAACATACAAAGGCAAGCCTAAGACAAAAGATAACATTTATTAATGTTTAACTTGCACAAATAAACACTTTTTACTAAAACATTTTTAGTATTTCTCAATTCTCAGTGACTTCAAGAATAACAAGTTCAAGTTATACAAAAAAAAAAAAAAAGCTGCTTGTTACATAAATAGCATTGGTAGGCTTCCTGCCTTTTTATTTCTCAGAAACTTGCCAATTTCAAAAATAAATTGTACACAAAATTACAATGTAAAACTGGTATTTTGTGTGATTTTTCAACAAATCACACAATAATGCTCGACTTCACTTGCTGAATAATCGATTTTTAGAAGTTGTGAATCGATTCAGAATCTTAGAAGATACGAATCTCGATTCTATAAGTGCAAAATATGGCTCAAGTTTTAGCATTTATTGGTCTTTCTGTCTCTGGTTTTGTGCTTCGGGTTAATCCAAATCTGGTGGCTTCTGTTAGCATGTTTTCTTTGTGTGCATTCATGTTACCTCTAAATTTGGCTTTGCATTGTACTGTATAATGCACGTGAGTTGCAGTGAATTAAGCGTATTGGAGTGTCTTTTCTCTCAGTGTGAGTGGAGAGCGTGTAGGGAGCAGCAAATAGAAAACCTGGAGTTATATAAGAATCTTTGAACAGAATTCCTGCTGTTCCGCTCTGATCAAACACTGTGTTCATAATGGATGAAAAGAAGAGAAGAAATAAAACTAATAACCAGCTACATTTTGTGTGTGTTTTTTCTTTCTCACGTTTTAGCTGATGGCTGTGTATGAGGAGCAGGAAGCCCAGCAGAGGGGCTTGGTGAACACGAGGCTAGCCCCGAGCCCTGACCTCTACCAATCCGAGCTCTCCGTCTTCCAGCCGATCGCAGGAGGAGAGATCGAAGTCAATTCCTCGGCCCTCAAGTCCAGTGAGTTATTCTTCATTTATTTACTGTATATTTATGTTGGTTGTGTCCCACTCCAACCTTGACATGTGGCATTTACCCTTCTTTGTAGACAAGCCCACGGCCCTGAAATCAAATCAAAGGGAATCTTTATGTTTACAGATCTACATTTGTTAGAAGTGATGTTTGACAATTCAGAGCTACATTTTGAGATTTGAGTGATTTACATGTTGACATTTGGTAGCTCATCTTCACTGCTTTGCATATATTTTACTTTCAAAACATTGAATATAATTATGTACTTATAATTATGAGAATTATGAATACTTGAGAAAGTTATTTGCAAAGTTTTACAAATCGTTAAAACAAGATTTATTTATTTAATATAAACCAGAAGTGTGGACTCGAGTCACATATTTGATGACTTTAGTCTCGAATTGACAAAATCAAAAAAGACTCGACTTGGACTTTAACACCTTATTGTTATTTAAAAAGTGTGTGCACAAAGACGATGAACTGCTCAGTGCCATGTCGGAGATGTTGGGTTTATTTACTTTTTGAGAGATCCTTTATTGATTCGTTTGGGAAGAGGATTTACTCGAGGGGAACAAAACTGAACTGACCTGAACAAACTGAATTTCTATGTTTTAGTCCTCCGGACTCTTTATTTATTATTATGTAGTATTTCTCTGCTCTCTAGAGGAAGATCAATGACCTTAACATCAGTCAGGCTCTGGCATTTGTCGTCGCATCACACACAATTTTGTCCCAATTAGACAAAGTAAAGCTTATGAAGACCAGTCCACGTTATCTCTAGCAATCACAACCGCTCTGTGTCTGAACCTGCTGGCTCTGAGAGACCAGATACTCCAAGTACTTTCACTATTGCTCTGTAATGAAGAGATCAACGCTCAACACGTGTAGTATAAAAACAATAAAGTTGTTCTTTATACTCTTTGGAGTTTTCCCCAAAGTGAAGTTGTGCCAGATATCCCTACTGTGCTTCTGGGACTTTGTAAGTCAAAGGTTTACTGACACATGGTCTAAATGCTTTTTCAAAGGACTCCTCTGACTTTACAAAGAAAAAAAGTCCTTTGGGGAACTGATTTTACCTTTTAGGTGTAACCTGTAGGTCAGTGCATAAACGGGTCAATGTCACAACTGATGTCAGACAAGAAACAGGTTTATTGGGACTGAAATTTGATGTGGAGGTTGACTGCTAGGGCACATCAGTGAAGGATAGTAGTGAAGTCCATTTTGGAGGGATGGATAGATAATCTGTAAATTGAAACATAAAAGAAAGTAATAAATAAAAATACAAGTTTGACATGACATAATGGCTTATTATGTACAGTATATTCTTACATGTAGTTTCAAAGATTAGACACATGTTTTGTAGACAATAGGAATGATGTTATAACTTATGCAGATAAAGGTCAGGATGTGATGGGCATGTTCTGCAGGACAGTGATGAAAACAAGATGAGGACAGCTGAAATGTTGGCAGCAGCGTCTCTGAGATGCAGAATGAGATGAGGATGAAAGAGAAGCAGATGGAGGAGAAGCAGAGGAAACATAGGACAGGAAGTGTATGTGTAATGTCAGGCGGCAGAACAAACTCTGATGTCTGTGTCTGCTTACTGTAACGTGGAATAGACCTCTGCATCTGAATGACCTTTCTTTTCTCTCCGTCTCCTTCTCTTTTTTCCCTCCCTTCTCTCCTGGTTCATCTCTTTCTGTCTTATGTCAAGTCAAGTGCTCGTTCAGTAGAGGTACTGTAGATGTGAGAGCTGTCACAGTAACTTGTCCAAATGTAATTTTGCCTTAACATAACAGACCATGTGGGTGATGGATTGTGAATAGCTACAGTTCGCCAAAAGCTCAGCATTACTCCCTGTTGCCTCCTGCTGTCAGCTAATCACAGATTCCACTTAGTTATGAATTGTAGACTTTATGTGTGCTTTCGTTGTTGCTCAGTCCGTACCATCCATCCACATGAACGCTTGACATTTAAACTTAATCTGTCAAGGTTGTTTTCAAAATGTCATTAATATGCCAAATGAAGTGCGACAATGCTCATCCATCTATTGTAAGTTGGATCCTATCAGCAAGTTTCATTACTTTCCACTCCATGATACTATTGGAATTTCTCATTCAGCTTGAAGGATGTCAAGGAGTTTATTGAGCTCCGGGACTCCCATGCTGAATCAAAAATCACAGCACAGTTTAGTACAGTAGATTATTGCAGTAATATTTCTTCCTTTCCCCCCTTGCATTAGATCTAATTTCACACACAGTATATAAAACAGCAACAATCATGTATGTTGCATCTATACTACTAGTTTTGACGTAATTGACATTTCAGCTTGTGTGACCTTCCTGAGTGAAGCTGTATGATCCAGACACCGTTAAGACAGGAAGTTTAGTCTGTTCTCAGTATGGTCGCCTGTCAGCAGAGATTAGTAGTAATGTGTGACTGTCGTGGTAGATTAGAGGTAACGGTGCTCTGGAGACGATCACTGTCAGTGTGAGAAGGTCACGCTTAGGCCTCTATCACTGACTACTTTTACATGCAATATGACAATATTGGAGAATTTTCCGATTAAGACATGTGGGATATGCTGATATTATTCAGGTTTTAGGAGCATTCCTTGGACATGTTTACAGCACATTCAGAATATGCGTCCAAATCGGGGTTTTTACGGCAGTTTGCGACACACAGCTTCTTCCCTGTTTGCATGCAGCTCTGTGCGTTGTACACAAACCAACTAGCCGACAGTTTGCAGAGATGCATGCCCAAAAGAAAAGCCCACATTTCTGGTCGGAAGGAGAAACACACCTACTTTTATTATCATTATGAAAGACTTGGATATCAACAGGTTTTTGGATATGAGGAAATATCACAACGCCGACCTTTTCAAGAAGGTGGTTGAAGGAATGAAAAAGGGAGGCTGTGTTCACCACCTGTTACGTTAATCAGAGTACGCACGGCTGCATGTAAACGGGAATATTAGAGGAATATTCATTTTCATTAGCCATGTAAACAGCTTAGTAGGAATGTTGTCTTTTTCGGAATAAAGGCAAAAACCAGAATATTTTGTGCATGTAAACGTAGTCACTGTCTGACTCTCGTCTCTACAACTCTATTGTTTCTGCTTCTCGCTGGTTTTCTTTCTCTTTCACTTGCTCTTGTTTTTTTATATTTTTTATCACTGTTGAATACAAACTCACATGATGTTTCACACTTGACTCCACAAAGGACTCAAACAGAGTCAGAAACATACAGTAGGTGTAGTAGTGTTGATGAGAACCACTGCTCAATATTAAGAGTCAAAGTGCTGAAGTGATCAGCATTAGATGGATTTAGGAAGACCACCGATTAAAGTGTTTTTTTGGAGTGGTACACTTAACACGACTCGTGTAGCTGCCGTAATTGTTATAATGGCTTGAGTCTTATCAAGCGTCAAATACCGAACATTATATAAACATTAGTTGGGCTGCTTGCTTTTAACTAAGTCCAAAAAAAAGAAGCCTTTTCCACAGAGGACGTTTTGACATGTAAATAGTGAAATTAAAGATGGCTGGATTCCATTTAGCTGCTTCAGTTTCAGGGTCTTGGTATTGTTCCTGCTGGCTCAGAAGCCTCGTTTCCATTCAATTGTCAAGTGAATTTTAAGCGAACTTTTGAAATAAAAAAATCCTAATTGGGCGCGTTTCCACCGCCGACAGCAGAAACAGCTGATCAGTCATGTAGAGTTAAATGTTCGCTACGTCAGAATTTATTCAGCCAAGGCGTTTCCATAACCTATTTAAAGGTTATATATATATAAAGGCAAAAAACTCCTAAAGTGAGCGGTTTATAGAATTTTTCTATTTCCATAGAGCTTTTCTAACGCGATACTTCAAAATATGAATAAAAATACAGTCAGAGCTTACTGGAACACTTGATTAGAACGAACCCATCGCTAATGTTAATAGTAAAACCATTACTTTTCCTGCCTTTACCACAACAATGGGATGATATTTACTGTCTGGTAAAGTATGTTGCAGCATTTTTGATCATTGAACATATAACACTCTGGAAATAATATGTGTAAATGAACTGTAATGCAACCTTTAAAACCAGGAAAAGATTAAAATTTAAGCTATTTGCTGATATTCCAACAACAAAACTATAAGACTTTATCCAGTCTCATAGCATGCTAGCAATAGGCCTACTATATTTGCATATATACAGTATATCTACAGTATATAGTATTATTACTGCACTGGGGATTACTAGGTGATCTAAAACTGACAGTCTAGTAGAAAGTTATTGATCTTGGAATGTCTGCAGGCATATGGACAGAATAGCATCACTGTTTGTCCCTAGATGGTCATTGTTATCTATCTTAATGCACCACAGGTCTGCTTCAGTCTAAAACTGGGAAGCAAAATGTAAAAGCACAGAATTCAATTTTATTTAAAGGCTTCTTTAATTTTGGTCTTAACAATGTTTTGATTTTTGTTGTTCTTTAATCTTCCTTTTCATTGCAGCTAGTACATCTTTGTATCTCACTGATTATCTTTTCCTTTGTTCGTCCCTTTATTTCTTTATCTATTTCCGTCATCTGTTTCTCATTTTTACGTCCTTTGTCCTCTCTCCATTTACCCGTCTTTCATTGCCTCTCTTTGAGGAGATGAATTGATTGGGGGTTTGATGTAATCCATACCCCCCCACCCAGCCAGTCTTAAGAGCACCTAGGGTCCATTTTGTGACAATCAATATATGACCCTACAAATATCATTTGGCATGTGTTCTGAGTAGTCTACTCATTTAGAGGTTCCCTCCACCCTCACCACCACCTTTCCCATTTTATTCCCAGTGGAACCATAGAGCCTAACATGACCGTGTTCTTAATGTATATATGGATCGATGGGCCCGCAGTGCAACACACTGATCATACCTCCGGTAATAAATGTTATTTATTTGAATAGCTTTCTGCAGTGTTGACTTTTCGCTATTTCTTCAAGCTCCAGCAGAATCACAGGCAATAATATGCTGTGTTTCATCCATCAGCTTCTGCTAAATGATGATTTTATGCAGTGGGCTGATGAGATGTGGAGAGGGAGACACTATCATATGTTACTTACATGCACACGGAGATCTGCAAATCAGACACTTATTGGCCATTTGGACGCATGAACACCAGTGTGTTCACTGAAGGGATGTTAGAGGGAGGGAACACACATTAACTTCTCACACACACTGTCCCTACAGGCCCAATGAACACACGGAGCCGTGCACATCTCCAAAAACAATATTCAGGAATGAGCTCTGTGATAACACTGCTACTGTATAATATGTATGTAATCAACAGATATCGACATGCACACATACAGTAAAGGTCTCAGGCTGTGCTGGCTGATGAGTTTGGTTCATTAAAAGAAGTAGTAATTAAGGCTGCACAATTTTGAAAAAGAAAATCTAATTGCGATTATTTTCACTGATATTGTAATTGTGATATGATATGCGATATTAGGAGGAATGATAATTTTTACATAATTATTCTAATTTTCATTGAAAATGATATGGGGAGGTGATTATGGCGTGATTTTTGTGGGGATCTGTACCAAACAAAGATGTTTTAATAAGTCTGTAGAATCTGATGTGTAGCCAAGACATCTCTTTAGCACCACGATATTTAATTTAAAATGGTATTTTGACACACATTTCACCTTTAACAAATATTGAGATTTCCTCCTCATCCTGCGATTTGAAAATTGCAGTAGGTCATTCTGCGATTTTGATGAGATTTCGATTAACTGTGCAGCCCTAGTAGTAATGAAACCTTTAGGCTTCATTCACATGGTGAATACTTTAGGGTCCTGATTTCTTACTCTCCGTTTCTATCTTTCTTTGACTTTTATCCTCTCCTAAATGTTCACCGCCCACCAGTCATACCGCTCTATCACTCTTTATTTCTGTCTTTTTAACAAGCTAAAAATGGTATACATACAGTACATGAGTTTCCATGGAGATGGTAATGTGCCTAATTGTGGCATCTGTTCGACAAAGCACATTCTGCCTCATGAGTATGTCCTCGTAGGCATTTAGACACAACTTTTTGAAAACTCAGAAAGTTTGAGTTAGCTCTAGAGAAAAACATCTCTAAAAAGAAAAAAGTTCTAGATACGGTAGCTGTGAAAAGCTTATTTAAAGAGGACCTATTATGCTTTTCCCCTTTTCTTTAGTGTGTTAGGGGTCGTTCACATGCAGCATTTTTTTTGCACCCTCAAATTAGTTGTTGTCAACATAGATGCGCAGAAGAAGAAACGTTGGGGTGACGCCGTCGCGGCGCACAAACGTTCCCGACCTGAGATAAAACATAAGTCCTCTTTAAAACCTGCAGCTGCTCCAGTGAATACACATCCATACTCATACATTTGTGCTTATATACCCCCATGCTCTATGTACTGCAGCTTCCATGTCTTTAACTCATTTTATGATAAGCATTGTGTTCTCACAAAAGCTGCCTATTATTTTACCACACCGAGTGTCGGGGGGGTTCTTGTTTTTGTTTGTAAGCACACTTGAGTTGACTTGGACTGATGTCACAGGCACGACGCAGTGACAGAGTGGAAATTAATTTTGTCAACCTAAGAACTTAAAAATATTCCTCTCTCCTCTCTCTTTCTTCCTCGTCACGCTTTGACACTCGTAAAGAAACGAGACACCGACTCCTCTCTGTAGTGTGGCAGGACGAGCTCAGGGTCTGTATCTTGTCATCTAAAAGATTATTATTAGACATGAATTTGGATGAACTATGACTCCCATCAAAATAGCATTAGCAATTTTAAGGTAGTCGTGTGTGTGTGTGCGTGCATGTATCAGAGAGACTGGCTGTAGATTCTGAAGCAGTGCAGACGTTCTCTATTCTCAACACTTGTTTTTCATATTTCTTGTTCTGTTAACAGTCTGATAGGAAGTAGACCCACTGTGTCATGTTGGACTGACAGAGAACCAGGTTCCTGGTTTTTATCAGAGGAAACTAGAGAGGAAAAGAGCACAGCTTGAAAGATTTAATGTGGATTAAAACATAAAAAACATGAAGTAGAATTGGGGGTTATTAATATTATATTCAGATTATTTTTCTGCAACTAAACTGCTGTTAAGTTAGTGTTTTTTGTCATCAAATTCCTCCTGCAGATACCTCCAATAAACAAAGGAAGGAGAAAATATGGTTGATTTACAGGCTGTATAACATCTATTTTAAACATTTTCAGTAGTTATCCAGTGTTTATACACACTTTATAAACACACACACATCTCTGCTTCTCCTTAAAGTAGGGCTGCTCCCTCTTAGTCGACTAAGATATATTTAGTTCATTAGTCATTTTTTATGCTTTTTTCATGGTGAAGAGAAAGAAACTTATGAGCAAATCTCTGTTAAACACAAGATTTAAATTGGTGCTTTTGTGTGGAGAAACTCATTTTTACAGATCTATCGATTAGTCGACAAAATAGTATAAATTTTAGTCGGCTAAGAATTTCTTTGGTTGAGGACAGCGAAAACCACTCAGAGCTTCCTGCAGATATGAGATGTGTTTGTGTTGATGTGTTTTCTACAGACACCCCCCTGTTGGTGAGAAGCAGCAGTGACTCAGCCCTCAGCCTTCAGCCAACAGAGACCGAACCCTCCCTCAATGAGGACACCGCCGGGATGGTAAGACCCTGAGACACTCACACAGAAAGCACACACAAACACATGCAGTTTGTAACACACCATGTACACTAAACCTGCACAGAGGAAATGCAACACATAGAGATGTTCTGATGTTGTGAGGACACAAATGCATTGGTGAGAAGCCTCATGGACACACACATAAGTGATGATGTATGTGATAACCAACATATATACTAATCAGTACTGAATCAATTCTAATTAATTCCATTAAGGAAAATAGACCATAAAAGCTGCAGTTTTTGTCTTCACAATAAGACAATGCTTGATGGAGTGATCCGAACTCCATTCAGAAAACAAGCGTTTTAAAATGTGTTTGCTTGTAGTCTTGTGCACAGACCTGAAAAAGCATGAATTCAGACTTTTATTTGGCATCATTTTGATCTGTTTATTGCAATGAAATCACAGCAAAATCTGTTTATTTTGGGTTAATACCGCTGTAGTAAACCAGAATAATTCAGCCGTTGTGTGACTTGCTATATACAGTGAATACAGCTCGGTGAAACGCCTCCGGATGATGTTATGAACCCAGACACGACGGCGTTTGGTTTTCCGACGTATCTCGGACTTCCACAATATGTACAAAGCAGCAGTTGTGGTTATTTCGCCCACGTTTGATGAATCGTTGTTGGTATCTACATGGAGACATCATGTATTTCTTTAGAATGCATTGGTTTGCTTTAATACAACCCAGTATATTTCCATTAACGTGAATCAGATCATACTTTTTAAGAAGTGTAAAAGGCAAACTGATTTCTTTCTTCAAGTCTGACGGCCTGCTTTTCTGTTGTGTTCTAAAAGCTCAGCTTTTGTAAGATATTGATTTAGTATGATGGATCCTCATGGACTGTGCTATTGTAATCTGATATGCAGATCTCCATGGATACTGCTAAATACATTAATACTCCCAAGGGGATAAACACTTTGATTTTAATGACCCCGTGGCCTTTCATCGAGTAGGTTTTTCAGGATGCCACAGCTGGTAATGCTCAGAGCATACAGTAGCAAGTAGTTTGCTCTGTAGTCTTTTATACTTAATGTTTTACTACCTACAAATTAATTTCCTATTGGAAAGACCAAATTTCTTCCTAAGAATAAAGGTCATTGAGACATAAATAAAAAGTCTGACCTCAAACGTGCAACAATTTCGGACGAAAAATACGGACTTGGTATGCAAAGACGTTAAGTGTGGCTTGATTTACTGCTCTCTTTTATTCTATATATTTCATACCTATATAAAACTGTAACTACATCAATTTCATCTCAACCAACCAGTTTAATATTCAATCAGAAACAAGTAAGAAGTAACTTTTTTTGCCACCATTGTGCCATATGGCAGCAGTGTGTAGGTCTGTGAGTAGCGGGAGGTTATATGTGTTTAAAGGTCGGGGGTGAGCGGTGCCTGTGGTGTCTTCATGTTCTTTCTAATCCAGACATGCTTTGTCACATCAAACTCTTCTAACAAAGACGGATGACTCTCTCCGTTCTCTTCTCTCTTTTCATCCTCTCTCTCTTTTTCTCTAGAGGGCAGAGGGCAAACACTTTCTCCTTTTTCTCCTCTGCTTCCTCCTTCCCCCTCCTCTCCTCCTTTCCTCAGCTCTGTCGACCTCTCACTTTTTCATGTCTCCTTTTTTTCAACATCTTCCAAACGTCTGCTTTGTAACTTTGACCCTCGGCCCTGATGTTTAACCCTTGATCCACGTTGTCTATTCTCTCTCCTCTGAAGATAATATATCTTTTTTCTACATCTATTTCCTCTTTTACTGAAGCCACACTCTATATCTACTCTATTTCTGTCCTTTGCCATAACATCCCTCTATCTGTGTATTCCTCCTATTCCTTCCTCGGTCCTTAATCTGAGTTTCATATCTGATAGGAGGCAGGAGATAGTAATAATTACATCATTATCATCCCCCCAAAATGTTTCTGTCCACTCTGTGAAAGAAAAAAACATCAAATACTACTACAAGAACATGGTAATGAATATTGTTATAGCACAGTGTGCCAGTTGCATAGAGATTTAGATTACTTGTTATGATAGTGTGTTACAGTTTCATATTCCCCGTAGACGGTTGGACACAGTAAATCCCTCAAGTTCACTGGTTAAAGCGGCTCTATGCCTGATTGGACTCTTGAGTGGTGAGCTCTCTCCCCTTGAGACTCCTCACTGGACAAACATCCTTTTTTTACCCACGCTGTGTTCCCCGTAGAACAACCTGTTTGCAAGGTTCAGTTCTTTTGGGGAATGTGATTGGTTCTCAGAGGTGGCCGGTCTCCATGCTTAACCTTACTGAGGATGAAGAAGAATTGGTAATTGTGCTGCTTTTGAGGAAGATTTAAGGGCTACATGGGGAGGAACAGAGAGAGAAGTCCACTGTACTAATAACACTTAATAATAACAATATTGACTTCACATCTTTGTGACTATACATCAGGTATATTTGCCAGATAGTGCTGGGTGTATTCTCTTGTAACCAAACACACTGACTGAGCTTAAAACTTAAAATGAAGACTTAAAAAACATAGGTAGAGTCATTAAAATGACTCAATGCTCAACGGACCGTTTCATTTTGTCGCCCGTCAATGACGACACATCCACGTTGCCCCTTCAAGTTCCTATTATTTCGGAGGAAACACTAGAAACACCGGATTATACGTCAGAGAGCGAGGAAGGAAGCCAGCGATCCAGCTATGTAGCTAGCCGCCCTGTTGTTTAAAATAGGTTTTTTTTGGACACTGGTGATGGAGCATGATTATTCATCGCCGTGTGCTGCAGCCACCAAGCTAATACGGTAACGCTATGACGTAAAAACATCGTTCCATGCGCTCATATAGTTATTTTTAGTATGATTGTTTTGATGGTGATGATTAGTTCACAGTGCCGAGCTAACCCACGATGAAATCCGTCACATAAAGTTACCTAACTTTACAGTAACATTAGCTCTATGGGCAGTTGACTCAAGTTAGCAAATTAACGTTGTGTTACTTGGGGTTATTTAATTAGTGAATAAACGTGACTGAACGTAACGTGAATAAAACTTTTATACCTCGTTCGTGAACATGATTTCTGCCTGAGTCACGTCAGATAGATTTTCATTGGCAGGTGAAGACAGTAACTCCCATGATCCAACGCTACTTCACAACATCATCAACTTTTACTCCTTTTTCTTTATTGTTTGGATTGAGAGCCCCTTTGACAGAAATTACATATTGTGCATTTAAAACTTTCAACATACAGCGACATGAAACATAGTTTAACAGAAATGAAACCTGGATGCACTAGTTGTCACTAATAAATATAAACTGCCAGCACTAATCAGGTTACTTTCATTTACCCGCTGAAATGTAATCCAAAGCTCAGGAATGTAGATCCCGTTGTTCTGAGCCCACCTTCCACTCCTTACATCTTAGCTCTGTTTTCACTGCACGCCATCACTCCTGTGGCTGTCAGTATGAAATATTACTGGGTGTCAGTTACACAGTAGGCCTGTCCAGACTGGGTGTTTTATATGTTGGTGCTCCTGCAGGTTAGCATGCATATATGTGACCTCAACAACACCAGCTGTGGACTCAGTCTCTCTTTATTACGGTCCATGTTAGCTCCTCAGGTTTCTCTACTGTCTCATCTTACGCAAAACATTACAGCTGTGGCCATTCGCAATCAGGAGTCCAGTCTCTATAACTTAACAACAGACTTGTTTGCGGTCTCATTCTGATGTTTGTGTCTTGAAAAGAATATAGTAACTACCACAGGAGTGTTGAGGTGGTAAATGATGCCGTGACTACTGTAAATAAAGGGGTTCTCTGTCTGTTTTTCTCTCTCCTCTTCCTCGTATACATCACTTTCTCAGTCACTGTCGGTCTTTATTTTGTCTCCCTCACTCTTTCACTCAGTCACTCGCTCATAGGTCTGTCTCTTCTCAAGCAGCCAGGTTCAGATGGAGGTAATGGCTCCGGGTAATTGTTCAAATTGTCACTTGGCCTTTTGGTGAGAGCGATGAGGGGGAAGAAAGTACTCTTCTTGCAGTAATTCTCTGTCTTTCTTCTCCCTCTGTCTCTTCTCCTACTCTCTGTCCCCTCGCTTTATTTAATTTCAACCCAGAAAGATTTACTGGTGCTGCTCTTCCGCTCTAAATGCCAGGCACAAATGAGTACAGTAAGCCACAAAATCACTCTCTCTTCCCCCTCTCTCGCTTTCTCTCACACTTACAACACACACACACACACACACACACACACACACACACACATAGGGTTGCAGGTTAACTACAGCGTGTTAATCAGGCTGGGAGTATTTGTTCTTACCCAGAATACTACAGGGGCTAATAAGGCAGCACACCACTTATTTATCATGCTACACCTGGGTGTGTGTGTGTGCACATGTGTGTGTGTTTGTCTGCATGCATGTGTCGTGGCTTTTGCACCGTCCACCTGCGTGTACAGTATATTTGTCAGTGAAGTACAGTTTTTATGTGAATGTGTCTGTTCTTTTGTGTTTACACCTTTCCTGTTCCTCTTTGTGCTTTCCTCAATGTCTACTCTGTGTGTACGATTAGAGAACTGAAGTCAGGTACTAAACAATGCAGTAACATACCAGGAAGAAGTCACACTGATGATGCTTAAAGGAAGTAAATGTCGAGCTTATGATATGATCGTAGTTTGAACAAAAAACAAAAAAAATCCATAAAAACATGTCACATTGTCCGCGTGTCATTTGTCCTTAAACTGACTAAAATGAGCTCTGTAAAGCCGTAGTTGTTCTAGACAAATTAACTTCATTTATTTAAAGGTATTATTGATAACATTTTTATGTCAACAAATATATTTTTTAAATAATACATCAACAGGGCCTTTAGAAAGGTGCCGAAAAAAAGTAGGTCTTTTTTATTGTGAATTAATCATTTAAAAAATGTTGGCGGGTCCAAAATTAATGTTTTGTTTATCTCAGTGGAAGATATCTGACGCTTGGTTCCCACTTCTAACAAGGCTTGTGAGCCAATAGTATACAACGTTGGTATCACGTGGTATCTCTGTGTCATTTGACGGTAAAGGCCTGGCAACGACTTGTTGTGAAGTAAATGCAGTGGAACGGGGAGGGAGAATGTGACATCTAGTGGCTGAATGTTATCAATATCACCTTTAATACAAAAATTTGTGTTATTTTTATTTCCCTGTTCAGACCTCTGACATAGTATTTATCAAAACACATATTCACTATAATTCATCAGCCCATACTCATAAAGAGTATGTCAATTTCAAGATAGATTACCATAGGTTTATCACTGTCACACACACAACATACAGATACGCACAAACCTCCCAGCATGCATTACTAATAATTTATCATACTCACTCTGGGAGCGTTTTCAGGGAACACTTAGCTTGATTGGTTATTCAGTAATTAGTAATATCACTAATAGTTCACTCTTTTTTATCCGCTTTTAGCAATTATTAGATTGGACCGAGAATACTAAATGCTTGCGGCTCATTTATTATAAGCACAGTTATTCAAGGTGGGATTATCCATCATTGAGTTAAAATGGAAATCCTGCTTCTCTATCCTCCAGTTTTTGGAGGGCCGCTAATGCTCACAAGTATCGATTGAGCTGTCCAAGGTCGGCACACTAATGTATTAATTCTTTTCCCCCTGCAGTTAGTCCTCGAAATATTTCTAATACATCTTTGTCATTAAATAAGAATATTTTTTATTCATTCACAGATAAAGCATCAGGTCTTTCAATCATTATTTTTGCACTTCTTGTGTATAAAAATAATCTTTCTTTATGGGACTGTTTGTGGTACTTTATACTTTGATGCAGTATAATTATTAATTACTGAAAGCCATGATTGGCTGACAGTGCTGATCAACCTTGAAACATGTTCATATTGGGGTTTTTTTCCCAGTTAATTGCAGCTTTAATAACGGTTACGAATGTGCAACTTTAAAGGTGCTCTATACGATATCCAGTGCATTAATATAGCATCAAACAACTATTTGCTATGTAAAGATATAGAGGAGTACGGTCTACCTGAGCAGAGAATAAAGTCACTCTCCCTCTGTGTGTGTTGTAATCAGAGCTTCTCCATGCTTTGTTGACATAGCTGAGCCATCCGTGCATGCTTTAATGCATGTTAGTGCATGTGAGCGTGACCCACTAGCTGATGCACCGATGCTGTTGTATTTACCGTTAGCGCCGTTAGCGCTGTTAGCACCATTAGTTGCGAACCGCCGGCTCAGCCGTCGACATGTTGAGAGCAGTGCAAAGGCAATAACAATGCTCTCAATCTCGCATTTAGCACCTTTAATTACCGAAATACAAGCAATTATGTAGTATTATGTAATTGAGCTAATTGCAGCCATAATTGTGGGTATTGGCTGTTCGTTAGGTACGTGTAATTGGTAGAAGTGTTGAGATGTTGTGAACTTCTGTCTCTACTGCGCAGTGAATAAAACTCAGCCATAGAATTTGACCTGAAATGATATTTTTTCTTCTACATTAGTTAGATATAAATAATATAATATAATTAAATAAGTAACTTAGAGAAAGATTTAAGACTTTATGGTTTTTCAGTCAAAACAAAGACCTTTTATCATTCAACACTACCATATACTTAGCTTTGTTATCTCTAATATTGCAAGGTTAACATGAATAATGAGACACATTTATTTGTTCAGATTCATTTACTTGTTCTAAATTACCCTTTGATAACTAACATACGTTGCTGGCCTCTTTAATTAATATGTCGCTCCTCTAAAGAGAGAGAGAGAGAGACTATTACTATGTGCAGTTATTAAATGAGACATACAATTAAGCACCAAAGACTTTCCAATTAAAGTACGAGTGGCTATTGTTATGACAAAGAGGTTAGGATAATTAATGTTACCTGTCATCCTGTTAGTAATTCAGCTCACATGACAGCATCTGCAGCTAGGCCAGACTAATTGATTTCCAAGCCACCGAGCCCCAAACATATGGTGACAGTATGTGCAGGCTGTCATTCACTGTTGAGACTCACCTCACCTTCATCCAGCTCCTCTCATCATCATCAGCCGCCGTCTGATTCCTTTCTTCACATCTACAGCTGTTGTGTCTCGACCCAGCCTCAATCTTTTCAGCTCTCTTGACATTTCCTCTCCTCGTTACTCATCTGTGTTTCTCTCAGCTCATTCTCTCTTTCCTTCCCTCTCCCCGTCTCCGACAGGTGGTGTAGGTCATATGGCAATAGGGTGAGAGGTCAAAGGTGAAAGGTCATGTTAAGAGTCCATTAGTGCCTGCTTCTAACATCGAGCCTTATTGACCTGTGTGTATTTGTCTGCGTGTGCTCACACAAACACATGCACGCCTAAACTCAGAGATCCACATGCACATATGAAAATGCAGATTAGGACTGCGTAGTAATTATGAATATTTTGCCAGATATTCTCATACAATGATCAAGACAAGGTTAATTTATTTATATGATGCACGCTTGAGGTAATTTCAAAGTGCTTTACATACAATTTAAATTGGCTTTAATTTAGAAATAAAATACATTTAAATCAAGCTTTTAAAAGCAAACCTGCCACCAATCACACTTATAATGTCTGATTTTAGCAACAATAGTATTTAATTATTTGGCTCTTTCATTGATATTCTCATAGTTTTTTAAATATAGTACCAATTCTTTTAAAACTCTGCAATTTATGTAGACTAGAATAACTATTATTAATCATGCAATCCTAATGCATATCATTTTGGTTCGAGTTAAATATCGTAGCAATATTGTTCTTTACCTAATATTTCAGTTTTTAGCTACCAAGCCCTCATCATCATCATCAACATCATCATCATCATTGACTCGAAGTCGAGTATGATGGTCCTCTTGGGGGTTCTTATTGTGGGTCTTCAAATAGCTGAAGATCCAATTCTGGAGCCACAAACTTTTTTAAATTGTGGGCGTTGATGTGAGATGCTGGATGAGGGAGAGCCTTTTTTTCTGGGGATTCTCTGCTCTCGAGCAGCCTGTCGGAGATCGTCTTCATGGAGTGAGGCTCCTTCATGTAAACTGTAATTACAGTTTAAAAAGTAGGAAAGATGAAATTACAGGAGAGCATTGAAGGATGTCATGTATACAGGAGAAATCAACACGATGACGCATTTTTTGTGCAACGCGCTGGTAAAATTTCAACAGAGCGGTAGTTTTTTGTTTGCTAACAAAGTAATTGTTGTTTGACGGGTTCGATTACTAATCCCAAGTGATTCTTATTTATCTTGTAATATGGATAGTTAACCCCAGGAACACATTTTACAAATAGATAAACCGACAATGATTTTTGCTTTGAAAAACAGAAGCTAGTAGAAAGGCAGCCGGCCTCGGGGTGACATCAGGACGTCGGGTCCCTGTAGACCAATTAAATCAATACTTCTCCTTCACAGTGTCTAAAAACTGGAAAGCATTATAAGCTAAATGTCAAAAGGTGTTCTACACTTTACGCTTTGTTACAGTTCTGAATGCATTAAACTCTACAGATATTCATGATACGGTGTTAACTCTGTGGACTCACAAACATATGTAGCAGTGATAGGTTGCTACAAAAGCTCACAGATACTGTCACATGTTGAGTATTAGATGATTCATCATCTCTATACCGTTAAGCATGTAACCTCGTCCCTGTGGAGCTCACCTCTCTGTGTCTCTAACAATAACACACACACACACACACACACACACACACACACACCCTATGTCGTTGTATTAAGTGATTATTACGGCTCCCTTGGCTCACATTTACACTCTTCTTTCTCACACCTCTCTCTCTTCTTTCTCTCGGTTGCCATGCCAAGTGACAGTGTTATTTATTACTGCTTGGCAACACTGTCTTCTTGCCTTCACATATTAATTGCTATTTGTACATCATCCATCCATCAATTTAGCAGCTCCTTCACTCATCACTTCACTCAATCAATTCATTCATTCCCTTTTATGTGTTCTCCTGTCTTTCAAGATGGCAAAGACTTACTTGTTGAGCTCGGGCTTTCATATTGGAAATCAAAACACGGGGGGGGGGGATCCTTAATGTCACTCATTTACAGCTTTATTTTTATTTAAGAGGTTTATTAGTTAATCCATCCACATCTACACTTTTTTTCTTCTTTTGTTCAACCATGAAATCTTCCACTTTCAGACAGATTGAACGCGCTGTTGGAGCTTTTTTCTGCTCTTCTTCTTGTCTCGCACTGACTAACAGGAAGTGTGTTTTCTCTGCAGGCAGCCGGTCCCGCTGTGGAGAGGCCAGCAGGGGTAGACCGACCCCAAGGCAAACACACCTTCACTGGCAGGTCAGTGTGTTTGTAAACTCTTCTACTGCACTCCTATTTATGTTATGTAATTGTGAGGAGAGCTTTTGCATGTGCGTGCTTGTCTGCGTTCATGTTTACTGGTGTTTAATGTGTGTGTTTGTGTCCTACTTTCCCTTCATTAAAGCTGTATCCTAATCCAGATCAAGGCCCGTACAGATATAGTTAGTGTAAAGGAGCCCCATCATTAGCTCACTACAAAACACTGCAAAAAACAGGGTCAGGGTCACACACTTACACAGATATGTGTAGACTGCCATACACACATGGCCTCAAAAATAAACAGCTACAAACACACTTGCAACTGTTTCTTTCAGAAAACACATATGCATACACTAATGAGGGCTGCTTAATGAAGTGGTAGGGATGCAGAATGCTCTGTGTCTCCTGTGGGCCTTGTAAGCGCGTGTGTGTGTGTGTGTGTGTGTGTGTGTGTGTGTGTGTGTGTGTGTGTGTGTGTGTGTGCGTGTGCGTGTGCTTATTTTGCCAGTGTGTTTGGGGCTGCTGGCTCATACATTCTTGTGAACAGATAGTTACCATACATGTAACACACATTTATCTATTTATCTGTTTATGAATAAGGCTTTACTCAGGTTCAGAGGTATGATATCTAATACCAACACAGTATAAATGTGTTATTGTCTCCTATTCTTAAATGGTATATTTGAATATTTCTGCATGCTGGGGTCCCTAAACAGTCTTGGAATTCCATAAATTGGGTATCACTGTAAAGCTGAGACTCTTGTGGATCCAATGAGCTCAACTTTATTCATGTGTGATGATGTTAGTCCCCATAGGAGACATTTCATTGTAGTGAGACCATTTTTTTTAAACTTTACCTCCCTGTATAAAATGACCTGTGGTGACCTCTAGGATAATCACAGCCTCATGAAACTTTACAGCCACAAACTAGAGACCTAGAGCATTCAGAAGATGGATGGATCAAACTAGAGACCTAGAGCATTCAGAGGATGGATGGATCAAACTAGAGACCTAGAGCATTCAGAAGATGGATGGATCAAACTAGAGACCTAGAGCATTCAGAGGATGGATGGATCAAACTAGAGACCTAGAGCATTCAGAGGATGGATGGATCAAACTAGAGACCTAGAGCATTCAGAGGATGGATGGATCAAACTAGAGACCTAGAGCATTCAGAGGATGGATGGATCAAACTAGAGACCTAGAGCATTCAGAAGATGGATGGATCAATCTAGAGACCTAGAGCATTCAGAGGATGGATGGCTTTCCTAGCTAGATTGAGAATAAGAGGGTTTCTGAGCAGTTAACGCAACAGAAGTGCTCGATATCTAATCACCGAAAAATGCAATTCTTGCAGAAATCTCCAAATATCAAATAATCCCGAATCACAGCATGTCTTTTTCTATGGTGTTCCTCAAGGTCTCGGTGTCTTAATATGGTATTTTGGAGGGATTATTGATCATTTTTATCAAAAATGGTTAGATTTAGCACCAAAAATTGCTGCAACATCTTATGAGACATAATAGAGCATGGGAATGGACATCATATACTTCTATCATAATGTTCTAAACCATTATACACTTTCACAATTTATTTAAATTAATTAATTAGTTAATTAATCTTTATTTCTGATTAATGACTAGAACAACTTGACACACAGTGCTGAGCTGCATCTCAAATTAATCTTCAGGTTCCCAGCTTTCAGATGATGTACACCACTTCTATGTGACATCTCCTGTTGAGTAAGGGGTTAATATTTCATGTTAGAGTAGTCCTAGTTTAGCTTTAAACGCCCCCTCTATATTACTGTTCATTTTTCCTCCAGTATTTAGCCTCACTTCTCACGGTGGATAACTTGACACACCCTTTCATTAAATATGTGGCATTTGCTGTGTAATTTTTTTCCTTAGCCTAATATTATATTTCATAAAAGAAGTAATCATTTTATTCTGTCAGTCTTTGCCTGAGAATAATGCAATAAAACTGAGGCGTATTTTATAAACCAAATTAAGACTGCTTTATTAGTCCCTTTAGAGGAATTCAATTTTTTTTCACTCCGTTGTTATTTTTTTCTTTTGCACTCACACAGTGTGGAAGTAAATAAATGTTCCCCACAATCACCCATCACATTTGTATGCAACTAACTTAAAAAAAATATTTTTAAAAACTTACCAATAAGTGGAAAAAATGCTGATTTGTTAATAACATTTCTAAATGTGTGAGTTGTTTGTTCCCCCCTGCTGGAATCTGTTGTGATGTCGAACCATGTCACAGAATAAATGTTGAAAAAAGTATAATGATAATTATGATGTGACCCCAAAAGAATTACATCCCAACCCACATATATTCCATTAGTGGCCCTGGCATAAGTGCAAATAACAAAATTTAAATTTTATTCAAAGACCGAATAGAAACTTATTCTCTAATAAACATACAAAACCAGTGTGTCCGCACAACCAAACCAGTCTTTGCAGCAGCATGACTAATACGAAACAGTGAATGCGTCGGTTGTAAATTTGAGAAAACGTCTGTTACGTCATTGATCAATGCGCCGCTCCGTCTGACAACACTGACCTCTGTTAATGGAAAGTGTATAACTCTGTGTTTTTGAACAGGTCAGTATGGGCGTGAAATTAATCCACAGTTAACTCATAGATACTACAAGAAAAATAATATGTAGTTAACCTGTAGGGAGAAAGACTTATGAGAGAGCTATGTGGAGAGAATAATGTCTGACCTCAGCCTCTCTCCATAGCAACTAGCGGAGAGATTAGATCACACACACACACTCGTATATGCGCTCATATTCATTGTACACTACATAACAGGCTTTCTCCATGCAAGGTCTGGGCCATAACTGAGTTTATCTTTCTGTTGAGTTATGTCATGATCAAATTATGACATTTAGGCAACAAATTCTGAATAAAATAACTTAATGGGATCGTCTGAATAGAAGTGAATCAGAGAATATTGTTTTTATTTTAATGTTATTGCCGTGTGGTACCGTACAGTTCAACGCAGTGGATGTAAAGGTCATTATTCAAGACGCACACATTTGTTTCATTTTCTCAAGAACTTTTTTTTTTTTTTGCACACATCATCTCATGTTCACACACACAAACCATTTCAGCTGTGAGTAATGTAAAGTGATGTAATGGTTTTTGTGGTCGCCGGGGAAACGATCCTTGAAATTGCAAAAAAAAAGTCCAAAATGAGTAGAGGAATGCAGCCATAAATATTGGAACAGCAAAGCATACGTTAAATGAATGAATGTGTGTGGGTGGCTGCATATGAGTTTCTGCTGTTGTGTATGTTTTCTACGCACCTCCCCGTATGTGTGTTTGTGTGCGTGCGTGCGTGCGTGCGTGCGTGCGTGCGTGCGTGCGTGCGTGCGTGCGTGCGTGCGTGCGTGCGCCTTTGAGTGCGAAGCTACACCCTATAAAAACAGTAATGGCTCATCATAATTTTAACCACACAGCACGGTCACCAGAAAACTCATTACCTTTGAATCAAAATGTGCTTTTTATACAGGGAAACAGATTTACTGTAAATTGGTTTATTGAAATAGCGTCGCCATCACACTATATTTCTTTGTGAAATAAGGCCCAATGTGTTGGAGTTGTGTTTTAGAAGCCAGGAGGTGAAAAGGTAAATAGGTTTCACTGGATGCACAAGACAAACTGGATGTCAAAAGGGTTTTTCCAGCATTAACAGAGTTTATTTATTGAACCCGGTCTCCTACAAAATTACGTTCCCATACAATTAAACTGCATTCTCAATTATGTTTCAAGGGAAACATATCTTCTCCCGGATTACAAATATGCTGCTTTATGCAAATATATGTATACATTTATTACTGGAAATCAATCAACAACACAAAACAATGACAGATATTGTCCAGAAACCCTCACAGGTTCTGCATTTAGCATAAAACAATATGCTCAATGCATAACATGGCAAACTGCAGCCCAACAGGCAACAACAGCTGTCAGTGTGTCAGTGTGCTGACTTGACTATGACTTGCCCCAAACTGCATGTGATTATCATAAAGTGGGCATGTCTGTAAAGGGGAGACTCGTGGGTACCCATAGAACCCATTTACATTCACATATCTGGAGGTCAGAGGTCAAGGGACTCCTTTGAAAATGGCCGTGCAAGTTTGGAGCGTTATTTAGTCTCATTCACGTACCAATGGATACCTTAGTTTTTTTTCGTTTCATATGATACCAGTATCTTCACTCCAGCTTTAAAACTGAGCTGCTACAACCTAAAAATTGCAAGTTGTGTTCATGCGTTCAAGAAATTAATGGCGTTAAAACTAATTTGCGTTAACGCGTTATTATGGCGTTAACTTTGACAGCCCTAGTTATTAAGCTATAGATGTAAATTCAAATAAGTGAATGTTGACTTTTAGTTTCACATGGGACACGAACAGCGGCCTCCTGGGTGAAAGTCCTGTATTTGTTTGACCCAACCCCCTCCCTGCGTAGATCTTTGCAGAATATCATTACAATAATGGAACTGATTATCAAAAACAAACACAATCTGTGTCAAAATACGTTTCCCTCGAAACGTAGTTCACAGTGCGGTTTCGTTGTATGGAACGCAATTTTTGTTGATTTTTACTCTCACTTTTTACATCGGGCAATTAACATAGTATACCTACACTTGATTATTATTCATGTTATTTAGCTTTGTACTCTTTCATTCATCAAACATTATTTAGAGTGTTTTTTAATTTCTTTTGTGATGTGTTTATTCATGTATTAATCTTCATCAGTATTGTACATCTGTACTGGTTTGCGTTCCCTTAACTCTCTACATCTCTGGCGCTCTGCACTTTGAAGACCAGTCTAGAGAGAGAGAAAGAGAGAGAGAAAGAGAAAGGGAGATGACAAATAAGAAGAGGGTTGAGAGGGTGAAATGCAGTGAGAGGAAGAGAGTGGTTTGGTAATGCACATCCTCCTTTTTTGTTATTTCTCCTCTTTCATAGCGAGGATCAGTGAAGTGGCAGGTGGATAAAGAGAACACCTGCTCTCTTCATCTCTCTCTGCTTCTCTCTCCCTCTCTCTCTGTGTGTTTGGCTCTTTCTCTCCGTCTCTTGTTCTCTCATCACGCTCTCTCTCTCTCTCTCTCTCTCTCTCTCTTTTCTCAAGTCTCACCCATTTTGTCTCTCTCTCTCACCCCCACTTCATTTTTTGCAGTGATGCAGCCTGTCAAACATCTCACACAAAAAATAAAAAAGGAAACGCAAATGGATCTCAAGTGCTTGTGTGTGTGTGTGTGTGTGTGTGCGTGTGCGTGTGCGTGTGTGTGTGTGTGTGTGCATGTGTTCTAGTGGGAGTGTTAGAGATCAGAGGGAGAGACACCAACAGGAAAGGAGAGAGGAGGGGTGGATGTTATTTTTCCTCTCATATTAATGCTATTCATTAGCATTGTCTAATTAATTCAGAGCCTCCTCCTCCTCCCTTCATTTCACTTCATCTTGCTTCCAGACTTCCCTCGCTTCATACCTTCTTTTCCCTTTCCCCCCTCCCTATTTTCTTCTTCTTCAGTCCTCTCTCTCTCTATCCGTTTCATCTTTTCCTCCCCTTTTCTTTGCGTATTTAGATTAAAATATCACAACAACTATTGGATGAATTGACAGGACATTTTATACTGATATTTATGATCCCCAGAGGATGAATCCTCTTGACTTTGGTGATCCTCTGATTTTACATCTAGCGCCACCAGCAGGTCAAATTTTTCAGTTGCCCAGTGAAATATCTCAGCATCTAGTCGATGGTTTCATAGAATGACACCCATTATGGTACAGACATTCATGGTTACCAATCAGTGCATCAATAGCCGTGTTTCCATTCACATAGTTTTATTAGCATTTTGAAGTATTGCATTAGAAAAGCTGTATCGAAACGGCAAAATTCGATAAAACTTCCTCATTTGCTAATGTGGTTTTTGCCTTAGAAGAAGTTAAAAAAGCGTTGATGTGCTAAATGGGATATGGAAACGCCTTTGTCAAATAAATTCTGATGCAGCAAACATTTAGCTCACATGACTGATGAGCTGTTTCTTCCCATAAAGTGTGAATGTTTGTCTTCGTCTCCAGACAACATGAAACATGATTAATACTAGTTGACATGAAAGAACTATTAAAAGTTGCCCAATTGAAACAAATTCCTGAAGACCTCTCTCCATTTTTCTATCGTAGATTGTTAGATTTGGTTAGATGGCCAAGCCGACTTGTTGTGTTTCCGGTTGTCAACCTCTTCTTCTTCTTCTACTCTGTTTACTTGCAGATTGCAGCTATGCGTAGCTACAGCGCCAACTTCTGACTTTTTGTTTATTCGCTCCAAACCAGTTGATGGAAACGCGCCTACTTCGCATTCCTTTTCTTGTGACATTTCAAAAGTTCGCTTAAAATTCACTTGACAATTAAATGGAAACCAGCTAATGACATTGATGTTCCCCTATCTTTTCCTCTTGCATCACATCAAGTCCAAATTTTATGACTAAAAACTAATGAGATTAACCTTAGCTGCACTTGATTTTTACTGCTAATTGGCAAATGTTAGCATTCTAACACACTATGATGCTGAACATGATTAACATTTCCTGCGTAACATCAGCATATAGCATTGTTATTGTGAGTGTGTTAGCATGATGACATTAGCATTTAGCTCAAAGCACCGCTGTGCCAAAGGGCAGCCTCAGAGAGCTGCTAGCATATCTGTGGAATCCTACGCTGTGTCCCAAATCCATATTACATACTAACTGTATACAGTATGCTCTTAAGTAATCTTTATAGTTTACAAGGAATCAACATAGTTAAGTGTTCATACTAACAGGAAATACTTCTGCCATTGCACATCAGTCAAACTGCCAATTAAACTTCACAAAAACAAAAAAATTGTTTTTCTGAAAATGTAATAATACTTTTCACCACAATCCGCTAACTAATTCCATTTGCAGCTTTGCATGAAGTATGCATGCTGACAGTTTTGAGTGGACACTCTACTGCATATATATACATGTCTATAATTATGTAATATGGAAATGGGACAACATTTTAGTCTAAGCTCTCTTTAGTTTTTACCTTAACTACATCTTTTTATCTCCACAGCCTGCGTTCTTTCATCCCTTTCTCCTTTCGTCCGTACTAATAACCTCCCTCTTTCTCTTCTCCCTCCATCCTTGACTTTCACTCTCCCTCTTCCATCTGTCCTCCCTCTGCCCTGGACTTCCTCTCTCTCTCGCAGTCCCTTGTTTCCTATTGTCTGGATTAACTCAAAGTTGCTGAGTGACTATGAGGCAGCATCAGCTTTGTGTCTGTGTGAGAGAGAGAGAGAGAGAGAGACAAAAAGAGAGGGAGAACTTGTGTTTGCACTTTGCATCTCTCCCCTGTTGCCACCCACCATCATCAACCACCCTCTCTCTCTCTGGAGTTTATCAGCATCTGCACTGCTATCAGTTCATGGGGGTTTAGGGATGGATGGATGGTCTAGAGAGAGAGAGAGAGGGAGAGAGAGACAAAACGAGCAGACAGAGTTAGAGACAGAAAGAGAGAGAGGAGAACTAAAGAGCACAAAACTAAGTTCAGACAAACTCACTTAGAAAACACACACAGGGAGCAGGGAGAAGGTCAGGGGAGGATTAATGGCTGCGCTCTGATAGATAAACTAATCAAACAAACAAAGACTTCAACACGCACACACATTAAAACACAGACAGAATGTAAAGCAGACACACTTGAATAATCCAAACGAGACATTGAGAGATTGAAAGAGAGGAAGAAACCCATAGAGATGAATGACACAATAAAAGTTTTGACAAACATAAGCACACAGACAGACAGACAGAGTCTGCAGTTTAGCTGACTTTGAATAGTGTCGGCGTTCTCTTCTCTAAGGGCTCGGTTCACAGACAGATTAACTCCTCGACAAAAAAGTATTTTTAGCACAATGAAAAGTGATGTGTCAATCTAGGATAGCACTTTTCAAACTTTTTCTAGGGAGACGCACATTTTCAAGAGTGTGTTTGCATGTGAGACCTTGTCCTCTCTGTGTTATGGTCCTTTTCTCACTTCCTCATCGTGTCTCCACATCATGTTTTATGTTCCGTACATATGAGGTGAAACACATATGACTGGAAAACACACAATCGTGAGAACGTCTGATTGATCAGACGTTCTCCTATTGTGTGTTTTCCAGTTCCATGTTTGTGTCACAGATTCGTCCCTGGCTGGGTAATCATTATGTGTCTCTGGCAGCCATACTTAACTATACTTAAGCTAACCTTCCCTATTTTCCCAGGAGACTCCCAGTTTTCATCGCCCTCACCCAGTTTCCTTGCGGCGTCACAATCTTCCCGTATTTCTTCTGATTTGGAGACAAATTATTTTATTATACTAATATTAAATATCTTGTTTTTCTCCCACTGATTTGATTTTGTGTTTGTGTTTATTTGTGTGTTCATGTGTGCAGCCTGACTAGAACAGTGGAGATCCTGGGAGAGGACAGTCCTCTGGGAATCCACGTGGTTCCTTACAGCTCATCACTCAGCGGACGGTGAGTTGTGTGCACGTAGATAAACACATGCATACACACAATAGAGATACCCATCTATATAAACCCTAATTGTGTAAACTGACCTGCATTATTTTCGACATTATTCAAATTTTCTTTACAACTTTCTTTTTTTTTTTTTTTTTCTTACATTTTTTTTACATTTGTCAGACTTTTTTTGGGGAAATTTTTCGAACTTTTTTTTAAATTTTTTTTTTTTTATACATTTTTCGGACATTTTTCAGACTTCTTTTGGGAATTTTTTTTTATATTTTTCCGACTTTTTTTGGGACATTTTTTGACACTTGTGAGACTTTTTTTGGGGGACATTTTTCAGACTTTTTTTTTGTTGTTTTTTTTTGTTACATATTTTGACATTTTTCTGACTTTTTTTTTTTTTCGACATTACATTTTTTGACATTATTCGGATTTTTTTTTTTTTTTCGACATTACATTTTTTGACATCTTTCTGACTTTTTTTTTTTCGACATTATTCAAATTTTCTTAACAACTTTCTTTTTTTTTTTTTTTTTACATTTTTTTTTTTACATTTTCAGACTTTTTTTTTTTTTCTACATTTTTTTATTTTTTGGGATATTTTCAGACTTTTTGGACATTATTGCGGACATTTCTTTTTTTTTTTACATTTTTCGAATGATTTTCCACTCCCATGTTGTTAAGACAATTAAATACCTGACAAATCTCCCTTTAAGGTACATTTAGAACAAATAAAAAATGTGTGATTGATTTACGATTACATATTTGAATCGATTGACAGCCGTAGTAACTAATTATGCCCTTTAACCTCAAAAGGTCTTGTCTGTTTACCAGCTACAGTACGTCCCAGAGTTATATTCTCGTAATCCTGTTCTGCATTTGCAAGGAATTCTGGACCCTGGTGCTACAGTGCACAAACATGACAACCAAGCACACACACACAATGGAAAAAAAGAAGAAACGGAAGTAAAATTGCACAGCTATGCAGGGCTTTTCTTTGGGTGTGTGACAGTCAGGACAGTGGATGGGGATTTCCTAAAGGAAAGCAGGATGAGCTTTTATGGCTGTTCTCATGACTCACCTGACCCTGCCAATCTCCTCCTTAAATTCCTCTCTCTCTCTTTCCCCTCTTTCTTTTTTTTTCCTGTCCTCTCCTCCCTTTTCCCTGAGCACCTCCTCCATCTCTTTCCACCGTTTACCGTCATCCCTTTCACCTCTTAACCTATTTTCATCCTCTTGAAGCTGAAGTCTTTAGAGTGTCAGTGTCATCACCTCTGCTTTGTTAAGACGTGTTTTGGTGAGGCAGCGGTTGATGTTCGGGACCGAGGGATCTGAAATAGATGTCAGTCTATGATACCATCTTACTGGCTGCCTGTAAATTTGAATGTGTCCCTTTATCACGTGTTAATCTACATGTCTGCTCGCCGTTATATCTTCATTATGTGTGTGCTTATCTGTCATGTTGTCAGGAACAGACAGTTAAGGGGTGTATCTGACATCGCCGTGTCTAAGTACGCCATATGGACGGTCTCAGTGGGCTACCCCATCAGACACATCAGGGACACACGCTGAAAGTCACTCTAAGAAAGTGTGTGTGCTTGTGGTTTTAATGGGAGCATACCTTTACCTGCCTCCCTCTCCTCTCTCCCCCTCTCCCGTCAGGTCTCTCGGTCTCTTCATCCGTGGAGTGGAGGAGGAGAGTCGCTCAAGAAAGGAGGGATTGTTTCAAGAGGACGAGTGCATCGTCATGATCAACAACACCGACCTCATGGACAAGACATTCAGCCAGTGAGTGCAACGCTGTGTGTGTGTGATGGGTCTACAGCAGGAGGTGAAAAGATGCCTCTGAGATGAGTTTAATAGCTGCAAAAGCACGCTCCAAGGATATTAGAGAACAAGATGAATGTGTCTAATATTTCTATAACAACATAATGCTGGAAACCTCACGTTTTGCTTATGCAGAAATATTATACAGGTACATGCTTATGTAATCAGGAACAGTTCATTTTCTATCTTATATTACAGAATATATTTAATGAATGATTTTTTCAATGATTACGACATCCAAAATCTAAGTCTCATATCACGATATCAATATAATATTGACATATTTCCCAGAAGTAGAATTTTTTTTAAAAGTAGATAAAATGCAAATGAAAAGATGTGTCCATACATATCATCTGAAGGGAAAAACAGAGCTCTCAGTGTCTATATGAGTAGATTAATTTCATGTCTAAAACCTTTAGAAGTCTGGCCCGTCTTTCCTTCCTGCTGTCTTTGCCTCTGTGTGCCTTGTTTCTCTGTGTGCCTTGTTTCTCTCTCCATTGTCAGAGGGTTTATATCACTGTTGCTCTGCCATCACAGAGAACAGCAGAAAAGACACTTGGCAGATGTTTGGAGAGCGTTGCTCACAAATCCATCTATGTGTGCGTGTACGTGTCTTTTAGAGCCGGCGTTCGTGCGTCCGCTCCGTTTCCTCCAAGGAAAGATTTGTTCAAGATTCATTGGAGACCAGATGTTTCACAGTAGTAGTTTGCTTACCGTAACCGGCGAAGCACCTGAAAAGATAGTACATTAACATGATCGTAACATGATTACAGAGCATTAAAATGACAAAAGACACACCTGTAAAAAACGACGGCCACACAGATTACAAGGACTGATGCGGATGTTGCAATGATTACAGCACATTACGATGTCTATACAGTCCACACAATACTCCCTGTCCAGCGTTCAGTGTGGTAATGAGATTATATGAGAAGGGTTTCATGCTGTACTGTAGGTAAATGGATTATCACACCAGTGGTTTGCACCTATTGTTCAAAGATACACACACACACACGCACACACACACACACACACACACACACACATACACACACACATAGGCTTTCACCCGTACACGTATACACTCAACTTAAAAGACATCCATATGCAGATTTATAAAACAAACTAGTCTTTAATCTTGTGTGTGATATCGACGGGCCTTCTCTTAACACTCACAGGCTTCTGTGTGATCTTTTACACACACACACACACACACACACACACACACACACACACACACACACACACACACACACACACACACTCTTGCCAGTATTGTTCTGTCATGGCAGGTGTATTGAGATGTGCAGCTTGGTCCAGTGAAATATGTGTAAGTAGGCCACTGAAAGTCCACTGATCCCTATGAGTGCCACGTACACACACACACACACACACACACACACACACACACACACACACACACACACACACACACACACACACTTACACACCTCCATTGTCCCACGTTGGCAGCTGTATTGAGGTAGCCCGGCTTGATTAGAATATCTCTTTTACACAAATGTGCCTGCACACATTGTCCAATCAGGAACAATGATGATATCATCTGTGCACAATGGTCCCCCGTGCACACACATGAACACACACAGCTTTCACATCTAGATTCATTGTACTGTATTGTGGTTTTACTACAATGGAAATCACCACAAGTGTCATTCAGCAAGGTGTGACGCAACACAAGCACTCGGCTTAGACAGCCTGCGGTGTGTTTAACGGTTTCAGTATGCAAATCCTGAGATGACCACCCATCCCCAAACACACACACTCACTCACTCACTTAGAAACCATTCTTACTTATTCACAAGTATTTACATGCAGAATAATACCAATGGGTCACTCAGTACTCTGATCACTGGCAGGTATAAGAGGGTTTTACCCTCAAATTAATCTTTCATAGTTTTGCACCATATATTTGTTTGTCTGCTCATGGAGTTTGGTGCATTAAATTACAATTGAGCTTCTTTTATATCTTCTGCTATCTCTGTTAAAAACAGACCTCCCCGCAGCCTGAAATAATTGTTTCCATGATCCTATTTAAATCAATCTAAAAATAAAAACCATAATACCTAGAGCATTAATTCTTTATTTTAATTAAGGCTTCCGTCTTTATATTACGCGCGGAACGTAGCGAAACTATAAAAACGCCTTTGCACTCGATCTGCTCATAAAAATGCGCATAGCTCAAATAACTTATTGAGTGTTAAGATAAATATCTTGTTCATATTTCTACATTTAGAAATCTTTTGGATCAATGTGTTTTGTGTGTTTATTTAGTAACATTTTAAGAAAAAACATGTCAGATTTTTTTTTTTTTTTTTTATTTATGACACAATATTTTATTTATCAATTATTTTAGTTTATTAACTGATATAACTTTGTAATTTAGGTTGAACAGATTTTAGGGATATGAAGCATGTGAAGATGACATCAAAATAAGCAAAAATACCAATGTAGGCACTGGCGGACGATTTCTATTGCAGAGGTCAAAGGGTTAAACACCCAAGATACAGTATCAGACTTGCAGGTACATTTAGTTGGAAGCCTCAGTCTAAAAAAAGCACATTGACAATATTTATAATACATAGTAGATATGATCATCATTGATTGATTGATTAAGATGGAAACTTCCCCAAAATGCCATTTTATTACCAGATTTATCTTCCTGTTATATTAATATAAGCTTTTAAAGTATTATTTCTGCTTATCTAATGTATGAAAATATGTATATCCTTTATACACGACTTCCTTGTCTCTAGTTACAGTAACTCTATGATCATTATGCATCTAGTAATAATCTAGGCGGGAAATAATAGGAGAGTAATCTAATAGAAAGTAAATAAAGTGGATTTTCTCTGTCGGTTATCTGAGGTGAATGATGGTGTGTACCGATCGCCTCTGACACAATGGTCCCCCTAATTTATTTAGCATAATCTGATAGAAACTAATTCTGTGCTCAGTGATCTCTCTGATGGATCATGAGATTATAATGGCCAGCTGTACAGTACAGGTGTCATTGTTCTGTCTTCTGTCCTGTCTTCAGTTCATCCTGTTGCTCAATGAAGAGAAATATACAGCGACAGACACTGTGACCCACCAGAAGTAAACTCTTACTAGTGGAAAAATACATAGAAATATATGGATATTAGATGGTATAATGCAGCTTGGAATAATTAACTATAGTTAACAAATGACCATGGCAAATAAATACATACATTTAAAAATAAATATAAATAAATAAAAATAAATGCAAAAATAAATAAATAAATAAATGCAAAAGTAAATACATTTAAAAATTAATAAAAAATAAACACATAAATAAATAAAAAGGAAAATTAAATGGAAGAGTAAATAAATAAGGGAATTCATACAAAGGTAAATCAGTATAGATGCAAATTAAGAAAGAAATATCAATTTTTGTCACATTTTATCAATTAATTAATGATTACATTTATTTTTAATTTTATATTTGGTACATTTAATGACATATTTATTTATTTATTGATTTATATATTGATTTTTTATTTTAGCCAGACAACAAAACAAACATACTTTACATTCTACATTACGAATAAGCACCTGCAGTACAATCATTTTCATTGCTTGCTTTAACATTCACCGCTTAGCCTACACAGGTAGACAAGTGTTAAAAGAAAAGGAACATTCTGGCCGACTGGAACCCAAAGTCAACATTTTATCACTAGATTTACTTTAGATGAAGTCGTCGGCTGGATTCCAGCCTCTCAAAAACCAACATTTACTACTTTTCTGTGTTTCATATCATTGTAAATTTAAAATGGGATCATTGATTGTTGTCATTATTTCTGACATTTAAGAGACTAGATTATCAACTGGATTAATTTTAATTTTAATGTTAATTTTAAGTAATTGCCAATGAAAACGATTGTTAGTTAAAGCGATGCTCATCGGTCTTGGAATTGACAATCACTTAAAATCAGCTTAGTAAAGATATACGACGCTAAGATATGCTATCGTATATTACAATTAAAAAAAAAAAAACGAACATCCCATTTATAATAATCAGCAATTAATTGGATTTTTTTAATTTGTCTTTTATTATCAGATTTATATCATGTATGTTTTATTATTTTTCTCTTAATGGAGTTATATATATCTTTTGATAATGACTTTGCTCATCAGAGATTGATACAGACTGTATGTAATGTGATTAAAGGCATGATGTAGTACACATATACACAAATTTTACTTAAACTTCACCCACTTGTTGAGCAAAGTTTCCTCTCTTCCTCTGCACCAATCACTCACTCACCTCTCTCTGTTTCTTTTTGTCTCTCAGAGCCCAGGAAGTGTTCCGTCAGGCAATGCGCTCCCCAGTTGTCCGCTTGGAAGTGGTTCCCTCCTCCAACAGAGAGCGCTATGAGAAGAGTCTGATCGGTCAGCTGCTTGGCAACAGCGCCGGTCCCGACAGCAGCCCCCGAATCTCCAAGACCAAAGAGCCACCTCCACCTGTCAAAGCCAAACCCGTGTTTAAGCCTCCTGAGAATCCAGCCATGCGACTGGCGGAGGAAGCTGCCGCTACGGAAGCTGCTGTCAGTGTAAGTTATTTCTTGACTTGAACTTTCTGAGTTTTTAAAACTCACTTAATGTACATACATTATACAATATAAGCTAGTTGCACAAACTAACTCTGTTTTTGATCGTTCAGTCCGGATGCAGACCTTGGTGCGGACTTTGTGAGAAGTCCTGGTTTACATTTAACACTTTTAATTCTATGAGCAATGCCTAATAAGTGGATGACATTGACAATGACTTATAAGATGTCACTTGTGTGTAATAGGATATTACTTGGGGCGATTCAAATGTGTAAATGGGGCATTTAAATTGTGGAGCTGCTGTGTTCATCTTCTCTTGTTGCTGTGAAATCTAAATGCTCCACATTCTCCACCCAGACACCCAAAGGGAGGAGCGAGAGCCCCCTCCTTAAGAAAAGTCCCGCCCTCTCCAGCTTGGTGACCAATAAGAGAGCAGGACGAAGACTGAGGATCGATCTAAAGAAAGGTGAGAATCACCTGGCTACAGGACAGAGCTTCTCTCATACAGTCAGGTGTCTTTTTTAAAGAGGTCTCAGATCAGTATTATTCTGTAATTTACATGTGGAAATATTTCAGAAGACTCACAACTATCAGTTCTTCAATGCTCTCTTGTCCTTTTAATTCACTTTGGTATTCCTGTAAGTCTTTCTCTAAGTCGCCAACTTCATCCCAGCGTTTCTTTGAAAAACGCTCCAAGCGCATTTTTTATGTTTCAACAATATCTTAACATGATATCACCACTTTAACCACCGCTGTCTGATAGACTAACCCTTTGCTTTTTATTACCTATTTGGGCTACTATCTATTTGTTTGACATTGTTTTTTCACCATGAACACGGAGGAAGAAGTAATTAACTTGACGCTACGTTAACAGAGAGTTGACTGTGCAGCTAACAAGCTTACAACACGTATGTTGATAAAAGCACAACGCTCAACCAGCAACATTCAGTATCCGGTCAATCTGCTCCCACAAATGGAGTTTTCGATCTTTGTTTTGATAATGTTTGTCTGATATCACAAAGCTCTGGATAGACAAACACGGCCAAAACAAGCTTCTCCTCCATTTTCATGGTAACCGTTTTGACGCGTCCCCCCAGATGATTGGTTGCCTGAAAACGAGCTGCGGCGACGTCACCAGCGCTTATCTGAAAAGTTCAGAGATTTTCAACTAGAAGCGCTCTGAGCGGCCGCACAAAAAAGGCGGAACACTCAGAAAGAGACGCTGGTTGTAGCGCTTTTCCTCTATGTGGCTGCATGCAGCTGCATACGCTCTCTCCTCATCGGGAACAATTGAAAAAAGACTGTCGCAGAGAAAAACCGCTGTATGGACACAGGCCCTAAAGCTTCCTTTCTCTGTTCTCTGGCTGACTCTCCTTCCTCTCACCCTTCCTCTCTCCATCTTCCTGATTCCCTCTCTTCAGGGTCTATTAAGTCTTTATTGATCTGTTCATTTCTGCTGATATGAATTCATACTGGACCAAACTGCTGACTCGGCTCTGCTAAAGAGACCAGACTAAATGAGGTCTATAAAACACACAACTGGTCTTTCTGTCCGTGTGTGTGTGCTCTTTTTTTTTGTACATGCATGCATGTTTGTGAGTGCCTTTACACTCGTTTCTGTGTGTGCACGTGTTTTCCACTATTTTAGTCTTCATCACGTCTCTCTCCAGAACATTCACTCCCTGTTTCCGCCGTGTTACACTCATTCCTCTTTTTACCTCTTCCTCGTCTCTCCCTCCTTTTCTTCTCCTCCTCTCTGCCCCACACCTGAACCCTTTTCTAAAACCTTCACACCTGCAGATACTGAAGCACCAGCTGTAGCTAAAGGGTTTAAAGCGACACACACACACAATCTCCGAAGGCTTTAAGTTATCACTCTTACAATATGTAGTCAGGAGCTGAGTCAACAACACTGTGTTGAAGTTCTCAGGAATAGTTTAGGATGTGTGTGTGTGGGAGAATGGATAGGAGAGTTTGTTACAAAGCCTGTAGAAGTCAAATATAGATGCAGGGAGTGAACAGCTATACAGGACATTTGTGTGTGTGGAGATAGGCCTCGGAGTGTTACTTATACTTATATATTGTACCTCACCTCTCTATTCTCCATCACATTTCTTTGTGTGTGTTTGTATATCTGTGTGTCTAGGTTCAGAAGGTCTGGGTTTTACTGTAGTAACCAGAGATTCTTCGGTCCACGGCCACGGTCCGATTCTAGTCAAAAACATTCTGGCACGTGGAGCCGCTGTCAAAGATGGACGCCTGCAGTCTGGAGACCGCATACTTGAGGTACAGAACAGGGCAGCTGACTATTGTTATTGTTCATGCAGTCATTTAAAAGAAAGGAACATATGATTGTGTGTGTTACTGTAATCCAGCATTGAGCATTTTATTAGACTACGAAAGATATGCAAAGAACACAAGAAATAAGGTTAGTAGTGTAGCGGCCTTTCTCAAACCGGACCTTCCCCTCTCCCACTCTGTGACGGAGTGAACTCTGTTTGTAGTCACACCCACAGCTGAATGAAGCACCTTTCTTTAAGCTGAAGGGTATAAATACAGCTGCAAGTTTTGGGACGAACTTCCCTCTCTCCGACAGAAACAGTCCTAATGTTTCGTAACCATGGTTTCGTATCAAGCGGCAACTGTTATACACAACGCTAATAATAAGCTTTGTAAGTAACAGTGTGGGCAGCGAGGTGGCAGACTCATTACAGTCACACATAAAATAGGCTATAAGCCCATGTAGGTTTTCACATACAAGGAATTTGCTTTGGTGTTTTTGTGCATAAACAAGAAACATAAATATAGAATAGAAAAAAAATTTAAAATCTTAAAAATATGTACCTGTTTAAATTGAAATAGCTTGGCAGGAATTTGCAAACTCTCTTCAAGATTCTAGGGGATGTGCAAAGGTTCACACAATATTAAGATTCAAAAGGATATGCAATAGACAGAGAAACTAAAAATAAAACTTGTGCCTGTGCTTCTTTGGTGACATTTCTTTTTTTCTTTTTTGTAAACATCTTCTCGTTTTTAACTCTGATGTTTATGAGCTGCTTGTATTTAGCAACAGTTCCTGTAAATATACAAAACTTTACAATCAAATTAACACGTGTATCGTTTTCTAGACCAGACATTTGATCCTAAATACAATGTAACCATAAGTTGATAACATCTATATGACCAAATTAAATGTCTCTTAGTTTGAGCAGTTTACGTTTGTACGGGTAGTTGCACGGTAGTTGTTCCGTGACGAACACAAAACGCCGTTGCACGTGGCCAGTAAGTCGGCCGGTAAATCGATGTAGACTCTCTGTTGGAGGGTTTTATAAACTTCCACTCTCTGCTAATTGTTTTGGGATGGCGCTTAATATGGCCGACCCTCCATGCAAACGGGCAAACGGAGTTGAAGTAGGTAGGGAGAGGGTGTAGGGGGTGGTTTCAGAAAGGTGGTGGTGTTTTGACTTTGTGTGTGTGCGTGTTTGTGTGTGTGTGTGTGTGTGTGTGTGTAGGTCAACGGTGTGGACATCACAGGTGTGGGCCAAGAGGAGTTGGTGTGTATGCTGCGCAGCACGCGACAGGGAGAGAGTGTGTGTCTCGTGGTCCTGCGGCAGGAAGACATGTTCCTGCCCCGAGAGATGGTAAGAGCCAATCACAACGCTGTATTCTCAGCCAGTGAAACAAGAAGTTCTGGTTGATCGGCAGGTCAGTGGTCAGTTATAAGAATAACAGGTTTCTTACTCATTTTTCTAACAAGGCAGCGAGAAAGACAGGCGGACACACAACTTTCAGATTTCCCTCTAATGCTCCCTCTAATTTTTCCATTTTTGGTCCAATCAACAGGCTTGCCTGGATGATGCACAGCTCAGCAGCCTATAGGAAGGCTTCTTGTTATAGACATGTAATTGAAAGCTTTTTCTGCATAATCTGAAAGTAATACCAAGCAACCATGTAACGCAGAACTCCATTCTGATAGAACCAAATGAGCCCATTGTGAAGCTTTATGTTGATTTTGGTTATATTTTCTGCCAGTCTTTCCTTGGCAATTTGTTTCTGCTGAATTTCAACACTGTTTTGATTAATAAACACTCATTTTTTTCATCTTTGTTCTATTTTCCATCCTTTTTTCCTTCAATCAGACTCTGCATGATCATTAATTACAGCTCTCTTCATACTTTTTCCAACTACATCTGCAAATCATATTTTTTCTGACATTCTCTTAGCATGCTGCTGTTTGCTCTTCAACACAATAACTCATTTTCTGTATTGAAACACTTCTTTCTTCCCCTTCTGCTCTCACACTTGTTGTACAGTAAGTCTGTAGCTCTTTTATCCTTTTTCCTGAAAGGTGTTGTTCTCTCAGGCAGTTGTTTTCAAAGTGGGTGCCGCGGCTCCCTGAGGTGCAATATTTATCACATCATTGTTCATTTATTGTGGGTTTTTAATGGGTTTCACCACATTAAAAAAAATGGCAAACATTTACTGTACATTAACTACATTTTATGTTATGTTTTTCAAATATTTCAAAGCTACTGACATGACAGCTCATGGATGCCGATTGGTATCGTAACAGAACACGCTGTTGGGCTCGCAAGCTCAGCAGTCCGAATCTGTGTACATACAGTGTATATATATATATATATATATATATATATATATATATAGCCCCGTTTCAACCGCAGGAACTGATTGTAGGGACCAGGGTCTAAAATAATTTCCGGGGACATTTTCCGGGGCCTTTTCTCTAGTATTGATTTAGGACCATTTTAGGACGAGGGGACAACATTTCTCTTTGATTGATAACATTAAAAGTAAAGTTAGACTCTGCTGTCATCTTCCCGGCGCATTTTAAAAAAGACGGTGCGACGGTGCTATGAATGAGAGAATAAAAAGTTATTTTCTGATTGTTTCATGGCGGTTACGTTCGAACGTAGGAATAAATAATCATCAATTGCTCAACATATGATTTACTGTGGAGACGGATGCTCTTAGTTTCATCTTCTTCCGCTGCATTTCATTCATTACATCTAATATGCATCAGTAAATACTATGTAGCAGTAAATAACGTCACAGTGAGAAAAAACCTAAGGTTTACTTTTTTCAACGTGTTTTTAGATGAAACAGGCTGAACTGCAGAAGTGTGTTTACCCTGCAACCACCATGAGCCCTCGTCCCATGTCATGTTGCTTTTTCATTTCCCAGCGGACTATGTTATAATAATCTTCGCAGGTCTTTAGACAACAGTGGGCTGAAGGAACCTTTTAGTTCCTTGAAAAGTAGATCCCGGGACTAATATTACCAGGAACTTCTTGGTAGAAACCCGACATATGCATGTTATATTGGGGGGTTGGGTGGCTCTGGGTGCCAGGGTCTAAAAGAGTTTGGGAACTCTGAGGTGGTTTTCTATCATATCATTACTATGATCACAGCTGTTTTGGTGATAACTATCACTTTTCCTTACAACTCTTGAGGCGTCACTTTGCCGCACACGTATTCACGCTAGCACAAACAGAATAACAAGTGTTACTTTCTTATAATATTATAAAACCACCATTTTTCATTTGCTTCCGTCTCCGCTCCACCCATCACTCAGGTCTTTGGTTCATTTTTTTCCACCTCACACTGTATTTTATTCTTTTTATGTTGCCTTTTGTGTCTCTCGTCTCTTTGTGTCTCTTTCCGCTCTTATCGACTGATGTTTCCTCAACGGCTGCCAGGAAGTTACACACACACACACACACACACACACACACACACACTGTAACATGCATGCGACCCTGAGCCCCGTAGGAAATTCTGTTTCTGCAGACAGGAAAAGGAGCAATGTGTTGGAGTGTGTACATGTGTTAACATTTAGGCTCTTTTGTGAGTGCTGTATCTCCTCCATGTACGCATGTCTGAACTCCATGGCAGTCTTCTTTGTGTGCTGGCCAAGTGTTGCTGAATACCTCCACTCGTCACACTGTTACATGTGTTCACTGAAATCCTCTCTGCTCAACTACCTCCGTACTGTTACACAGAAAACTGTGCTCGAAAGCTGCCTTTGGTAGCCGACTCCCAGGGGGAATCACGATTTCTTTTTAGCTCCCAGATGGATTGTTGCTGTAAGCTGGGGGGAAAAAAACATTAGACTTTTCTAAATGCACAACAGGCTTTTGACTAATCAGGGGAAAATCCTGCACTTACGTGCTGAAGCGCATACATGTTACTATGGTTACTGAATGATTTGCATAGAGCCTATATGGCTTATACAGATCATTTATCATGACATCGCTTCCTGAACAGTTCGCAATCAGAAAATGGATTTAAATGTTGGCTAAAATCACAACTGAGGTGTGTTTGGAGATCCTCCTTTACAGGCGGTCTCCGTCAGGTTGTTTAGTCCGCACCAACGTTCAGTTGACGGGTTTATTTGGCCAAAGGGACGCAGCAGGGTTAGCTTTCACCTTGGGCTGATCTGAATGCTTAGAAGCTTCGACCGTTGCCATGGTAATCAACCTCCAAATCAGGATTCAAATGCTTCCTTTTTCTAATATATATACATAAGTATGTAATAAGGAAGGGATAATGTACAGTGAGTTGGTCATTGTTGTGAAATAAACCCAGAAAGGGCGATGCAGCACCACGACGCAAAGCGGTCTTGCATCTCACAACAATGACCCGCTCGCTGTACATTATCCTGCTTATTACACAGCTACTACGCAGCTAAAAAAATCAACTGCGCCCATGGCAACGGTCTGTTATACATAGCAACGGTCTGCTATAACAGACCGTAGAACGCCGTGATTGACCAATCAGAATTGAGTATTCAACAAAGCCGCGTTATAATCATGTATAAATCCCCAAATAGCCCATGAAATAAGGAATAATCCCACAAGGCTATTCATCATACATATTCAACTTGAATTATTATTAATTATTCTCAGATGGATATCGCTGTTTGTTATATGTAGAGGTGCGTCTGTGTACAGTAGTGCGGCAGCGGCATTGAAACGGGGAAGATGGAGACAGACAGACAGAGGAACATGTCAGCCTGCCGCGCTGCGAAGCTCCGATTACCTTTGAATATTTCTCACCGAAGCTTCGAAGCCCAAACAGTGGTATTCGAGACAGCCTTACTTTTACCGAACCAAACATGTTCGGTGTGAAGGCAGTATTAATTTTAGCCTGATGACTTGTTTAAGTCGTGCTGTATTTCTGTGGGTTTGATCTTTTGCCAACTTTACTACAACAGTTTAACTTTGAGCCATTCGCAGCACAACTTGACCACATGGGTACTAAACCTAAATATCACTCACGCAGTCAGGAAGCGAACTCCCCCCTCTGGTCCAGCATTATTCATACACACGCTCCCTCAGCTCACGACAGGAAACTAAATGTCTGCGTATTGTCCTTCTGCATAGACAACTACACGCCACAATGTCTCCCATAGGATAAGTATTGTCTCTGTCTATTTGGAGGGCTGCTTAAACCAGCCAGCGTTTCAAGGACACTGCTGCTGTTCGTGTGTATTTATGGATGTGTGCCTGCAATTGTGTATGTCGTGTGTGTGTGTGCACTGAAATGCTTTTTGTATTGTTAATGACATCACTTTTTTTATTATCATGGACAAGAAAAAAGCTTTGCGTATATTGAGTTAGTCAAGAGATGCAGGTACTGTAATTATAACACACATCAATATAGAAAAATACACATTTTTAAATAGAAAATATCTATTTGACTACAACTGCATAACAAATGCAGAACTAAGGCCTTAATACAAAAAACAGGCTTATCACAGTTTATTCGTGAGAACATCGTGAAGCCTCATCATCCTCATGTTTCTTTGCTGAAATGATCGAAACTTAATGTAATGATGTCAGATTAAGTTTGAGCTGATGGATTTAATTGATTGCATACGATCATCAGTATATTATGTTTAGTCATAAATGTATTTCTCCTACTGCAGATATCCAGATATAGAGATATACTGTAGATCCTCGGCAGTGTGTGAGAGAGATCTGATGGGCTTTCTTCTCTGCTTTGGGAACAGCAGTGATTCTGCTGGTAAGGAGGTGTTGGAAATATCCCAATACACTAAATTTAAATGTGAGAATTAGAATTTCTGCTGTTGTTGCTTAATTTAAATTAATGAGAATGCAAATTATATTGGGACAAAATAGGACAGATTGAAAGATGTGTAAAGGAGATGTATTGGTCTAAAGGCAGACTGGTGAGGCTCCAGCCCCGTCACCCTGAAAAATGGATGGATTTACTCTTCATTACAGTTTAGTGTGACGACTGATAAATTAACATGGGAAAGCTGCAGTTTCTCATAAGCGCGCTTAGCTCAGCTTGAATACATCATTCTAGGTAGATGATGTGTGTGTGTGTGTGTGTGTGTGTGTGTGTGTGTGTGTGTGTGTGTGTGTGTGTGTGTGTGTGTGTGTGTGTGTGTGTGTGTGTGTGGATGGTTGTATGAAGACTGAAGAAGATGTTGGCCTGCAAACAGGAAATTGAACAAGAAATCAACTCTGGCTTTCCAGGTTAATGTTTTTTTTCACTTGCCTGATCGGGGAAGTGGGTCAGAAATCTACTTTCCCAAAGTCAGTTTTTACTTTCCCCTATACAATTATTTTATTTGTTAGCGGTAGTAAATTAATCTGGAGTTTCGCCTACATCCTCACTGATGCACATCCCATGCCAGTTTGTAATGTTTCCAGTCAGGATGCTTTCCATTGCTCCTCTGTGAAAGTTAACAAGAACATGGCACAGGAATTTTGCCTTCTTAAGTTTCCTTAAAAATTACAGCCGTTTTTGAGCTTGTTTGATGACCAGGATCAGTTTTTTGTGTGATGCTGATTCTCAGGAACTAAAAACTATTGACTTGCTCCTCCTCAGCTCCATCGATGTAGACAGAGATGTGTGTCTTCGCCTCCTTTTTCCTTAAATCAACCATCAGCTCCTTGGTTTTGCTGACGTTGAGCAGCAGGTTGTTCTCTGAGCACCACGAAATTGTTGATTTCCTCTCGATATGAAGTTTCATCGATGTGTTTTTTTTAATCTGGCCGATGGTGGTGGTGGTGTCGTTTGCAAACTTCACAACAGAGTCCTCTCCATGTCGGGGGGTTGCAGTCGTGGGTGTGCGGCGTGAACAGGAGGGGGCTGAGCGCGCAGCCCTGGGGGGCTCCAGTGTTCAGAGTGGAGGAGGTGTGACCACCAATCCGAACTGCGTGGGGTCTGTTTGTAAGGAAGTCCAGTATCGAGTTGCAGAGTGTGGTACTCGAGCCCAGAGTGCTAAGTTTGCCAATCACTTTCATGGGGAGAGATTGTATTGAATGCTGAGCTGAAATCAACAAACAGCATTCTGATGTAGGTGTTGTTATTTCCAAGATGTGTGAGGGCTGAGCGGAGGGCGGTGGAGATGACAACAGAAAATCAAATATTGTACTTTTTCACACCACCGCTATAATTCACTTTTGTTGGAAAAGGAAGTCTTGAGTGAGTGTGTGTGGGAGTGAGAGAGAGAAGTTGTCTCTGTTGTCTAACACTTTGCACTTTTTCTATGTACAGTATTTCAATCAACAGACTCTTCTCTGTGTCTGCCTCCCCCCCGTTCTCTCTCTGGAGTGTCTCTCTCCTGCCCTCACCCTCTCTTCCTGACAGACAGTACGCCCCGATAGAACTCACCTCTGTCTAATTAACGGCTCGTTGGTGTTTCTGCAGCAGTCACAAACGTTATGAGGAGCAAGTGCAGTTCTGCACAGTGAAGCTGTGAACACACCTTCATAGAAACACGGGTTATAGTGTGGTTCAATAAGTATGTGTGTATGTGGACGGGGGGGATTTCAGGACAGTGGTAGTCTGGTTTAGTGGAGAGTTTTTTTGCTCCTTGGTTACCTTTCTTCAACCCTAACAAGCCTCTATGTGAAAGCTTTTGCTTGTATTTACCGGCCGCGACAGTGTTGTTTTCACCTTGTGAGTCTGTGTGTGAGTCATCGTGATCTACCACAGAGGTGGTTTGGAGTACTTTGCCAGGTGTTTATATTTCTGTCTGTCTGTGGACAGATTTTGTCACCGTGATAGCATCACAACCTTGCAAGATGGAGTCATGAAACTTTACAGGTGTGTAGTTGAGATCGAAATGAAGGCTGAGTTGGAAGATGGGTGCGGTACGAGCAAGCGCGCTGGAAGTATGGGAGGCAGGAAGTGCTTTCCTACTACTTGGCCCGATTTGGCGTTGCAGCTGGTGTGATCCCATCGCAAGATGGTCTCTAGTTTTTAAATTCATCTTGAATATGTCTATCTCTGTAACGGAGTATCGTAAAGCACATAAGCAGTCACATTTGTTGTTGGAGATGCTCTCTGATCTCGGTTCTTGCTGAGTGTTGATTTGCTTGTAGTAGTTTTCGGGTAATACCTTTTTTTTTTTTTTTACAGTGTAAATATTCAAAACTAGGAGTGCGTAGAAGCAATGCTTTTTGTATTTTCACACCTCAATATCAAGCATAAGTCTGGCTGCATTATCACGCCTCACTAACTGGCGTGTTGTCCAGGTTTCTGTTTCACATAAACGGCAGCCTCACAAACTTCCACACAACTGTGCCAATTCTGTTGTAGAGCTCTCGCTGCTGCAGAGGACGGCCATGTGCAGACACGTCTGGTCCATAAGTGCTCTCATAGTTATTTTGCTACCAGCTGCAGTCTGTCTTTTAGATTACCTTTGCTAAGGACATTGCACACCCCATCATTTGTTTAAAAACTGAAGGTGGTTTCTGAGAAGTACCACTGGACAACTTTGTATCAACGCCAAGAGCAGAAAAAAAGCAGGTTCAACATTTTATACCAAACATTATGCACAGCTCCAACATTTCTGTACCATGCTCCAGCAGACTTTAAACGCTGATGTTGCTACAGTTTCTTAGATTATTTTTTTAATGATTAGATGTGAAGGTTTACGCCAGCTTGTTGGTGTTAACGGAGAGGAAACAGAAGAAGGATGATGATGAAATGATGGAAGGATCTTGTCTATCTTCTCCTCCCCCTCTTCCGTTGTCTCATTTTAGCCCGCCATCTGGTGTTGTCTGCTAATGTCTGCGCTCGCTGTAGAACAAAGACATTACACCACCTCTACACACACACACACACACACACACACACACACACACACACACACACTTACTCAAAGTCACAAAGCCTTTCTGTGTGACATACAACCATATTCATACAAATTCCACAATATAACAAGTATACATCCACCTGCTGTGTTGGCTCTGTGTAAAAGCACTGTGTGCACACACACACACAATCACTCACACGTGCAACATAAAAAGACAGTTTTTCAGTCATTTTCTTCACACACGAACAAGCATACGCCTGCTGAGTTGGCTCCGGCCTTGAAACTAATGTTTGAAACAAAGATGCTCTTTTTTTTTGCTTCCAGACATTTCACACGTCTCTTTCTCCTCTCTCCCTCCCGTTCTCTCGTTCTTCCAGAGGGTCTTATTCTATACTTTGCTTTTCTTTGGAACTGGTGAATATCACAACACCAACCTGTGCTTTTGCCTAACAAATTATTTTTTAATTTAAAGATCCCCTCCAGACATGTTTTGAGCAGTGGGCAACGTCCGGGTCTGAAAAGAGAAGCCTTAAACTTTCATTCTTTCTAGCAGTCAGCAGGGGGCGACTCCTCTGGTTGATAAAAGAAATCTGTGACTTGATTTATTACCTCAGTAAACATTGTAAACATGAGTTTATGGTCTCAATCATTAGTTTCAAGTCTTCTTCAATACAGCATGATGTTCATTTAGTAAATTATGGTCCCATTTAGAGTCAGATAGACCATAAAGCAGGGGATGCTTTAGGGCGGGGCTACCTTGTGATTGACAGGTTGCTACCACGGCGAAAGGGTTAAATTTCTAAGACGAAAACCCAGACCGGAAAACGCTGTGATAGCGACCTGTCAATCACAAGGTAGCTCCGCCCTAAAGCATCCCCTGCTTTAAATGGGACCATAATTTACTAAATGAACATCATATTGTATTGAAGAAGACTTGAAACTAGTGATTGAGACCATAAACTCATGTTTACAATGTTTACTGAGGTAATAAATCAAGAGAGAAGTAGGCTCATTTTCTCATAGACTTCTATACAACCAGAGGAGTCGCCCCCTGCTGGCTGGTAGAGAGAATGCAGGTTTAAGGCACTTCAGCTTTGGCTTCACTTCTCAAACCCAGAGGTTGTCCTCTGCCAAAAACCAAGATGGCGACGGCCAAAATGCAGAACTTAAGGCTTAAAAACGATAGTCCACAAACCAATGGGTGACGTCACAGTGACTACGTCACTTCTTACACACAGACTACGGTTTTAAGACGTAATAGAAGTCAAATTAAATCATAATTTGCCTGATATGGTTTTTCCACCAAAAGTTCAATAAACTGCTTACAATATCTTAGAGGCACACTCACTCCTTCTCCCTCACAGAAAAATCCAGAGTCTATGAATATGCAAATAGCTTTTGTTTCAAAAGTTTTAACTGCTGGACACAAGATGTCTCCTTTCTTTACTGAAAAGTTCATTCTCAGTGCATGTGCACAGGGGGCTTGCAATATTTCCACATCAGACTGAGTCACGTGGTCGACCACGATTAGCTCATTCATGCACATTCATCCTTCTGCAAAGTCGAGCTCAAACATCCAAGTAAAGTAACATAACACTGTTTTTTTTAGTGGTGGGAGGCTTCAAGTTGGGATTTATGGATCAGGAAAACACAGGAATAAACTAGATGGAATCAGAACACAACTAGTGGGCTTTACATAAATCACCATCTACCTCGCCTTAAACACAAAAGCATAAATAATAAACCATAATGGATGAGGATATGAATACAAACCATTCACAAACACACTCTGGCTACTAACACAGAGGATTGAATGAAAGGTTTAAGTGTGAGTCCATCAAGCTATTTGTGTAGCTCTGCTTTTGGCATCCAGTATGTGCTGAGCCGTGAGACCGTCTTCTGTCCGTCCTTTTCCCTTTTTCTTTTTTCCATTTTTCTCTTTTTTTTTTTCCACAACAGGAAACATTCTCCTCAGTGCCAGATGCTCCTCACACACACACACTGTCATATTAAATCAGTAAACAGTTGGCAGCTGGTGACAGAGCACATTCAAAACAAAACAACTTTATTGAACAGTTTCTTCATTCTGATTATCCCTCATCCATCACCGCTGCAGCCACTGTGTGTGTGTGCATTTAAAAGAGGGTGTGCGTCCGTGCACTTTGTTGCAGTCTGTTGCCTTTTTGTGTGTGTGTGTGTGTGTGTCTGTGTGTGTGTGTGTGTGTGTGTGTATGTTATATCTCACTGATATCGTCACCAATGTGACCTCACAGAATCACTACAGTAGATCCCCCATCTGTTACACCCTCAGAGACCTGTGTATGCACACACACACACACACACACACACACACACACACACACACACACACACACACACACACACACACACACACACACTCCTTGGCAGCTTGTAGTCTCTGCAGGAGCTGCCATCATCCCAGTGGAGAGCAGCAGAGAAGGGTATCATGTCTCTCTCTCCGGCTCTCTCTGTCTCATCTCACATCTCTCGGCTGTTTATTGAAGGTTTATCAGCTCCTTCGTCAGCCAATCATCTAAAGTCGCTGCTGTGTGTTAAAGCCCTCCGCACACGAGTGTCACACACACACACTCAGAGTCGTGTCACACATGTCAGTTGTGGGTTCAAGCCACCGGGGATCAGTATCGGTATTGTCATATCAAGATGTTGCTCTTACTCTGAGAGTAACGGCAACAGTTCTGTTGAGAACAACAACAGAAATGGATTAATGGGAATCTACTTAAATCAGTTTCACATTAGAGTTTGACTTTTGGGAAAAAAATATTTTCTGCTTTCTTACCGAGAGTTAGATGAGAAGACGGATACCACTCTCATGTCTGTAAGCTAAATATGAAGCTTAACATGTTAACAAAAGTTTATAACAAAGTTTGCACACCGAGTCCGTATTTTTCGTCTGCGTTTTTTTTAATCCTTCATCCGATAAAAATAGTCTTTGCACGTTTTGGTTTTATTATTCAATTTGTTGGGAAAATACGCAATACGAGACAAAACTGAATTAATCACGTGGGTGCAATGGATAACGCTATTCCCAACCAAGCCATAAAACGATCCCGGTTATGTAACCACTTAGTTAGGTTTAGGAAAAGCATCATGGTTAGGCTTAAAATAAGTATGTAAACTACGTAAAATACGTACGTAAACGATGTAACATAAGGACAGAAAACACGTCACAAACCTCAAAATAACTCAACAACATTTTGGGACACATACACCAGTCTCGTGGTTGAAAGTCTTGTGTTTGTTGTACACGTCCACCTCGACTCCCGCCCACAATAAGCGGTCTTTCTCACTTTTTGTTCTACGTCACTAGGGTTGCAGTCAGTACAGACTACATGGGGTGAAATGACACTTCCACTCATCAGAACAGTTTTTTTCATGCCAAGTAGAGGTTTGCACAATCCTGTTATATGAGACAACCATTTCCCTCTCCAAACTTTTATCTTGTGTTCCCACAGCCCGTTGTTACCACAGTTTAAATCAAATTTCATCAACTGATTTCTGAGTCCAGACCGACATTCTCTGTAAAAAGATCCCCTTTAACGTTCCATCGTCTAGAAAACAACAGCTATGGTTTACCAACTGTTGGCAAGACACAACTCGGCGTTCATGTGGGGAGCTTCCACACATGAACAGAAGGCTGCCCAGCGCGCACCGTGACCCCTTATTACAACGTGACCGCCCGTGACCACTTTTAGCCTTGGAACGCGAACCCTACGCCGCCAACATCTGCTGTGGGTTTCGCAGGACGTGCAGGCTGGCTCGCCCTGCATGCGAAGACCTCTAATGTGCAGCTCCGGGGGAGATTGTACACTGACGGCGTTAGTGCTGCACTCTTCAAAAGACTGGAGACATCAACAAGTCAGATTATACAGTGCTGTATCTGTAATACGGGAAATATGTCAACCGAAAGCTCTTTCCATCCCTGGATGCTGACGCTGGTCATCCATACTGTATTGTTCTCCCCGTGGACATTTATGTTAGCTCTAACAACCGCTGTGTTTGGCACCTCTCTTTCTCTCTCTATAGGCGTGCACGTGCTCTAGATTGTGGTCTCTAGGACTCCCACTACAGCTGTTACACTGGCCATTAGGGGAGCGTGGGAGATGAGGCTGTGGGTATTGGACATCGGGGTCCCATCGTGAGTGCTCAGTGATGGGACAGTTATTTTCATAAGTCAAAAGTATAGCCCATAATGTCAGGTTTTGTCCCTGGGAGTACTTACCTCAGCCATTTGTGTGTCCACGTGTGTGTGTGTGTGTTACCACACCTACTGCCGCATTTAAGCACAGCGGCTACTGTTGTTTGGCCTTGTAAAATGGATCCTTGGGCAGTCATTCCCACAGCATGGGGCTTTCCACACACACACACACACACACACACACACACACACACACAGTTTCCCTGCATGGCTGGGTAGAAGGACATCTGCGAGTAGCTCTCATTAAAACACCATGTTGCTCAAAGCAGGTGTCCTCGCACACAAATAATAAAGTTTATAGCAGTAAAAAAGTCCACCCCTTATATTACTCACACAACTGATAAGTGAAACTATGATCATCATTCTTCTTATCTCCTCCCTCATTTTTATCTTTTTTATCTTTCTCTATTTCTCTCTCTGTTGGCCTTTAGGGGTGAGTTAAGGACATTTTTGTGTGCGTTTCAGTTGACTGCTCCAGCTCATTTTAACATAATGTGTCTTTCCATCTTTTCTCCCACACACACGTTTCTCTGGCTGGCTTTAATAAAACAACACCTCGTACTCATTCACACACACACGACAGACACTGAGCTGTCTTTTTAATAGCGTGTCCTCCTGTTGATCCATCATTGTGGCAACCCATTTAAATGTTAAACGACCGGCACGAGGAGGTTCATCTACGCAAACGGCTTTTTATTTTTTTTCTATAACTGGATGGATTTGATGGAGTTCACGGAGCAAAGATACAAACACCTTTTTTTTATGGCAGCAGACAGAAAACGCACACATGAGTGCACTCTCGTTGTTTATTATTTTAGCATCACACACAGATGTAACCACCTATCATGGCAATGAGCCTGATATAATAGAAATGTTCCATGAAATTGCATTGTGCACTTACAATTTGTTTCGTCCACTCCTGTGTGTGTGTGTTTTTAAAGCAATTTTAAAAAAGAGGCCTTGTTTAATTTTGTTTTTTTTCTTAGTTCATCCACTGAAAACAAGCATTTTATTTGAACACACACAGAACAGGCAGGTTTGACACCAAACGGGCTATTTGTTTGTCTGGTAAATTATCGGAGGAAGCCCAGAGGCTGTGCTTATTCATTGTTTTACTGGCAAATTGAATTCATCACCCAGATAAACAACTTTACATACATTTGCATATTTTTGTCAGATTCCATAAAACATCTCGCGGCCCTGTGGGTGGTCCTGACCCCCAAGCTGAGAACTGCTGCTGCAAACTTTTCTGCAGCGTAACAACAGCCGTCCTCTGCTCTTAACTCATTCTGGCGTTGCTTCTGTCCCGTGCTGAGTGCAAGAAAATGAAATCATAAATTAACAAAGCATGGAAGTTCAATCAGATAAGTAAAGAATGTAGAGCTGGCAGAATAAAAAAAAACTGAGGAGTTTGCTAAATCGTGAACATTACTTCGGACAGAATCTCAGAGACTAACAAATACTCAACGTGATTATGCGCTGAAAGTAGCTAACATTTCTCTTCTGGGTGTTTTAAAGTTCTTTCCAAGGTCGTGGAGCTTCCTATCAGGTCTGGACAGTCGGTCTGATGAGGGGAGTTTTTCCAGCAGGGAAAACAGTTTTCTGCAGAGTAGAGGACTTTGTGTCGGCTTAACGCTGTTAAACCTACAATCCCCACAGACAAACACTGTCTAAACCTGACACTGCTGACCCACACAAACGCACACATGCACACTCTCTCACACACACACACACACATACACACACACACAGACTCAGACTGAATTCATGCATATACAGAACATAGACAGACACTAAAGCTTGGCACCTGCACACAGACTTTCTACCATAAGTACATACAATTATTTCTGACAAACACGCATGCACACACACAGTAATGTACATGAACATAGAGACAGAATTTTGATTGCAGGGACAAACACAATACTGTAACCATGAAAATGTTGATGTGAAAACTTAAACATAACAAAATATATTCACAGACACTGCTGCATCGCCTCACGTCGCCTTTGTCTTGGCATAAATAATAAATAAATGTCTATGCATAAACAAGCATACGTTTGTTCAGTATTTAGAATGAAATAGTGTTTTTTAATGAATGCCATTACTTGTCATTATATTTCAGTATAATCCATATGTAGTGCGAAAGTTCTCCCTCTCCCACTGAGCCATCACAGGCTTCAAACACACTTTCATCTGGTGGGAACCACTTGCTTTCTTTGTTTCTGATATAAAGTCTCAGACTCAGTCATTACTGCTTTACCTCCTTGTTGATAATATGCTGTTTTTCTCCATCTTTCTGGGTTTATAATAGTCTTTTTCGCAGCAAGTCTTTGGTTCTTGTTCCTCTCTCTGTTGTAGAGTCTTTCTATCCTCTCCATGTTCCCTCTTCTCTCACTACTTTTGTGTCTCGCTGTGTTTGCCGTATTCTCCAATTACCTCTTGAAAATTCGCAGGTCATTTTATTGATATTGCCGAGCTGAAAGAAGAAAAAAGATATTTATAAAAGCAGTCGGTCCAAATGGCTTTTTTCTTCTCCCCTTTTTTTTTTTTGTTCTTCAAAAATAGACTCTGACCGCAGTTTTTCACTCGGAGAGAAATTTATGTGAAAAGCTCCTTTTCTCTCAAATGGAAAAGCTTTTAGTTTAGTTTTTTGGAGACTATTCAAACCCAATGAACTGACCTCTGTGTCCTCACCCTGTTTCTGCTCTCTTCCTCATCCATGTCTCTCTCCCCTTCTACCTCCATTACTCTCTCCATCACTCCCAGAAGGACGAGATGTACCGCGTGACGGGCTTTGTCCCGGAGAATGGGAAGGAGCAGCTCATGTTCGAGGTGCCGCTTAATGACACCGGCTCGGCGGGCCTGGGCATCAGCCTCAAAGGAAACAAGTCCAGGGAGACGGGAGAGGACCTGGGCATCTTCATCAAATCCATTATACATGGAGGGGCAGCGTACAAGGTGACTAAATACTCTCATACATCCCTGAATGAGCAATAAAGAAAGACAAACTGTGTCCTGGGAAATATTGATTGATGAGTTTTCACCTGAAGACTGAACACTTTGATTGATGGTTGATTATAATTGGATAAATGTCCAACATGTTAGACACCATATAGACATTATCGCAAACGTTCTACCTGGGTCAGACGTTACCGTTTTGTTACCATAACAACTGGAGGTGGGGCCTATGACCTGAAGTTATCGCTCCACGTGGTAAAGAGGGAACATTTTCTCTAGTGGGAGTCAACAGAGCATCTGAAGAGAGTCAGAAGAGAGTTCACCTCTTCAAATGTTCAGAAAATGACGACTAACGTCAGAACAGAACTTACTATTATTTATGAGACCGTCTCAGCTGTCTCTGCGTCTCTGCTGCCATGTGCTCCTGTTCTGTTAACCTTTGACCTCTTACTCACCAGGACACACTCGACATGTCACAGAGAGCAGAGAGACAGACAGACCGGCAGACACATGCACACACAATCCGGCGTGCACACAGACACCTGTGCAGCGTTTAGTATCTGCACAGACAGACAGGAATAGATGGAGGCAGGTCTGCTGTAGAGACGTTGTAAATGACACACCGGGGAAGTCAGACAGATGGAGCTGATGGTCGTCTCTGTTTGAATGTATGTATGTGTGTGTGTGGTTGGGTGGAGTCAGAAGTGTGTGTGTGATTTAGTGTGTGTCATGTTGTGTGTTATACTGGTTTGACTTAAGAGAGATGCTCAGTGAAAGATAAAGATGAGTGTGTGTGTCTGTGGGTGTGCATGTATCTGCAGTCGCTCTTTATCAGTAGCTCAGTGTTCCTTTATGAACATCAGTCATGTGAGTCGTTCCTTTGTTAAACAGAGAGAAGAACAGCACAAGGAAACATGAATGGAGCACTTAGATATTCACATACATGCAGGCACACAAGGTCAACAAGGTTCTTTAACTAACCACAGAGATTAATGCATCAACATGTTAAACATTCGTAGGTCTGCAGTGAAAATGCACACCATGTTTTAATCCAGCTGGTGTGTGTGTGTGTGTGTGTGTGTGTGTGTGTGTGTGTGTGTGTGTGTGTGTGTGTGATTTACAGGACGGGCGTCTACGTGTCAACGATCAGATGGTCGCAGTAAACGGAGAGTCGCTGCTGGGACGCTCCAATCACGTCGCCATGGAGACGCTGCGCCGCTCTATGTCACAGGAGGGAAACGTCAGAGGGACGATCCAACTGGTGGTGATGAGGGCTCTGAAGGTACACACACACACACACACACACACACACACACACACACACATACACACACTGATAGATTAATCTTTTGCTCTATAAAATGTCCGAAAATAGTGAAAAATGTCCAAGGAGACGTCTTTACATGTCTTGATTTGTCACTGTAAAACCCAAAGATATTCAGTTTAATATGATATAACGGAGAAAAGCAGGAAACTGAATTGTGGGAATTTGCCAAATTGTTCTATTATATATGTTAATGATCACTATAATCATAGGTGGCTCTACTTAGATGCACTCTTTTGCGTAAATGTATAGACACAAAGCCAAATGCTGATGAACATAAAGAGCCTGTGTGGTCAGTAAACGTATCCTCTGTACAAAAGTTTGTATATCTTACGACTAGTTATTCCTCATTTTCTGTGCATTTTCCTACGAATGTCCACCAACACATGACGCACTTGTCAATTTCCCCTCGTTACATGCATACAGTCTTTTCAAAATAAACTTCACGGGAAACAACTTCGGCAACAAAACGACTTACTAAGGTTTAGGAAAAGATCGTGGTTCGTGTTGAAATAACTACAGAAGTGGCGTTACATATGTAAATTACGTGACAAATAAATCAACGTTGACTTCAGGGCTTCAGACGGGACACGAACGCCGGTCTTCTGGGTGATTGTTGACCTGGGTCGGAGCAGTTTTAATGGATACCTAAAGGTGAAACACATATTGCATTAAGTGTATTTATAATAGACTTCAATATCTCTTTTTATAGTCAGAGAAAGCCAGAATCTGGGTTAGGACACCCGCTGTGAGAATGAGAGCACTTACTTGCTTCTGTCACTTGACTAGGACGAAAACAAACATGCATGCTTCTTTTATCTTCACTCTGTATCTCCTTTCCTCTCTTTTGGCTCTCACTGACTAAAGCATCTTTTCTTTTTTTCCTTGCAGTCTGCTGCCTCTGACTTTTAGCCCTTCCATCCATTCTTCACATACTTGACACTAGTCTCCCTGCTCTTACCAGCAGCAGCAGCAGCAAAAGAGCATTTACACTTCAGCTATTCAGATTTTGTGTGTGTGTGTTTGTGTGTGTGTGTTCTTCTCTCAGCTGTATCTCTTTTCTTTCGGAGTAAAAAAAAAAAAAGATGTCTTTCACCTCGGCTGCTTTTCAGCTGCTGCCTTTTACTCGGCTCTGTAGAGTGTTTGTACAAAACCTTGCACACACAAAGCAGGGTTGTTGGCTCAAGTGTGAAAGGCCCCTTTGCGTGGCCTGCTGGTGGTGGGAAATAAAGCCACATACAGTTCAGTATACACCCTGCATGATATACTCACACACAAGCACAACAAACACTCATAAATGGATGAACACAAAGAAAAACACAGTATTTATAAGCGCTCCAAACTAAATTTTGAGGAGGAAAAACTGGCATGGCCATTTTCAATGGCGTCCCTTGACCTCTGACCTCCAGATATGTGAATGTAAATGGATTCTATGGGTACCCACGAGTCTCCCCTTTACAGACATTTTTCAGACATTTTTTTTTTTTTTTTTTTTTCTTTTTACATTTCTCAAGTTTTTTTCGAAATTATTCAGACTTTTTTTTATTAACATTTTTCGGACATTTGGCAGACTTTTTTTGGACATTTTTGGATTTTTTTTTTTTACTTTTTTTCTTTTTACATTTTTTGGACATTTTTTTTTTTAAATCTTTTTTTTACAATTTGCGCATATTTTCAAAAATTGTTTCGACATTATTCAATTTTTTTTTTTTTTTTTTTTTTTACATTTTTCGGACATTTTCCAATTTTGTTTTCGACATTCAATTTTTTCTTTTTTTTTTACATTTTTCAATTTTCTTTTCTTTTTTTTCTTACATTTTTCGGACATTTTTCAATTTTTTAATGTACATTTTTTAACATTGTCGAACTTCTTTTCTTTTTTTCTTTTTATCAATTTTTTGGACATTTTGGACACCTCTGACCTCCAGATATGTGAATGTAAATGGGTTCTATGGGTACCCACGAGTCTCCCCTTTACAGACATGCCCACTTTATGATAATCACATGCAGTTTGGGGCTGTTGTTGCCTGTTCCAGCCTCTTAAATGTGAATATTTTCTGGTTTCTTTCCTCCTCTATGACAGTAAACTGAATATCTTTGAGTTGTGGACAAAACAAGACCTTTGAGGACGTCAGCTTGGGCTATGGGAAACATTTTCACCATATTCTGACATTTTATAGACTTAACTAATTGATTAATCAAGAAAATAATCAACAGATTAATCGACGATGAAAATAATCCTTAGTTGCAGCCATATTAAAATGTATGGGTAATTATAGTAGTCTCCCCTCATTGACATAAATGGGTTGAACAAAATAATACCAATACCTCGCAGTATAACACCATACAGTTCAATAGCACCACAAGCTGCAGCCTCTCTAAAAACTGAACATTATAACCATCATGAAGGCAGGATTTACTGTAAGGCTGTTGTATTAAGCTGCATTAGTTTTAGGTAAGTGTGCCTAATAATACCGTGTGCATGTGTAGTGGCGTGCTGGCTTGGGCTTGCAGGGCATCCCCTGTCAATAGCTTGATGGTGAAAGCTGTTAGCAACATCAAAGAGTTGCATCCATGTTTCCCTCTTTTTCTTAAGAGAGGGAAAGAAAGGATAAAAAGAGAGGAAGATAAAGGCCGGTAGATAAGAGACTGTACCTTAAAAGCCTTTTGGGGCTTCAGTATTGATGCTTTTAACATTTCAGAAGTGGACCACTCTACTTTTTTTCCCCCCTCTGATCTTTTTTTTCTTCTCTATGTCCTTTGCTCTTTCTCTCACTCAGTTCTTCTCACTGTATTCATCTCCAGCCAGCTCTCTCTAATCTCTCGCTTTATACGGCGGCTCTTTTCCTTCAGTAACCATCCAAACACCCTCTATCTATGATAAGTATGGCTCTGCACGGGTTCCATGGACGTGATCTGAGACGGCTCCTCAACACCGGCGCCGTGGTTGTCGCTGTACCTGAATTTCTAACTGAGATGCAAAGTAAATGTGCTGCTTTTCCGGCCTGTTGTATATTATTGTCGACCGTTTCCACTTATTTTATATCACATTATTACACGGCTTTGTTGAATACTCGATTCTGATTGGTCAATCACGGCGTTCTACGGTCTGTTATTTCTTTATAACAGACCGTTGCTATGCATAACAGACCGTTGCTATGCATAACAGACCGTTGCTATGTATAGCAGACCGTTGCTACGTATAGCAGACCGTTGCTATGGGCGCAGTTCTGAACTCGGACTCTGGAGGATAATTTTTGTGTCAAATTATTGATATCTAGTAGCTGTGCAATAAGCGGGATAATGTACAGCTAGCGGGTCATTGTTGTGAAATAAACCCCTTCAGGACGATGCGGCACCCCGACGCAAAGCGGAGGTCGGTGTCGTGGTTTATTTCACAACAATGACCGGCTCGCTGCACATTATCCCTTATACTTATAGGCTATATTTACTATTTTATTTATCTTAATTATTTTTTAGTTTATTCATTTTAATTGTTTAGATTTATTTGTTTCTCTGGACAGATAATACAACTAAACATTGTTACATAGAAATATACAACAAAGATAATGTACAACTAATGATTATTTTCATTATCGATTAATGTGCCGATTATTTTCTAGATTAACTGATTAATCGTTTGGTCTATAAAATGTCAGAAAATAGTGATAAATGTCCACTCCAGTTTCTCAGAGTCCAAAGTGATGTCTTTAAATGTCTTATTTTGTCCAAAACCCAACGATATTCACTTTAATATGATATAGAACAGAGAAAGCAGAAAAATCTCCACATTTGAGAGGCTGAAAACAGCATTTTCTGCCATTTCTTAAACGATTAATCGATTATCAAAATAGTTGGCGGTTACTTTTCTGTCGATCGACTAATTGTTGCAGCTCTAATGTAATGTATGTAAGGCATCCAGCTGAAGCGTATTTACAGCCCCGTCTCTAGTAAAAACAACTATACAGATTCAGGGTAATGTTTTGCAGAAATGTCCCGGACATGTTTGACTGTATCTAAAAACAACGTCTCTGCTGTCTGAAGAAACATTTGTTCTTGGAGAGTAATCTGATTGCACTGTGACACCGGCTAATGGGATGTGTGCTGGGAGACAGCCAGGGAGGGGGGGGGGGGGGGGCTCATACGACCTCCGACCCACTGAGGAGTGATGTGTCCTGGGCTGGAACCGGTTCAGGAGCTGGTGCTCGATGGGGGGGTCAAGAGGAAGATGACAAGAAGGATTTATTACTCACACACAGTACTGTTGTGTCTTGTGTTGTTTGAGTGGAGTCTATATACAGACACACTGAGTACACAGAGTTATATACATACATATGTATACATGTTAATGAATACGTACAGTTTTCTCTACACTCACAAATAAATGCAAATTAAATTCCTAAAGAAATAATACACGCACATCAACACATTATCACGGAGCCCTAAGAGGGTTATCCCACAAAGGGAGTTGTCACTATGACTCTCACACACACACACACACACACACACACACACACACACACACACACACACACACACACACACACACACAGGAAGCAGTTTTAAAGACAGTTACACAACCCTACAGGTCATGGGAAATGGGGTCCCCTCTTTCACCTTGATCCTCCACTGTTTATCCCTCTTTTTCCTCTTTATTCTCTCTCCTTGACATCTATCTGTGTTTGAATACACTGCTACTCCTCTGGTCATCGCTCCATTTAAACACAATCCACATACCAGACACTTACATAAAAAAAAAAACATAAAAGGTTTGCCTGTCCTAAAGTTTTTGGTGTAAGATTTATACAGAATTCGTGACTATATTTGGGACAAAAAATGCTTCTAAGTGGGACAAACTCATTTTGGGGTTTCTACTTTCTACATCCACAAATATTAAAATAAAATCCTTATTTGGAAAACTGAGTGTAGCTGCTAGTAAAACAATTACAAAGAAATTCTTTTGTTTGAATTTGTGTATTTATTTTCTTTTCTTTTATTATTTTTTCTTTATCTCTAAATGAAAAACACCCCATGTTCCCATTTTGTGTTCTATTTCGACATTATAAAAAGCCTGAACATATTGGATCATTCTGTAAAAGTAAAGCAAAAGATGACCCCAAATAAAGGAAAAAAATGTTAAAAAAACATAAAAAGTTCAATAAAATAAATAACATAAACATTAATTTTCCTAAACTATCAACATTTCATCAACATGTTTTTATGTCTTACATTATGACGTAATTTCAAGTGTATATTAAAATAATTGTTGTTGCTTTTGCTTGCTTTAAAAAGATGAAAATGTAGGTAGTGATCCCTGACCTTTATCATGTATGTATGAAGTACTTTTGAAAGTATTTAGTAGTATTTGTTTCCTCCCTGTTTCAGGATCAACACGGGGTTTCACCCAATCGCTCATTTGACAGCTCCTCCGGCCTGTCGGGTCCGGTGGTTCCGGTGAACGGTCAGACTAACGGATCCATTCACTCTCCCATGGTGAACAACACTCTCTATACATCTAATGGTGAGTGGAATGTTTTCTCATCAGTGATTGGTCAGCAGGCTAACAGACGTGACTTTTACATACAGCACGATTGAAGTTTAATTTCATTATTTTTATTTGTTCATTTAGAGTCCTAGGATTATCCTTTTCTTGCCCTCTCCTCTCTCTGTGTATCTAGTCTCTCTTGGTTTGTGCTAACCTTTTCATCTTTACAGATTTTATAGTCTGCCAATGTTTAATCAGCATTTGGGTAAAACATTCTGTAACACCCATGTCTATAATGCATTATAAACATAGTTATAATGTGTTATAATCTGCTTATAGCACTGTATAATTACAGTTATAAGCACTCAGAAATATTCATAATGCTTTATAACAATAATCAGAACACATTATAAAGCATTTTATAATGACTTATAAGGTCAAGTATAATAATACTTCATAATTACTGGTCACTCACTGACTGATTAAAATTCTCATAGTTGTAACACCTTATAATCTTTATATAATGCACTATAAATCACTGTTATAATGTCATAAGTTATTCTAAGTGGTCATTGTTTGCTTTACGTAACGTTTTGTGTGTTGCTCGTCTAGATTTATTGATTATTTTTTTCCACTTTACTTAAAACAAACAATGACCACTTAGAGTAACTCATAATCACATTGTAATGCATTATAACAGTGATTATAATGCTCTATAAAAGCATATAATATATTACAACATTCAGAATTGTAATACACGATGATCCTTGCAAAAAGATGTCACTGAGTGACCAGCAGTTATGAGCTACTGTATGATGATATTTTACCTTATAAGTCATTATAAAATGCTTTATAATGTGTTATGATTATTGTTATAAATCATTATGAACATTTATGAGTGCTTATAACTATGATTATACAGCGCTAATAGCAGATTCTAAGTATGTTACCAGTATTTTTAATGAAATTCAAGAGTATTTTGGGTCGATGATTAAGTTTAAGACAACACATCGATCATTTTCCATTCTTTGTATTTAAAGTATAGTATCAACACTTGTTTTTCTCTGTTTGTTAGAAACCCACGATGATATAACTGTGGCAATCTACACTGAGCGTTATTTATATATAACCTATATTGCAGAGAATGGTCCATTTTTAAACATTGATTTGAGCCTTGGTTACAGGCTTTTGGAGAAATGCTGCCATATACACAAATGCTAATTAGACCATTTAGACTGTTTGCTCTTAACAAAGATGAATCCCCCGAATGCTTTTACTCTACGTTCAGGGTTGTTTCCATTCCAGTCCGCGGTAGAGAGGGACAGAATTTACTGGGAGAACCCTGCATGCTTTTACGAAAATCCCTCACCACTAATTGCTTGTTACATTTTCACTCTCAACACATGCGCTCACTTTACAGTGTAGAGTAGCTACACAGACACATTTTCTCTCCCATAAAACCATTTCCTAAATTTTCAAAAAACCCTGTTGTTCCCCGAGTCCTTTCTGACTCTCCTCCGTCCCGGATTTTGGCTGAACTTTATTCTATTATTGTGTTTTCCTGTTTTAATTTTATGCCATTGAAGCAGCATCAAAGGTGGGCAAATCATTTGCAATAAGTTCAGCAAAGCACCGAATAAGTTTAATAATCATGAAAAAATAAACAAACAATGTGTGCGAGATAAAACAAACTAAAAAAACAAACACAAACAAAACAGATATTGCCATCTAGAGCTTTAATTAGAGACTATTCTGCCCCTATTCTCTCTTTCATTTCTCTCCCTGCGTTTGTTCTCATCTTCCTCAAGGTTGTTCGCTGTGTTTGTTATTGCTGAGTTTGGCCTGTTATAAAGAGTTATTTTTGTTCCTGCTTCATATCGCTCTTTCTCGCCAACTCAATCTGCTCCCACTCCTATATTATCTGTATGTGCGTGTGCGTGCGTGTGTGTGTGTGTGTGTGTGTGTTTGTGTGTTGTGTTATGTTATCGTCAGTGTTGGTATCTGCCTGTTTGCTAAAAAGAGTGTGTATTTGTGTATGTTTGTTTCTGAATATCTGTGTCTGTTTAGAAATGTGTTAATGGCTGCCGTGTGTGTGTGTGTGTGTGTGTGTGTGTGTATGTGTATGTGTGTGTGTGTGTGTGTGTGTTTGTGTGTGTGTGTGTGTGTGTGTGTGTTGTTTCAGGGATTGTTGGCCAGTATCAAACCGTGCTGTTTTTGTGTGTTTACACTGAATCTAGTAAACAGCTCTGACCTTGAATACACTTTGCTGTTCAAATTCACCTCAACTATGGTGTCATTTACATACACACACATTTACAGTGTGTGTGTGTGTGTGTGTGTGTGTGTGTGTGTGTGTGTGTGTGTGTGTGTGTGTGTGTGTGGGTCATACAGTAAGCACATTTCTCAGGCTCTGTGAGTTGTTGTGGATGTTATCCGTTGCCAGTATTTTACCCTCCTAATGAACTATTTCACACACTGAATCCATTTTATTTGGCATTGAAGTCCAAATGAAAATGAAGGGATGATTTTTCTTGCACCGACGTGTGTGCTTTTTTTTGCAGAAGAATAAATTGAGTTTAATGACTCTCTACATTATGTATTTATGCAGATGTGTTATTTTTTGCATTTATAGATCTGCCTCTTTATCTCTTATCCGTCGCTGCATCTCATTCTGTCTGCTTCCACCATTCTTCCTCTCTCTCTTTTTTTTTTCCATTTCTTTGCACTTTGTCTCTTTGTGCTCCCCCCCCCCCCCCCCCCCCCTCTCTCTCTGGAGAGTTAATCTACTTGATGGGATGAACTAAAGTAAAATACAGTTTTAGTCTAGCTTCAAATATTATGCAATCTTCCCCAATTTTGTCATTGAAGCACATTGATTTTGTGTTGGAAAAGGAAAATGTCTTTATATAATAACAGTGTGTATATTTTCACTAAAGGAGCACTGATTTTACACACATCAGTTTACTTGTCATGGTTAGTACTACTCAGCTTGTATAATGTCTTCTGTGGCTCTGGAGGAGCTTTGAACCGTGACGATGTCATCAGGATAATATCGGCTGGAGCTTGGACACTACTTCATTTTATTACCTGTGTGACAAACTTGAAGGTGTAGAGTTTAAAAGACATTTACCAGGCAGGAAAAGTGTAATTGAGGATGCCTTCAAGTTGCATTATGGGACATGTAGGATCCAGTGTTTTTGTAGCTGGACCCATTTAAGGAACCAAAACTCAAGATATCCAACTCAGTCGCCAGAAAAAAACATTTCTGCAAACCATGGGATACGTTGAATGTCGATGTTTCTGAACCAAAAATATGTTTCATAAATACGTTTCATCTCAGCCTCGTATCATACTTGTAGAAACGCACAATGGTTAACGCTGTGAAACGATTGGTTAGGTTTAGGTAACAAAACTACTTGGTTGAAGGAGAAATATGTAGCACTGACAGCTCACGTTTAAAATGTGAAACAGCAGTCCAAATTCAAAACATTGGAGCTTTGGCCCGTCCCCTACATTATGGAAATTTCAGAGGACAACATACTGGCTGTAGCATTGTTGTCAGAGAAACCAGTATTTCAATTATTATTATTTGAATAATAATCGACTAATTCCCAGTGATTTTCAAATAGTATTTGTGCTTGGAATGCACAACAACGTAACTAGCGTGTATAAATAAGAACCACCCTTAGTGGACTTTCTTACGTAACCTTAAGTAAGAAGCATAAAGTCAACGTTTACTTTTGGTTTCACACGGGAAATGAACAACAGGGTGAACGTCCTGTGTTTGTTTGACCCGTCCACCTCCACTCCCACTCGCCCTTAGTGGACTTTCTCACTTGATATACTCGTTATTATACCACGTAACATTCAATCGATATACTTCGTCGTTTGCTCTGATCGAACCGTGGTTTGCAGAAACGTACAATGCCAACATTTTCTTCTGGCGACTGGGCGGGGATATCTCAGCCTCTACATTAATTCCTTTTTTAATCCGTCTTTGTTACAAGTCCTCTAATTTGATGGAAGTTCAATAACAAATGACTAGAGGATGCCTTTAAGGAACTAAATAATATACAGCAACGATGAGATATTTACATGACGCATCATGTTTGATTTGCTTAAAATCCTGTGATGGTTAAACTGTCGTAACTTGAGTCAAATTCTTCACAGTACATTTTGCCAATGGAAAATAAATCAATTAATGGTGTAGAAGGGAGGATTAAAAGTCACAGTCAGTTCATCATTCTGTCTGTTGTAAGATTAATGTTCAGGCAAAATAAACTTGACTCTGAACAGAAAGTTAAAGCAACTTTTAATATTACAGTTCCTTGTTTTTAAGATTTAATTAAAGTAAAGGAACTGTCGTAGGCTGTAGGATTTATGTGTAAAAGTGTTGACACACTGGTTTCCTCTGAGAGGAAAGAGATAGTCTGGAGGAGATGGGGAGTAAGAGAGAGAGAAAAAGTTGAGTGCAGAAGAAGAGGATTCATATATCTGCTATTGGAGCAAACTGCTATTGATCTATTATACACACAACAAATGCCTTTTTCACTTCAAAGAGTGGGAGTCGGTGAGAACAGATCTGTGTGTGTGAGGTGAAAGAAGAATGTGTTTTTGACAGTTCAGCTGATTAAGGTGCTGGCAGTGAGGAGGAGGAGGAGGAGGAAGGAGGAAGGCTGAAAACTGAGTGGGAGATAAAATGATTTATGGGAGATCTGAAAGGAGAGATAAATGACAGCCAAAATATCAGATCGCAAGAATGGGACCAGAAGAAAAATAAAGCAGGTGATTAGTGTAGAGAGAGAGAGAGAGAGATAGAGATGAGAGGATGTGATATGTTCAGACGCTGCTGTTTTCCTCTCCAGCTCCAGCATCTCCACTTCCAGTCACACACTCGGATGCGAGCACATAGAGGACACGCAGATTGTGCGACACTCCCAGCATGTTGTTGTGTGGCAGCTCTGCTCTCTGAGAAGTGATGACTGTATGCAAATTGTGCTTGGCTGGATTGTGTGTCTGTGTATCAAGTTTGTCATAAACTCGTTTATCAAGCAGACGCAGCCGTATCGCTGAGCTACATCTGCAGCTACGTCTGCACATGTAGAGCAGCTGCATTCACTCTATGCTTTTCATCCTCTTTCTGTTCCCATTGTATTCTTCCTCATCCGACTTCTTATCTTTCTGCCCATCTTTCTCTAGTTTTTATCCTCAAGACCTTTTTGTCAGTGAAGCTCTCAAATGAGTTGAGGTTTAACCCACTTTTTAAAACATACAATGGAGTAGGTTTATAATAACGATTCAACAGAGCAGTCTGTGTTTGGTTAAAGCGTTTTCTGTATCAAACTATCACCTCCTGTAGGCTTCAGAGATGGCAACTGTGGTCAGATTGAATTGATGGCATTTTCATAAGACACAGAGAATGTAAATTTTTCACCTATTGGGGAAAAGGTGTCAGGATATCCTCAGATTAGGGCTGCACAATGAATTGAATATTAATCGCAATCACGATTTTGGCTTCCCACAATTAAATGAACATGATCGACTCTGATATTGAAGTTTAAAATGCTCCGCTCATAGAAAACTCTGCCTAAACTAACGGCCAGCCACCGGGGGGGCGATCCAGATGTTTTGGCTTCACTTTTGGGGAGGCTTGTGTCTAGAAGGTAACCCACAAATCGCAAAAACTTGCAAAAGCGATCGCGAGACTCACTGCCCGACGACCTATCCTAACTTTAACCATCTCGCAAGAGTTTCGCAATTTGCGTGTTACCTTCTAGCCACGACCTTTGTCAGATACACTCCAAACACTCCTGCAGCATCGTCCACTTTATCTCTCTTCATCCATATGTTCAATATGTTCGTCTCAACCTTCATGCACGACCCTGTGAAGCTTGTGAGCAGACGCTTGTGTTGGTGTGGGGGTGTAAGAGTTGGCCAACTGTGTTTGGATTGAGCAGAATGGCTCTATCCGAGCTCATTCATTGGCTAGACTGTTGAACCCCCTTCGTTCATCTGAATTGTACTGACACCGTTTCTGGTAGAGCTGTCCTCGTCCAAAGAAATTTAGTCGCCTAACACTTATACAATTTTGTTGACTAATTTTTGTGTTTCTCCACAAAGAATCAACAAAAGCACCACTTTAAATCTTGTGTTTACCAGAGATGAGTTCATAAGTTTCTTGGAAACAAGTCATTCAGCATGAAAAAGCATAAAAAAGGACTAAAATCTTAGTCTCAGTACTTTTTAAAACCAAAAGGACAGCTTAATCGACTAAGAGGGGGGGCAGCCATAGTTTCCAGGTTACGACACTCAGTTACTTTCTCTATAAATAAAACACTAGAAAGACAGCAAATTATTTTACCCACTTCTCTTTATATTTGCTAAATGCGATACAGCAAACTGATGTAAAACTTCAACTTCAAAGAGAAGTTCTCCTGACCTGGAAAAGATAAGAGTCACCTACTAACACGCTCATCAGTGTCACGCTGGATTGAGAAGGAAGTGTATTGTACTGTATGGTGCTGAAGTTATAGGTATTAAAAACATGCTTAGTATATGAATGGACAGAGGAGGAATGAGTTTTGTTGTAGGAGAAGTATTTGTAATTATTGTAAGCAGTATTTAATCAAGCAAATCAGAGCTGCTGTGGACCAGAAAAGACGACCATGGTTATTAAAAAGCTTCCTAAATTTGCTGCATCATACGACCACTTCTCACATCCTCAATGTGTTTTTTTGCTTTTCAGTGACCAATGGGAGTTATTCTTACATGGACGAGGAAGAGGAGGGGGAGCTGTATGGACATGAAGCAGAGTTCAGCAGCTCGACCCAACACTCCTATCTACAGGAAAGGTGTGTAGTTTTGTATGTTGCCATACGGAGTGCTTTAAATATGAACTATAAACCAGAACAAAGTATACAAGTGTTCTATAGTAGTTATGAGAATGAAACAAATAACTGACTTTCTAATCGTTTAATTTGTTCCAGGGAAAACTGTCACACGGCTCAGCCTCAGTGTCCGGCCCAGAACCAGAACCAGCGACAGTTCCAGCACGTTAAAGCCTCGAAGAGCATGGACCTGGGTACGACTCAGAACCAGCAACACACTGGTGGGGAGTTTTTTTCAGTTTACCTGCTCTGCATGGTGGCCGCATGCATCCTCACAGAAAGTTAAATAATCCTGCTGATGCATGGCTGCTGCACCGACGGCATGCTCCTCAAAGCCACATGCAGACGTGCGCTACTGTACAACTACACACATGCACTACTCACAGCTACACATGCAGGTGGGGAACCATTTATGCCTGTTGCATGATTTCCTCTGTGTCTACCAGCTCCAGTGGCTGGAGGACACTCTGATCTTACTGTGGGAATGTCAAGCTGCGACACTTTTTAATGTGTAATTATACAATCACTCAACTCCTCCCTCTCGTTCTCTCTCAACTCTCATTTATTTTTCTAAATGTCTGACAAAGAAAAAGATAATGGGTCACAATTTGACTTTAATTCCGCTTCATTGTCGTCTGTTATTTATGCAACAAAAACTCTCCACATCATCTCCGTCACCTGTTGCTCTCTGATTACTGATATTCTGATGCGAGGGCTCAGTGACATTTCAGTGATTGTTAAAAAGTCAACTTTAGAAATATGTGTGTGTGTATGTGAGTAGTTACGTCTGTGCTCGTGCATACATCTGTGTAATATGACAGCGGATGGTGCAGCACAACAAAAGCTTATTGTTTCAAATGTCACTTCCCTCAGTCCGCCTCCTCAAGCTGCTTCCACTGCCAGCCGTACGTACGTGTGTGTGTGTGTGTGTGTGTGTGTGTGTGTGTGTGTGTGTGTGAGACAAAAGACTACAGTAGTTGAATAGCTCAGACATGCATGAATAAAAGAGTGATGGTATGTATTGTATGTCTGTACATCATCCGCTTTGTATTTTACACACTCGATCTTTACTAAATGTGCGACAAACATATTAGGATTTAATTCATGATCACTTGAATGGCATGGCGTGTTTTCATTGCCGAACCATCAAGCAGCAGTAATAACAGCTTATTAACACGCGTCTCTCTCTCTCTCTCTCTCTCTCTTTTTACTGACAGTATGGTAACAGGATTTAGCTATATACGGTGAAGATGTTTATATCCAGAAATAGTTTTGAGGGGAGGACCTTACATCTTTGGGGACGAATCGTATCCCTTTGGACTCTCCTGAAATCCTGTTAGATCCCCACCTGCTGTGTTTCTTATTCCCAGCATGCCCTCTGTTAGTACGAAGTTCAGGAGAACAGATTGCTCACACATCACAAACAAGACAAGAATGCCGGCAGCTAGGAGAGTGTGCATGAATTGACACAGGGATGAAAAAAAGCACACAAAGCTAATTTTGATTTTACTTAAGTTTAACACAATGACATCAGCTTCTGATTAGTAAAATAATTTGTAAGTATTGTTTAGAAGATCAGGACACTATGACTGCATAGTACACTAATAACAAGAAGTCCTACTATAATCACCACAGAATATGAACCATAACCAGGTTGCTAATGAGGTAATAAAGTCAGCTTACTTTAGCATCAATTAGCAAGTATTTCCTCGTCAGCATACCTGCCTTTGCGTAACCATGGAAATCAGATTCTGCTCATTAGTACTGTATGTAAATGCTTGCAGTTAATCTTTTAATATCACATCATCTGTCTGTGTGGTAAACACACGTGATGTTTCTGTCATGTGAGGTTCCTGAGTAACATTATTTATTTCATTTTTTTTACCAACAAACACACAGATGCCACCTTAAAGGTAAAATATTCTCTGTATCATCCGTTTCATTATATTGGGATGCAAAATGTAAAGTTGGAGAGGCACACATTAGTAGCAGAATTACTCTGAAGATGCTTTGAAGTGCTAATTAAAATGTTCAGGTGGTGTCACATAGTTCAGGCTCCTCCACCGTCTTGGACAGCACTGACGGAGCTTGATTTGAGGACTAATGATGGATGAAGCCAGCTACATCTTAGGGCACTTTCATTTTCATGGAAACATAACTATATTTGTCATCGTTGTTAATGCAAAAACAGGCCAGCAAGCAGTTTAGGTCGGATTAGAGTTTCAGAAATGGTATTTTTTTTCCCTTCTTTAGCTAAATAAGAAACCTCGTTGTGATTGTTTTCAAACCTTCCATCATTTAATGTGTATAATTACTGCATTTCATGATTTGAATCAGAGTCACAAATGTGCTTTGTGCATTGTGAGAACTACATTTTAAGAAAATATAACAGCCGGTACTGTTTGGGTCCCTGGTGTGTTTCGGTTGTTTGTGTGTTTCTGTAAAAAAAAAAAGAGAGAAAAAGAGAGACAGAACGTATTGTCAGCATTCATTCCTGGGTCAGTTACATAATTAAATTTTTATTTAATTTGTCCTGATTTCATTTCCAGTCCAATTAAAAATTTAAGATTGGTTCCAAATTACAGTATGAACTCCCTCTCTGGTTCTCTCTCTCTCTCTCCGTCTTTGTCTCCGTCTTCTCTCTCTCTTTGCCTTCGCCTCCGTCAGTGTTCGTCTCTCCTTGTCTCTCGGTTTTCTTCTTAGTTTTCTTTCAGCTTCTTTCACCGCAAATATGAACAGAACGACGTCACTTCTCTAACTCAGTTTGATTTAATCAGAATGAATTACATGTTAGTAATTATAGTTCAAGCCTGACTTTTTGAAAAAGTGACAGGCCTAGTGTGTGTGTGTGTCTGTGTGTGTGTATGCCTCTGTGTGCGTCACACACGTGGCATCTACAGATCTGCTGAAGTAGGCATTCACACACACACACACACACACACACACACACACACACACTCAGCGCTCCACTAGCTACCGCGCTGCTGAAGCAGTCCTGTTGATTCACCGCAGACAGATGCCGTCAGACACACACACGTAGCTAGAATTACACTTTAGGTTTGGTTTTCATTAGACAAATATTTGCTGGGAGAAGCCACGTTACTGCTCGGTTTTTGCGGTCTGAGTGTGTGTGTGTGTGTGAGTGTGTGTGTGTGTGTGAGTGTGTGTGAGTGCTACCAGTCATGTGCTCCTTGTTGGCGTTGGTCTGCTCTGTGGCTTTAGGAAGGAGGGAGAAAAAGCAAAAGACTGTGGGAGAGGCAGAAAGTGAAAGCAGGATTAACAAGGAGCAATGATGGAGAGACTGGTGATCAAAGGAGGGGAAAGAGGGAGGACAACACCGCTGGATGAAGTCGCTGTAACCGAAGGAAAAATGAAAACACTGAGAAGAGAAGTGAGGCTAAAGGGCAGGAGGTGAAAAAGGGATGGATGGAGGGGTCGTGGCTGAAAGAGAGGAAGGGGAGAAGGGAGGGTGAGTGACAAATGAAGTGAGAGAGAAGGGGAGGAAGGGACATGACTTCAGTAGCTGTGACGCTGACTTTACATCACAGGAACAAAGAGCAGCTTCTCCACCGTCTTGTGAAAGAAGACAGAAAGAATAATAGAGAATGATGGAGAGAGAGAGGGAGGCTGAGAAGGAGAAATACAATAAGTTCAAAGGTTTTAGGGATGAGGAACATGTGGACAACAGTTTGACTTTTGCACATTTGACAAGCCGGGAACAAGAAATAAAAAATGCAGAAGTAAAGAGAAGGGAGGAATATGAGTATATGAATGTGTATTAACATGTGTTCCTTTTGTTTCAGTGGCAGACGAGAGCAACATCGGGTCGCTGGTTGGAAACACTGCAGGTAAATACAGACATCCTACACCTGCACATCATCAATGCCATAGACATAGAGAGACACTGAAACACAAACACACACATTACAAACTGCTGCCTAATTTAAAAAAAAAAAGTGTTAAAAGATAAGATAAGAAAAGGAGCTCGTGAGGCCCATTGCACTGCCTTTTTGTTGCCCGATCAGACAGTGTTTTTTTGCAGTTTGCTGCATCTTTTTCACCACCGTTCGAGTGCTGCTAACATTAGCTTAACACGAACCATGAACTGTACGCTATCTAATAGTTAATAGTACAGTTTAAATGAATGAAAACAAGTCTCAAGTACCTCACTAGTTTGCCTCCAGGCCTTCTGTTATCTGTTCAGATCATGGTAACTACGGTTAGTAAACTCAAACAGCTCCAGGACTTCTGATTTGTCACTACAATAAAATACAAAAAAGAACAAACAAAAAGTAAACATAGAATATGAACATATATATTGTTGAGTGATAAAGAAACAAGGAGTTCTTTGTCTTCTGTGAACAATCAAAACAGCCTCTGCTGGTTCTCCGTCTCCCTCCATCACCACTCCGTGTTTGAAGTCACTATCTACCATCTTCCCTCCTTCTCTCTTCCCCCTCTCCAGTTGCATTAACATGCCACTTGATTTTTCCTCCTGCACCCCGCCTCTTCTAGTCTCCTATATACGCTCCTCTATACCTCTAGAAATATCTCCTTAATTTGTGGGAAATGCAAATGAAAGTAGGATTTGCAGGAGGACTGGAGAGAGAGAAGAGAGAGGAGAGAATATACGGCCACTTCTTAAAGACGCACACAGAGCAGCTTCTTCTTATACGGGGAGAAGAAGATGAAATGAGAGAGGACACACTCATCTCAGAAACAGAGACGACTGATGCTTCAAAACCTCTCACCTCAGCCTGCATGCACACTTTTCTTTTAAAGTTTGGTGTCAAACTTTTATTTTTCACTTTGCCTTTAAGTCTCCCCCCATTTCATTTGGAGCTACTTGAATGTAAGAGCACTCATTCCACTCTGCTGTCTGCCACTTTATTGTTGTCAATCAGCCTTTTTCTACACTCTGCTGTGCATGGTGGTATTGACTTTTATATTCCATATATAATACCTAAATGGAGCAAGAAAGGCGATATAAGGAGCATAAAAGAGAAGATGGAAAGAATGCAAGGCAGAGTTTTAACACGTATTTTATTACAGTGAACCCTAATAAAACAAAAGTCGTCTTCTTCTAACAGCTGAAAAGATGGAAACATCTTTTTTTTTCCTTTTGAGTTTTCGGTCTCTCATCTTGGCTTTGGATTTAAAGTGTAACCGTAGTCCAGAAAGACGTGCTGTATGAGCCAGAACTTGGGACAGAGTTTAAATGTGTTCTGGACAAGATATAGTGATGTAAAAAGGAAGGCAGGGGAACATCTTGCACAGGAAAAGAGGATTACTTCAGAGGGATTGGAATGGTAAACATGGAGAGGTACAGCTTTGTGGGAAGATAACAAACAACAGTAATGTCATAGACTAGGTTTTATATTCCTGTAGGTTTCTAAAACAAAGCTTCTGATTGTCAGCAAACTGAATCCGTTGGTGTTTTTGTCAGTTTTTATTAACTGCGTCGACATTTGCGTGGCCCTATTCACCGTCAGTAAACTGTAAAATGCAAAGACCTTGAAGAACTACTTACAGGTGTAGAATGAAATCAGTCTCATTGTCAGTGACTTCCTCTTGTGTTGCAGTAACCGGAGAGAACATTTTCTCTCATTGACAGAACTGAGTGAATGAAATAAAACAAGCTTGGGGGAATCTGGCCGGTAATGTGAGATGAACAGTACAGCAAAAGGTATAAAGCATGGACGGATTAAGCTGTTAGGGGGCCCAGGGGCAAACAATTGTTGGGCTCCAATCCCCCCCCGCAAATTTATATCCACCAAGTGAGCACAATATAAGCTAAATACAGTATATATAAATGTTCAAAACTAGATTCTGATACAGGGACCCTCTACAAAACAAGGTCACAAGATTCAATTCAAATCAGGGATGTCACGAGAACCGATACTTCGGTACCAAGTCGAAATTCTGAAAAAATCAGGGCCCAAGACTAACGGCATCCCGTCATCCCGGGGATGATAGAAAATGTGTTTGGGACGCATTAAACTCACTGTGGACGCGTCCAGGGGACCCTATTTTTTCCTTGATAATTCTACATTGTGAAAAACAAATCTGTGCTGAAATCGGACGAGAGCTGGTTGATGTTAGGTGTTAGCTGTTAGCTGTTAGCTGTTAGCTGTTAGCTGTTAGCTCTCGTCCTGCCGATTTCAGCACAGATTTGTTGTAATTTTTTTTAACATTAACGGGGGGTGCCACTGATTTACATTATGATCTGTTCAGACTCTATTCAGTAAAAGAAAAAATTAGTATTAGAGGTGAAGTTAAATTCTAACTTTATCATGATGTGTTCAAATGTAATCTTGTAAAATGTAGTTTTTGGTGAGAAACTTATAAATCCATAATAATAATATATAATATACAATAATAATAATAATAATCCAGAATGAATCCAGTTGTTTGAAGAAAGATGTTTTCACATCATAGATAATAGGGAGAGAATTATGACCTGTTTAACTTCATAACAAAAACCAGTACGAAACGGTAATAAAGGAGTGGATGTTGAAGTACATGATGATTTATTGTTTTATTTTACCGTGGTATCAAATTGGTATCGAGAATCGTGGAATTTCACTGTTATCGAAATCGACTACCAAATTTCTGGTATCCTGACATCCCTAATTCAAATAACCAAACACCCTGAACCTGGAGTTTCATTACCGCTGGGGGTCCTGGGCCTCGTGACAGTTTTCCTATTTTGTTCACTTGGTAATGCCGCCTTGTAATGCCGGTACCAAATTTGGTACGCGACTGCATTTTCTTCAGTTTGCTCCCCTTTATTGTGCTGTAACAAGCTGACTACAGGTTGTTTTTAAAACACCTATCTGAACATATACTGCAGAACAAAAATAGTTTATAAGCTTCACTCCGTCCTGTAACTCTGATTTTATTGACTGAAATCTTGGACGGGGACAGACAACGTGAGCAAGTTTAACTGAGTCGGTTTGTTTACTGTTGCATTACCTGTTATCACTAAATTTACCTGGATTTTAGGTTGCAGTGAAAACTGATTTATTTTTCATCTGCAGATCTGACTGTAGTTTACAACCCTTTTAGCTGTGTTAGTATTATGGCTGTTGAATGTCTGGTAAAGCCTTTAAGGGCCCGTATCTTTTCCCCCTGTTCGATTTCCAGATATTTTTTTTATTTTCTTACTCAACCCTATTCCCCGTACCTGTTGCTTGTCAACGTGTCTCCTGTTTTACAATGCCACAAAGCCCAGAGAGCTGTTAAAGAGAGTGTGTGCCTGGCAAGCGTGACAGTTCTTTCCATCCCACTTTCCTTCGCTCTAATGTATTTTTTATAACTGAAATGCTTCCAACAACTCCGAGACGACGCACAGCTGCGTGGACGTTGGCGAGGGAGGGGCGGGGTCCTGGGAAGTGAGGAGTTTAAAGACAATGACTTCTGGGAAAGATTTTTTTTTTTTTTTTTACTTCCATTAATGGTCTTTTCCCTCCACACCCCAAGAAACCACACACATGAAACTATTACCGGTATGGTAATGTTATGGTAATGGAAAGTCTCCATCATCCTGTGGAAAATGTGAACCTTGGAAGATTTCATATTATATTATAATTTTGCAGAATCTGAGATGCAAAGTGATGGAAATGGGAGACCATATTACAAAGTGTGTGTGTGTGTGTGCATGTGTGGAAATCTTCCCTGAAAGTGAGCGTGTGTGTGTGTGTGTGAGTGTGTTTTGGTGACTAAATGCATTTCCCGTGTGTGGAGGCTGCAGCTGAGCGAACTGATGAAACTCCCATCAGTAAATTACAAAAACAAAAAACATACTTTGCATTAATAAACACTAGCATATAAATACTAACAAAGAATAAGCAATCATGTAAATACACTAGGTGTGTGTGTGTGTGTGTGTGTGTGTGTGTGTGTGTGTGTGTGTGTGTGTGTGTGTGTGTGTGTGTGTGTGTGTCCGTGGTCAGACATGCCTGACGTCGTTGTGGTGTCTCAGAGAAATAAGAGCTCAATCATTCCAGTAATGAATCAAATCAGCGGTGGTCGAGGAAAACATGTGAAATACAGCTAAAGTGACAGAAAACAGGGTTCCCACAGGTCCTGGAAAACCTGGAAAACAGTCAGACCAATTTTCCAGTCATTGAAAACACATGGAAAATGAGAGAAAAGGTCAAATATCCTGGAAAATCATATAGGCTATCTATCAGAACTCCCCAACACAGATCACATTTCCGTCTGACAGGGCGCTAAGTTACGTTCAGCATCATATTTACGTTCAAATGGTAGTTTATGGACAAGAGTATTTTGAATAGGCTGCTCTCGGTTATGCTGTGGAAACGCTGTGAACACCCCCCCAAGGTCACGTCACACGGTAGCACATGCAGGTTGAATGACTTAACATAATGTTGCTTTCTGCCCAACTTGTTTTAAACGGTTGAATAATGTTAAATTGGTTTGGTTTAGTTGCTAAAGTTGACGTGCTTGCTAGCTTCTGCAGGTGTGTTAACATTATTCTATGATCAATTTGTCATGATTTCTAAGCATGTAAGAGATTATTTCATAGATAAGTTATAGCCATAAACTGCACGTCTTTTAAATCAGACTTTTACCAGAGGAACATATCAGTGCATGGTGTGATCCCTGTCTGTCATACCAGCCACGTCATCACTGAAAATGTCCTGGAAAATGATCTCTAGAAAAGAGTGGGAACCCTGAGAAGGGATGCTTCAAAATAAATTCTAATTAGACATCATTCAAGTCACTGTAATAGTATTCAGTATAGCTATACAGACATGAACAGTGTCATGGTGACAAACAGAATATATCAGAGTCCATATAAGTGCAGACTGATTCTCTCCTGAAGCCACTTTAAATAGGACAGTACAGTCAAACACGCTCTGCTGACGGGACATACAGTAAACGGTTGCAGCTGTGTTTCTCTCACCGTGTTTTCCTCTGGCGACGGGGACTGCCCGGAGCTCTGTGTGTGTCCCAGAATCAGTGTATTAGAGATGTTTCCTTGTGAAAATAAATGGTGAGCAATGAATATCCACAGGAATGATGAAAAGCTTGTCGGGGGGAAAGGGAGAAAGTGATGATCTGTGTGTGTCAGTTACAGTTATGAACTTCTAACAAAGGAAAGTGTGTGAAAGTGTTTAACAGTCGCAACCATAGAAATAGAAAAGGAGTAGAATAGACAGTGAACTGTTTTCCGTGGTCATTTGAGTAGTACAAAAGAAAATGGTGATTGTTGTTAGTTGGTATGGTGACTCAACACGTCAGGCTGTTCGGCTCATTTTCTGTTACCAGTGTAGCATTAAAGCATTGTGGAATTAGCAAGCTAGCTGACTAGCCAACTGTCCGCTAGTTTGCAGTCTGAGTAGTATTGACCAATCACGTTAGGGCAGGCTTTGGTTGAATGCAGGTAAACAGTCCGTGTGGAGACACCGGCTATCGTCTGATGATGATTTAGCTTTTTATTGGCTTAAAATTTGCTTGTAAACCGGCTACTTGTGAAACAATCCGGGCGTAGACGTCGTCTCTAAACTCCCAACTCCTGTCTCACGTCTCAAGTTGCTAAACAATGAGCAGTGCATGGACGAGGAAGTCTTGGCCGAAGGTCACATTTAAGGTGCACATAAAAATGACCGCTGCTCTGACCATCCTGCTAACACATGGTGCTTCAACTCGTGAAATGGTCTCATTTTGTGGAATTATTCTCATTCCTCTATACTTGTGTGGTGCTCAACCATAAAGCCACACACCAAAGTCAAGTTTTTCATGCAGTAAAGTAGTATTATGAAAATACTGTCAAAAATACTTTGACTGCTTTTGTTGAATTTTTTTGTTTTAATGTGTTTGTATTGTGGTTCATCCAACTCACCATCACCAGCTCTCTCTCTCTCTCTCTCTCTCTCTCTCTCTCTCTCTCTCTCTCTCTCTCTCTCTCTCTCTCTCTCTCTCTCTCTCTCTCTCTCTCTCTCTCTCTCTCTCTCTCGCTCACTCTCTGTCTTGCCAACGCCATTCAGGCTTAGAGGCTGACAAACAGGCAGAAGAGCTTAGAACGATCAACATCTCGCTGAAAATGTGTGTGCATGTGTGTGTGTGTGTGTGTGTGTGTGTGTGTGTGTGTCGGGGGGCCGGTGTGATGCTGAGGCAGTGCTGGTGCGGTCCATTGTCTGAATCTCTCCCTCGTGGTACTTTGACTTTGACTACGACAGTCGCACACTGACAAGACTCTGCCAAAACTGAGTCTTTAGAGAGTCACATCTCTCTCTCTCTCTCTCTCTCTCTCTCTCTCTCTCTCTCTCTCTCTCTCTCTCTCTCTCTCTCTCTCTCTCTCTCTCTCTGTGATTGTCTCTTCATTCCTCTCATCCCTCTCTCGTTTTTTCCCCCATTATTTCATTGTTTCCCCGTCTCCCTGTCTCTCGAGACTTTACTGTGGATTTAACCTGAAAGCCACCGTGTTAGGCTGATGTGGATTGATGGATTAATTTGTCACAGTGAGAAAGCAGTACATCTTTACTGTGCACGTGTGCGAACGCTACACGACGCCACCGCACGTTCGCTCTTTACAACCGTTCTTAGCCGCAGAATTCAAACAGCTGAACTAAGCAATCCCTGCGTCTCCATCGTTTTTACCTCATCTTGAATACCTTCTGCTGGTGCATATGCGCCTTTGTCTGATGCGTTTAGCACACACCGACGTTTCTTTGTCTTTGTGTGTACTCCTGGCTGCCTCTCTTCTATATTGAATGCCCTTTGACCCCTCTCCATCTCCCTCAGTAAGCCAATAACGGTGAGCAGTAATCAGGAGATGGTCAGCGCTGTCGTTTCTTGCTGGTGCAGCCATTCATCTCTATCAGGCTCCACACACTGATCACTGACATGTACTCTACTGTATATTGTATGATGCTTGAGAGGGAGAGGGAAGCCATTTGTTTCTGTCGCGGACTAATCAGTTACCTTCCCTTTGATGGATTCATTTGGGAGGAGTTTTGTGTGTTTGTGGACGAGTGTGTGTGCTTGCTTGTGTACAAGAAAGATGATGTCTCTTGAAACTCTAGTACACATCTCAAACTGCAGGACTACATGTACTCTAGCTCTTCACTGTTAAAAAAACTACTGCTAAATCCTGTCACTGTACAAAATAATATGAAACAACGTTTAAGGTTGTTCAAGGTACACATCTCTCCGTGCACAAAGATAATCTTGAGTAACAGATAACTTTGAAAAGTGGGATATCAGGAATCTTCAGCTTGCAGATAAAACAGAGGGACACTCATATGGGTTTAAGGTAACAATAATAAATGCAGGTTTATTAAGTCTGATTTCATTTGACGCAAACAATTGTTGAATTTGCATTTACTGACTAAATGTCTCAGGTCAAATGAAATAGGGACTGACATGATGGCTAATTCTAGTCAGTGTGATTGTTGTGTTATTGTTTTTTTGGTTGTATTCTTTAACTTTAAGTTGTTTGTGTCAGTTGAGGAGTAAATCATGGCCTGATAAATTACACTGTACCACTTCTGAAAAAAGTCTAAAAAATGTCTAAAAAAAAAGTCTGAAAATATTCGAAGAAAAAATTCTGAAAAAATTTCGAAAAAAGAAAAGTCTAAAAAATGTCCAAAAAAAGTCTGAAAAAGGTTAAAAAAAAAATTATAAAAATATCAGAAAACAAAAAGTATTGAAAAAAATTCTGAAAAATGTTCAAGAAAAAAAAGTCTGAAAAAAAATTCTGAAAAATGTTAGAAAAAAAAAAGTATAAAAAATGTAAAAAAAAAAAAAGTCTGATACATGTTAGAAAAAAAAAAGTATAAAAAATGTCAAAAAAAAAAAAAAGTCTGAAAAATGTTAGAAAAAAAAAAAGTCTGAAAATTGTCCGAAAAACAAATTATGAAAAATGTTAAAAAAAAAGTCTGAAAAAATTTCGAAAAAAGAAAAGTCCATAAAATGTCCAAAAAAAGTCTGAAAAAGGTTTAAAAAAAAATTATAAAAATATCAGGAAAAAAAAAGTATTGAAAAAAAATTCTGAAAAATGTTCAAGAAAAAAAAGTCTTGAAAATGTTTGGGAAGAAAAGTATAAAAAATTTCCGAAAAAAAAATCTAAAAAATGTCTATAGAAAAATTCTGAAAAATGTTCGAGAAAAAAATGTCTGAATAAAAATTCAGAAAAATGTTAGAAAAAAACAAAGTATAAAAAATGTAAAAAAAAAAAAAAAAGTTAGAAAAAAAAAAGTCTGAAAATTGTCGGAAAAACTAATTATGAAAAATGTTAGAAAAAAAAAAGTCTGAAAATTGTCCGAAAAACAAATTTTGAAAAATGTTAAAAAAAAAAAGTCTGAAAAAGGTTCGAAAAAAAATTATAAAAATATCAGAAAAAAAAAAGTATTGAAAAAAAATTCTGAAAAATGTCTGAAAAAAAAATTTGAAAAATGTTCGAGAAAAAAAAGTCTGAAAAAAAAATCTGAAAAATGTTAGAAAAAAAAAAAGTATAAAAAATGTAAAAAAAAAAAAAAAAAGTCTGAAAAATGTTAGAAAAAAAAAAATCGGAAAATTGTCCGAAAAACAAATTCTGAAAAATGTTAGAAAAAAAAAAGTCTGAAATTGTCCGAAAAACAAATTATGAAAAATGTTAAAAAAAAAAAAGTCTGAAAAAGGTTCGAAAAAAAATTATAAAAATATCAGAAAAAAAAAAGTATTGAAAAAAAATTCTGAAAAATGTCTGAAAAAAAAATCTGAAAAATGTTCAAGAAAAAAAAGTCTGAAAAAAAATTCCTAAAAATGTTAGAAAAAAAAAAAGTATAAAAAATGTAAAAAAAAAAAAAAAAGTCTGAAAAATGTTAGAAAAAAAAAAAATCGGAAAATTGTCCGAAAAACAAATTCTGAAAAATGTTAGAAAAGAAAAGTCTAAAAAATGTCTAAAAAAAAAAGTCTGAAAAATGTTCGTAAAAAAATGTCTGAAAAATGTCAGGTGTTTATTTATTCCAAACCAGTTGATGGCCTAATGCGCATTTCTTTTTTTGCTACATTTCAAAAGTTTGCTTAAAATTTGTTTGACAGTTGAATGGAAACACACATCTACTGGCTACTGAAGATAATCGGGCTCGGTACCTTGTTGTTATGGGATGGTTTCTGGCCTTCAAACATATTTGTATTATAATTTCTTTGTATTTCTTTTGCTGTCGTTGCTCTTCAGTGCAGCAGCACCTGCATTAAACTCAGTGGGAGCCAGTAAATACTGACTTGAGGCTGAGGATGATGTCAGATGACTTTACAGTTTATGATGGCCGTTCAATTATTATGGAGCCCTGTGGGAGAGTGAAACCTCATCTCATCTGCTGGGAGATTGAACCACATAACACACACACATATAATATGCAAGAAACTGTTGCTTACAGGAGTGATCTTCCCTCCACAGCCTTGGATATGTCTCTGCAGATACTCTCACTAGTGCACACCTCTTATGGATGTACACAAGTTTCATGTAAATACATACACAAGAACACAGTTTTAGTGCCATGTCATTGCCTTTAGGATGTATTATGTAGGAAGGTTTCACAATGCTGTTATCTTTTACCCACTATATGCTGCTGCTATAGCTGCTGGGTTGGATTGTGAAGTATTTCGGCTGTGATGTTACGTTTCTCTCAAACTCTTGTGTTGGAGCACGAGAGAACTTCCACTGATGTGACGGTGATGGAAGTCAAATCCTCTCCTCGCTGAAATACACAGGGTCTGGGTGTGTGTGTGATGTAGAAATAGAAAGCAGAAATTGAGTTGCATCTCCTTATGAGAGCTTCTAAAGTGTGCTTTGTGGTGCTCGGAGTCGGTGCTGTTGTTGAATCTGCTGGCTTTGTTGCTGCAGCCCGCTGCCAAGCCGCTCCTTGGTGTAATTTTGACTTTCAAAGTAGCCCATTGCCTTCCTGCCAACAAAATAGCCTTGGGATAGCTTGGCGTTTCTCTCTCTTTGTGTTTTGTTTTTAATTTTTTATTTCTTCTCTCCTACTCTCTCTCTCTCTCTCTCTCTCTCTAGTTGTCACTCCCATCCTCTCTCTTTCACTCCCAGGCTCGGCCTCTTTGTTTCTCTTTCTATAGCATCCTCTCACCGTGTCTGTTTTTCTCTGCCAACCCCCCCCCCCCCCCCCCACTCTCGTATCCCCTCCCTCAAACCACTTTGTTACTCTTGTCTTGCTTGTCATCCTCTCTCTCTCGCTCTCTCTCTCTCTCTCTCTCTCTCTCTCTCTTTAAAAGCAGCTTAATTCTATCATCTTACAGTTGGACAGCAGTAATTACATTTATGACACAAATCCTGCTACTCACAGCAAAATACAGTGTGTGAGAGAGACCGAGTGTGTGTGTTAGAGTATGTGGATGCATGCTCATCACCCAGTGTCTGTGTGCTTGTGTATCTATGTGTGTGTGTGTGCTGTTCATTCCCTGATAACCCAGCCTGACACCACTAAGCTATTTATAATACTATTTATTTCTCCCCAGCCTTCTGCAAACAGACACGTTTGGACTCAGAGGTCACAGTCTGTGTACAAACTGTGTGCTCTTCTGTGTTCGACTCCCTAAACTGACTGCAATTGCCCTCAAACTTTGTAGATCCCCAGTGGAAAATGACCCTTGACCCCTGCCTGCTTGCACTGAATTTAAAAGAGGAACATCACACGCACACATACTTTCATATGGAATGTATTAATCTACAGAAAGCAGTGCGTGACTAAACACTGATGTGTACAAATCTAGGCACGTCCTTTGAGCCCAAGTATGCCGGATTATGAATTTATTGTAACTGAAATAAAAAAACGTCAGAGGCTGGTTTAACTTTGAGAGCGCCTCTGTTTTGAGGATGTTGTTGGCAACTGCAGACATGTTGGCTTGAAGAGTTTTGAATAAAAGGAATAATACATCAAAATATCCTGGACAATTAATGTGGAGTTTTTTCATGCTTTTCGGTGGCCTCGGTTCAAATGTTACTGGCAGCTCTAATCCACCGTCCTTAGAGTATTCAAACAGTGGATTATCTATTCTCTAGTATACACACTACCCTCAGACTTAATTTGTTTTTGCTTGTGGTATGTCTCTTTAAAAAAAATGTTTTTATGTTTATTCTAGGATTGAGGATCCTGCTGTGCTCTTTGGCCGAGGATCTATTAAAGCTCGCTATAGTTTGCTGCAGGCTGGTGGCCACAGTCCTATTAAGGCTTCTGGAAGTTATTAAGTCGGTCATCAGTAGTCATAACAGACTCAGAGGCTTCCATGCAGATGCATTACATGCTATAATTAAAGGGGAACTACGCCCATTTTCAAAATTCATACATGTTATTCCTATGGTCAAAAAATATTAGTAAACATTAACAGCTCTCTCTAGAGTGCTAAAACTCAAATTGTCGATGTCATAGGGTATAAAGTGTGCAGCTGCTCCATAGACAATGAATTGGGAGAGATGTTATAGACACTGAGAACACCCAGAGGAATGTTCTGAGTATATGGGAACATTTTCTGTTTCACAACAATAGAATAAAGTTCATTTGAGTATAAAAAAAGAAAACAAAATGAAGTCTCCCATTCATCGTCTATGGAGCAGCTCCAGACTTTATATCCTATGACATCACAAGTTTGTGTAACTTATGTTCACTAATACTGATTGAACTTTCCCAGGCCATGAAAATAACATTAATTCTTAATTTAGGTGGAACACTGTAACATATACGAACATGCTGAGCGGACCCTGTTGACCTTGAGTTTTTTATTAAGATGGATAGAAGAAAAAGATCTCATTACAAAGGAGAATTTGAAAGTTGAAAACTGCGGAGGCTTTACTGCAGTAGACAGTAGGCTTGGATGTGATTACATTGCCTTAACTTTTGACATGCAGTGGGAGGAAAGTTTCATGTTCATGAGCAAAAGTGTATTTCACTGATGAAACCTTGTTCTTCCTGTTTTTTTCTAAATCTTTTGGTATACAGAAAGTTTTCATTATTCGTTTTGAGTCCAAAGAAACATCAGATCATTCAATCTAAAAATGTTTCCTCTAAATCTCTTTACAATTTCAAAGTGGCTGGAGTTTGGAAATTACATGACTGCTATTGTGTGGAAGTGATCTAGACTTGATTCAGATTCATAGCGTCCATCGTCCGATTACGTATTGATAACAGGCTTAATATTTTACAAATTATAGTTAGTTTTATTTGATGAACGACGATGGGGACGGTGGGCAAGTAATGTATGTATGCTCGAACACCGTGTAACACCAGTAACACTGACCACCGCGGTAAGCCTGAAGGCCGTTACACACCGGCAGCGTTTTTTGTGTGCGATTAATTGTCACATCAATATATTTTTTCTGTTGTTTTTTGTCAAGATACTTTCACACAGAACACGAATATTACGCGGCAAAAACGCGACATGATTTTTTTCAGAACAAGGTAAATTTTCTGAGCTTTTGCACCGCGAATAAAGGCATCAACCAATCACGTTGTTCGAACGAGTTGATTTGTGCCTATAAACAACAACATGGAGGCTCCGTAGGCTGTAGTATAATATTCACAGGCGAGTATTTCACATTTTTGTGTTGTTTCTTCGTCACGCCCCCAGTGTGTAAAAACCTTAATTCATACGTGCATAGTGGGAAGGATATGGTTTATTATAACAGAATATGATTTACAGTTTGTGCTACAAGAAAACTTCTATCTTAGATGTGAATCTGCTCATCTTTACCGAAAAAAAAACAACATATAGCACTTGTGTTATGTTTACTACTCAGTATGCATCTGAATGTCATGTAGACTGTTTATGCACGGGGGGGTGTCACATACTGCGGCCCTTCTCCATCTCCTCTCCTCAGCAGCCGACTTACATTATGCATGTGCATACATTCTGTGCGCGTTATTACTGTGTGTGTGTGTGTGCGTGCGTGTGTTTGGTTAATGGTTGTTTAAATAGATGTGGAAGTCACATCAGCGCTCTCATCTTCTCTGCTATGAGAAAAACACACACACACAAACACACGCACACACACAGAGGAGTTGTGTGTGTGTGTGTATAGGGAATCATTAGCTAAAGTGATGCAGGTTTAGCTATCATGAATCACAGTGGCATCATATCGACAAGCCAGAGCCAGCGAGGAATCCAAAGTGTGTGTATGAGTGTGTAAGGATTACCAGTATTTTGAGCTGGCAGCGAGCCCAGCCTTCCTCCCTTCTTCCTCATTTTTCTCTGTCTCCCTCTCTGCCACCGCGGCGTTCCCCTGAGGAAACTTAATTTGCTCTCTGCCTGTCGTTGCTCCTCCCGTCTCTTTTCTCCCCATCCTGCCCACCATCAGTGTGTCTCCACGATTCAGGTGGCACACACTGACAAGCACACATTACCTTCTCTCTCCCCCTTTTGTTTTACAATCTGCGATCCTCACAAGAGGTGGGGACATCACAGCGGGCTTGAGGCTAAACTTCAGCACTCAGCATGTCATTAGCTTTGGCTTGGTTTCTGCAGCAGGATCACATTAATTGCCAGATAGTCGGCTTAAAGCAGAACATGCTTTTGACAACACTTGTGGACGTTTCGTACTGTCTGATCTTTACCTTACTCTCCCTTGAATACCTCCACCATTGTCTTCTCACCCATCGCTCTCCTCTTCATCATCCGTCCTGCTCCCTCCCTCAGTAATATCTCTCATTGTATACTTGTGATGATGGATGGAGAACCAGTAACAGTGAAGCAGACCTCACATCCATCACAAACTCAACAACAGCATAGTTAACTGCATCACTGTTTTTTTTTTCCTGGCTCTGCTCTCCAGAGTTCAGCCGTGTCGCCGGTCTTTCTGGCTCCTCGCCACGGTCTCCGAAGGCTTTTTAAACCAATCAGAGCAAAGCACAGCAGGGTAAACCTATTAGGTCAGACCTGGAGTCAAACTGGTTTTAGGTTGTTTGTTTTTGATTGTAGCCTCACATTTGTAGTGACACTTTTGTAGACATTTTAGTAGAATTAGACTATTATTCAACTTATTTACTAAAGAAATATATTAGAATATTGATAATAAAGGTCAGCTCTGGCTGCATTCTGATGGTCTCAACTGAGGTGCCAAACACAAACCATACCAGGTCAACTGTAGTCCAAGCTAAACAAAGCAAGCTGACCCTTTGTCTCTCTCTGTGACCCCTCCAGCTCCATCACCTCTTGTTGAGCTCGGCCCGACCCTCGGCCTGAAGAAGTCCAGCTCCTTGGAGAGTCTCCAGACAGCCATGTCAGAGGTCAACAGGAAAAACGAACTCCTCCCCTTCCATCGACCTCGCCCAAATATGGTCAGAGGAAGAGGCTGCAACGAGAGCTTCCGAGCAGCTATCGATAAATCCTACGATGGGCCACCTGAAGATGATGATGGTAAGGGACATTTTTAGGTGTGTTTTTTGTTATGTTTTTTTACATGTGCTCTAGGTTATTTAATAGAGTTTGAACCGTATGTGCCTCAGATTTAGGGGTGGGAATCATGAGAGGCCCCACCATACGATATTATTACAATTTTAAACGTTTTGCGATAAGATATTTTGCTATATATTGCGATTTATTACCTTTTTTCAACTGCAAATTATGCAGTATGTCAACATCTGTTTTATCTAATCAGACACAGTTTTCACTCTGTTCATCGCAGAGTTTTCATTCACATATCTTGAGGTCAGAGGTCAAGGGACCCCTTTGAAAATGGCTGTTCCAGTTTTTCCTCACCAAAATTTAGCGTAACTTTGCAGCGTTATCTAACGTTCTTCCAGTTGTTACCAATGGATTCCTTAGGTTTTCTAGTATGATACCAGTATCTTCATTCTAGCTTTAAGACTGAGCCCATTTCAACCTCTGAAAGACAGAATAGCGGATACCGTCGGATTTACTTTGAAATACAACGGGATGAATACATGTACCGTTCCACCTCTAGTATGTATGTAGTTGCTCAGTCTGTATATTCTATCAATTTAGAAGAAACGGTGAGAAGGCAAGGAAAAAAGAAATGTGTTGCGACTGCTGTTTTAAGGTAGAGAGACAAAGATAATTCAACACTGGATCACACTGAAACTTTCAAATAAGTTGCACTGTTGGCCACACCCCTATTAGTGATGTCACAGGAGCTGTTTTTCTCTTGACATAATGCAAAAATGTATAACTCATATCTAATGGTTTACATGTCTTCAGGGCCTCTAGATGGATTTTTCTTACATGGCGAATCAAAAAGCCACTCGTGAGCTCAGCACAGTTTAGGTCCTCTGTTGTCAATTCTGATTAGTTTAGGAAAGATCAACCCAGAACGTTTGCTAGGGCATCGCCAGAAGAACGCCATGCCTCAATGTGTCATCACGTATGAAGCTAAGCAGCAGCAGCATCGCCTTTACGATATGTGATTCAGTTCAGATGTGGGCTTTTAGCTTTAAATATTTATCCAGGAGCTAAATGGTAGCTGCTTGGTTTGCTTCACTGGGACGAGCAGTTCAATTCCCAGCTGTGTTATTAGCAGCACGCTCTTATCAGTCACCACTAGAGTAATGAGTCGGGCTGCTTCAGATCACCACGTTCACACAGGATAGGACTAATAGGGCATGTCAACACACACACACATGCAGTGGCCACATCTGTCACCGTCTTTCTGAATGTTCAACACTTTGAGAGCTGTTGTTAATTGACAGAGAACAGTTCTCTGAACATCTCTTTCTTCTCTCTACATGTGCTTAACTTATATCTTCATTTCAGTCTCAAATATAAATGTTCATCAGTTGCTATCTGTCAGGTTTTGAGAGGTGGATTAGCAGTTTTAACTACTACTAACCTGCAGGTGATCAGGGAGGCAAACACTGCGAACATTTTGACAGTATAAATGCACAGTGAATATTTAGTGTGTAGCTGATGTATTGTGTGGGATCCTGAGCTGAATCCAGCTAATACCACAGCGCTTCACAGTTTCCAGTGAATTTAGTTGTCAAGAGGACGACTATTCAACGGAGGCTTTGAGTCACTGGCTTTCATGTCTCATGTCAGCTGGGATGGATTATAGTGCTAAATAGTTGTCATTCTCTGTCTGTCTTTTCTCACATGTTGTGCTACCTTCACATGTGTGTTTGTTTTATACTTCTCATGTCTCCTTATTCACACAAACAGAACAAATCTGCATTATGCTGGTTTATGGTGACTTCTACGTCATGAAATAGTAAATAAAACACAACTGACTTGGCCGACTGACAAAGTACAAAATATACAAAATTCCAAGAGCGTGTTTAGCGTAGTAGAAGAAATAGCCCAGTGTCTGGCGTAACACATGGTAAAAATATGTCACAGTATCAACGTTGGCCGCTCTTCTTCTGCTGTTTAGTGTTCATTAGAAATAGACTACTGACAGGTTGCTGCATCCCACGTCCAATTTCAATCCAGCCAATCTTGATTCACCACATTTTGCATGTGAATCAGAGCAAACCAGCGGTCTGCACTCAGCTAGTGAAACAGATGTAGGGTTTTTAAAAACAAATTTAGGAGAGAAAACGAATGTATTTGTGAATGAGGCTTGGTCTTTTTCATATAGAGTGTTAGTTAAACTCTGAACTATTTTTATTTTAGTTAATTTATGTGCACACACTTAAAACTTCATAAAGAAATATGACAGGAGAGGTCAAGAGGCTCATACAACGGGCCTCCCTTCAACATGAGGAGAAAAATAACCAAAAAAAGGGGAAAAAAGAAAACTAAGCTAACATAATTTAGAAATATATATAGTAATATCGTAATATATATAGTTTTTTGTGCGCTAACTGGCTGGTTTAGTGCATTAAAGTCATTTAGTCATTTTCAGTTTTGAACTCCTTCAGGGAAAACTAACCAGGTCCGGCACAAGCATGACACACACACACGCACGCACACACACACACACACACACACACACACACACACACACACACACACACACACACAATTACAATTCCATTCGGTTGCTAGACAGCCTTTGTAATTAAATGTGAAGTGAATATCCACACAACACTAAATCTAAATTGAAGTAACTAATTTGGTTTGTTTATCTTATAAAATCTGACAAGTGGTCTGCACGTGTGTGTGTGTGTGTGTTTGTGTGTGTGTGTGTGTGTGTGTGTGTGTGTGTGTGTGTCACATTGTAATTCACGGCCAGGCCTCCAGTCTGTCGAAGAAGTAATGAGGCATCACAGTTTACGCTTTGAACATTTTCGATTTCTTATTTCTAATTAATTCACTGTACAGTTAATAAATGTGTGGAGATGTTGAGTAGAGGAAGTTTAACACCACAGGTGTTTGTGTGGGCTGATGTTCATTCGTCTATATGTACGTTGTTGTTTCTTTTTGTGTGTATGCGTGCTCGTGTTATGCTGCGGCATTTTGCAAATGCCTCTTGATTTTACTGCTGTAGTGAGTCACGCTGGCAAAGAGCATCAGCTAAATGCCTAAATTCCATTGTTGTGTGCCACTAGAACCCACTCTTTATAAACTGACTTCTTCTTCACGTTAACTTGAAAATTAGGACGCAGCGATGGTTTATGACAATGCTGATGACTCAGCATTATGCAAACACTAAATAATGATGATTATCTTATGTCCTTGTTTGCCTCGAACTGGAAAAAAAGTGATTCACTTTGGACAAAAGGCAGGAGTGTTGTAGATGTATAAAGGTCAAATTGTTCGGTTTTATGAGAGTAACCAGTTTTAATCAGGATCTCAATGATAAATCTTTCACACTTTAGCACTTAGACTTTATTACTTCAGCTTAATGTCAGAGCCTCCATCCACTGTTTATGTTGATCATTTTGAGTCAAACATCGAGTTTAATGGATTTAAAGTGGACACAGCACAACAACATAATTTTCTTTTACTACTACTTGTGCTTCTATTTAAAACTCCCCCCTCAGTCCCTCTAACCTCCATCTTTCTCCATCTCTTCTTCTATTCTCTCCAGATGATGGTTCGGAGGCGAGTTCAGGCCGGGACACCCCCGCCAGTAGTTCGTCCCGCCAGGGAGCGGGGGACCGGGTAGAGGAGAAAGGCAAAAAGGACAAGAAAAAGAAACCGAAAACAAAGAAGAAGGAGAAGAACAAGGGGAAAGGGAAGGAGAAAGAGAAAAAGAAAGGAGAGGAGCCCGAGGAGACGGAGAAGAAGAGCAAGAAAATAGGCTTCGGCCTGCTGAGGTAAGTAACTGTGTGAGAGACAGAGTGAGAGAGAGAGATTGGTGATATTGTTGGAGGGTCAAACAACGGACTTTCAACCAGGAGACGTTTACTTATTTTGCCACATCAGTCGGTAGTCACATGACTCGTTAGTCAGTGGTTTCCTAACCCTACAGTAAGCGATTGTGTTGCCTAAACCTAACTTCCTGTGAAAACGGAAGTTTATTTTGAAAGGACACTATGCATGTATCAAGCGTATATTGCACAAGCAGCAGTATTTGACGAGTTGTGTTGAAAACACGCTTCATTCAACCTAAACAGAAACAAACAAACAAAATAAATCCTCTTTGTTAGTCTTTCTACTGTTCCAACAATCAGCAGCTGTTTACTAACCCTGCTTCCGGTGCCGGCCGGCGCATCTGTGACGTCAAACGTGGCAAACCAAGAAAAACAAAAAACAGAAGTGCCAGTGTAACGGCACAGCGTACTCACAATGGGAAAGGAGTCTATTGCCTATTTTAGCGGGTTTTCCCGTGTTTAAAAATCGTGCATACACGCGCAGATTGTGGTGGAATAATTGAGGGTAATTTTATAAGTTGGAAAGCATCCATTCCAGTGATCAACAGCAATTCGTGTGTTTGGTGTTATAGGGAATCAATAGTCACATTTGTAATCTGGATATTATATCCTGGTACACACAAATAATAAAATAGTTTGTTATAAGCTTAACATATGGCTTAATCTTTTTTTATGTATTAATTAAGTAACGATGACTACATTTACACATTTTCAGGTAGATTAACCCACCGTCCTGTTAACATGAGGTCATGGTTTGCATCACTACAATAACCCGTATGTATGCGACAAAAATCACTCCTTTATTTAGTGTCAGAGAATCTGAATAATGGAGTCCTTCATCCACAAATATGTATACATTTTTTTCTAAATTAGCACAATCTCTGAACACCTCATTCATTCAACACTATCAGACTAAGAAAACCCTAATATGTGAACACTGAGGTCTTTTTTCCCCTCCTCATGAAGCACTATCACATGCTGGCAGGCACACAAAGACCACTCTAAGAGCGGCGCCCCAATTTCCTTAAGAGCTGCTGAAAATTATCTGTCAGAACTATTTCATGTGATTAACTTTAACACTATATCTCCCGATGTGAATGGGCCAAAGTGTTTCAATGAACAATTTGTACTTTCTACCTTAATTGCTACCTAACATCAGTGTTTTTTTCACCGCACGGTTGTTTCTGAAATGGGATTTCACATGACCATTACATAGATAGAGATCTGAAGAAAAACACTCTGCATGCAATTTGATCTAGAAAATTCAGCCGCTGCCTTTCAAAATACACTTACAAAAGCAGTCTGTGTGAACCAGAACACAGCAAAACACTTCCAGCTTTCAAAGTCCGATTTTATCACAATGATTATATCTCAGAATTGCATGTTATTTAAAGTGAAATATTAGGCAATTAAACTAATATGCACTAATTTCACTTGAGTGCTATTTTCTATGAAAGACTCCACCTTCACCTCGTTTCCACCTTGTTTTCCTCGTTCTCACTTCAGTGTGCTTTCTCTCTCTCTCTCTCTCTCTCTCTTATATAGTAGTATTTAGTCATTAGTAAGAAACGTTCTGGGGAGCAGAAATATTCATTTTATGATGTTAAAATTATGTCTTTGTCACACAGTTGAGTGTGTAAATGGCTCTTTATACCTAAGCCGTTCATAATTATGTCAAATCAATTTTATGAACAAAGAGAAAATCTCAGTGGTAGGTAGAGATAGAGGTTTGTGGTGGGTTTTGTACAGTTTGTTCCTTCCTTCTTCAACCACTTATTTTATTAGTAGTTTTACTGTAATGTCAGACCCACAGTACCTACCTGCCTCCATCATTGTCAGTTCCTCCTGAGGTGTACGCTCTGTAGTAGGGCTGGGTGATAAAACGATCTCGAAAATGTTCACGATAAAATCTTCCATGACAACGACGATCAATTTAGGAGATTTATTTTCAATAGTTATTTTTTAATCCCGCTTTCCTCGACCTACAAAAAACAGTCCACAAACAGCCGCCAGTCATAGGCTCCGTCGTAGCGGCCGTAGCCTGTCACTACTGTTGCGGCTGTAAAACGATGTATAAATTGATTTGAGCGTAACAACCCCCCCCCGCACAAGGACTCGTTTCACTATCAGAATTTGATCAATTCAGTCCGATAACATTTGGAAAGTCTAGAAGAGCCGCACCATTGCTGTCCTCTACTGTTATTTGTAGTTTTTATCTGCAGATATTCAATTGGTTTCTTCATTTTAGTCCAGTTCTAGTCCACATGCTCAAAAGTAGTGTGCAGCAATGACAAGAAGTCTTGTATACTGTATGCAGCCTCTGTAATCAACCACTCAACCACCGACCCTTTCTGATAATAAATAATATCATATTATATACCATAACTAACCTTCTGGTTTCTTTAGGGTTCTGTCCTAAGGAGAATACTCCTAAAACTGTAAATTGAGCATTATTATTTTTATTATTAGATGCATATCGTGATCATCAGCCATATCGATCATTTTTGCCAATATAGTCCACTCCCATCCTACAGCTACTTCAGCCTATTATTGCACAATATGCAACTTTGGGTTGTATGAAAAAATGGACAAAGTTTCATTACATGGCATAAAAAAAGCCACAACGGCCTGCAGCAAAAAGTTGAAACAGCATCTTCTTTTGGAGAAACGCAACCCGACGTCATGCAGCGTTGGCCAATGACGTAACCGGCGATCCAAAGCTGCACAACCCAGCCGTTAGGGAACAAAAAACGTTAATCGTCGTGCAGTTTGGGTTACTGTACCATCACACAGCACCGCGTTAATCAATGCAACGCCTGATTTGGTATGAATGCAGCCTAAGTAACGTAACACAATTTCAAAACATTTGCTTCCACATCATTTCCTGTAAATCACAGATTATATACCTGAGGATCTCAATCATTCCCTCTCCGCTTTTGCCTTTCCCAGAATCCTCTATTGCTCTTTTTCCATTACAGCACTAAGGCAATACATGACACACCTGAAGATGTCTTTATTTCACCTCCATCGCTCCATCACTCTGTCTTACCGTCTTATCAGTGTTTTAAGTGCTCCAGAGTTCAGGGGAGGTTACGCCCAATCCCTTCTTTCTATGTTCATCCATCTCTACACCTATCTGCTGCACCACGTGTTATTATGGTCTGGACAGCCTACGCAGCACACCAGAGAACATCTCCAGTTTAATCTAACCGAGCCTTCCCTCTATGCATCTATCCTGCCTTCTAACCACTAATCCCCCCATCATGTCTTGCCTTAAGTGCCTTAAGAAACCATATAATACACCCGAGGATATTTTAGACCTTTCCTCTGCACCCATCTCTCTTCACCATAAGAGGACCTTGATTAGAGCCCAGTGATAATCTCACCCTTTCTCTGCTCTCCCTCTTTCCAGCCATATTTCTGTAACCTCTCTCTTCACACCCCCACCCCGCGTAATCTTTGCACCGTTCCAATTTTTCCTCTCGGTCTGCTCCCTCCAGCTCCAGCTCCCTATCTGCATTTGATTGCATGTAATGGAGGTAGACTGAGAAGGCAAATTGGTGCTATTCAGTGCAGTTCAATCTAGGCCGCGCCGCTGATTTGTCATATTCATCTAAGGCCAGCTTTGATTGGCCTAATGGTCTGGAGGAGAGGTGGTATGGGATACTCAACCTTATACCAATGTGTCTGGTTCTACGGTAGTAAATGTTAATGTCTTTCATTGGTTGGCTCACACATTTGACACACAAGATCTCTTTACCATATACTACATTATGTATCTATACACCAGCTGCAAAGACACACATTGGTATTATATAACTATAACGTTCCAATACTGAATTCCTCTCTTATTGTAAGATAGCACTCTCTTGGCCGGCTTACAATGAAGTTCTTCACATTAATGAAGGGAGGATGTGGAAGTGTTAGAAACGTTGAATGTAATAGAGTGCTGCAGGAATGAGTCCTATAACCCGGAAATGAGTTAGCATTTTAGCACTTCCTGTTCCCTCCTCTGGAAGTCAACTGGTTTTTAGTTAGATGTCTGAAATAAGGTTTTGGGTTAACACAAGCTGAAGAGATTTTAACGCTTTGTTCTATGATATAAAGTACGCAAATAAATATCCCGGTTGTGAATTTTGAAGCCTTTATGTGTCTTAAAAAAGTTAGTTGCTAACAAGTGGCTAAATGAGACTACTAAACGTCATCATGCCGACTCGTCCACCTTTACAGCCTCCCTGTGTTTATACTCGTGTTCATGCGACCGTGGTGTAGTTCTTTTATAGCTTTAAAAAAAAAAAATTAGCTTTTTACTTCTGGCGATTGCATTCGCGCTTCAAAAATCCTAAAAGTGGTGTTCATTTGTGGAGATTATCTTGCTGAACAAAATGTTTATATAAGTATCATAAACGTCTGTTAACCACAGATATTATTTTTCTGCAATAATCCAAAATCCAATGGAATAATCCTTCCTGGTTGGTCTATAAAAACCCGTCATCCCTGCAGCGCTCTATTACTGTAATGTGTTCATCACTTTGTTAGCCCAGACATTAAAGTCAGACTGTGAATGTTTGTTTAAAATGCCCTTTAAAGTGGACAGCTGGCTCTGTCACTCTGTCACTCTGTCATCTGAACTGCTGCCACCTGCCAATCAGCTCTGCCAATCATCAGTGTGTGTGTGTGTGTGTGTGTGTGTTTGTGTGTGTGTGTGTGTGTGTGTGTGTGTGTGTGAGTGAGAGAGCGCACGATGGTAACCATCCTACCGTCATGAATAATCATGCGGTGATAAAACATGATTGGTCACACAGTCAGATGGTTGTCATATAGTTGGCACATGGCTTCTGTGAATCTTTCTGTGCGTGTGTGTGTGTGTGTGTGTGTGTGTGTGTGTGTGTGTGTGTGTGTGTGTGTGTGTGTGTGTGTGTTTCCAAATTGTGTGCAGTTGTGTGACACTTTGTTCCTCTCTGATCTGTGTGTCTTTTCTCTTCGCTCAGACCGTTAAGGTTGATATTCAAACAAATCTGGCAACTATCTGAATATAATTTCATATTGCGCACACACACACACACACACACACACACCTACACACACACACACACACACACCTACAGCCATAACTTAACGCTCAATAACACGGGTTGAGAGTATGGTTCTCCGAGCTGTTCTGAAATCTGTGTGTGTGTACAAATAAAAATATGGTAATCTATGAGGTGAGACTGGGAATGTAAAAGGTCCATCAGAACCAAAGAGGGAGGCGCTGCTGTTGCCAGTGCGACATGATTATGTGATGTGTCGTAAAGTACGTGTGCACGCTGTTCTTTTTCAGAGTTAAAACGGTGTGAATTTATGAGAATCTATGGTAATAAATGCACGGATGGCTGCTTGGTTGTAATCGTCCTCCGTTCCTCTGTTTCGTGTGCGTGTGTCCATATCGACTGAATGATCTACTTTCATAATAAAAAACTTAAAACTTAAAGAGCAACATAATCGGAGAATGGAGCCACCTTATGAAAATGTATGAATGGGAAATCACAGAAAGTTAAGGTTAGAATTAGAGCTCCATCGTTTTCTCTTTCTTTACCTCTCACTGATGCCGATAATTAGACTCTCAGCCTCTCTTCTTCCATCTCCCCCCCCCCTCTGCTCTCTCCAGCTGGTCATAATGTGTTAGACTTAAAGTGCTCCATCGTTGGGAACATTAGACCATCTACAAGATGGGGGGGGGGGGATGCTTTCACTGGCCATTGCTAATTAGAAAGGATATCTATTTTTTTTCCCCCTTCTCATTATTCAAAGAACAAGATAATCATTATAGTAAGACGTCATAGAAACAGTATTTAACACTAATTAGCCGTGGAAATTTGGACACATGTAGAAAGAGAACAAATGAAAAAAACAGTTAACTAATAATTACAAAACTAAGGAAAAATAACAAAAAAAATACGGTTCAGAAGATACTTCTGACAATCAGGGCTGTACCCAATGTCTTTTTTTAATTTTACATTTGAAGCTTCTATTGAAGTATTTGAATGTTTATCATCATATTTTATGACTCCATCACCCCAAAATAGAAAAACAAACAAAATCCTCAATTTCCTCAAAATGATTCATCGGATTAAATGAGTTTATTCTTCTTCTTGTCTTTTTTATTATTAAACTAACTTTCTGTAATGAATATAACTTGTCTCTTTTGTCAACATAAGAGAAGGTGGGTTATTGCGCACAGTGTTTCTGTAAATATTAATAACTTACTGGGAACGCTGCTTTATCACTTGCCCGTGATATTGTCTAATATTCTTATTATACCCACACATAATAAACAGGTATAAGAGAGTAAACTAGTGTAGCTTAATCTTTATCTGCAGCTGTGCAGAAATACTGTGATTAAACAGAATGAATAGACATGCAAAAAAAAGCTGTACAGCATTCGAATGTTGATTAAGAATTTGAATGTCAACGTTATGTACAAAGCTTCAAACTTTTTGGTTCAGCCCTACAATCCAGTTAAAGTTAAAATACCATATCAAGTATGATGCATTTCATATTTCATTTCCGCCACATAGCGGCCAACGATAACAGTACGGTCAGGTTCGGGTGGAGGGGATGTAAAATTTGTGCATGAAGCGTTTTCAAGCTCTTAATGCAGGTAAAACTACGTCTTCTGACCAAACTTTGCCCGTCATTGTTTCATAATTAGAGAGCACATGCTTGAAAGGGCGGGAAGGACCCAACAGCTGTCAATCAAACATCATGACAGGAAGTCATTGGAGTGTCACGGACTGACGTCACGCCTGCCAATCATCTGTGTGTGTGTGTGTGTTTGCTTGCATTTTCTGTAGTGTCTATCTTTGTGTGTGTGTGTGTGTGTGTGTGTGTGTGTGTGTGTGTGTGCTTGTTATCGGAGCACACTTGTCAGTCACGCGTTCCCTCGGGGATCCATTTGCCAATGACAGTAACGGGAGGCGTGTATATGGCGCGGCGGAGGGAGGGAGTGAGAGGAGAGCAGAAGAATAGAGAGAATAGGTGAAGTGAGAGTCACAGATGTTTGCACTCGTTTTCTGCTCGTTTGTCAGTGGGTTTTATCCTCATGGACTATTCAGAAGCACAAGTGTGGAACCGCCCTCTGCTCACTGCTCACAATGATTCCAACTGGCACGTTTCTGTGTGCATGTGAATGTGTGTGTGTGTGTGTGTGTGTGCGTGTGTGTGCATGTGAATGTGTGTGTGTGTGTGTGTGTGTGTGTGTGTGTGCCGTGTGCCGCAGTTGTTAATTGTTAGGAGGAGCTGTTTTAGTTTTAGACCTATGGATGTTTTACCGTTTAATGCCATGCTGGCCAGTCCTCACATCTAAAAAATATTTAGTGTAACGTCAAGATTAGAAATGTTGTAGGTTAAGTGATGGGTTAAGGTCAGGTGTATAATGTTAGGTGTATAAGGTTAGGTGTATAAGGTTAGGTGTATAAGGTTGGGTGATCCACAAAACAACTAAAACAGTTTGGAGCATTAAGCGTGGAGAGAAAATGTAACAGGGGCTCCGGCTTCTGTGGAGTGTGGTGGGTAAAAAAAAATCTCTTCTAGCAATTAGGATTCCCCTTTTTTTTTATCTTTCAACGCATCATTCTTCTGCTTTCCTCCTTCGGTTTCCATCAGTAAACGTGGGTAGATGCTAGAATTTACCCACCGAACGTATGCTTTAGAAGAACCCAAGGTCAGTAAGTAATTATGTGGATGTGTTTTGTACAACAGATTTTGTTGTCGTACATATTGTTTGGTAACTCAACAAAATTGACCATGAAAAGAAACAATAATATACATTATTGTATAAATTTCCCTCTGGTCAGACTCTTTGTTTTTCCTCCTACCTTTTCCTTCACAGAGGCTTTAAGAAACCTGTGTTTATATGTCTCATTAAATATTTATCTCATGTAAATGAGTAGCTGTACACTTTCCATAGAGATTGTGGTGTTAGGTCATGAATATTCATGAGTCGTCATTCTGTTCCCACTAATGACAGAACAAGAGGTAATTTATTCATCCTGACTGGCTGTTAATCAGCTGTTCTTACTGCGATGTCCCTGGTCAAATTATGCTCAAGTGATGATGTCTTAACTTGTAAAATTAAAAAAAAACGTGTTCTGGACGTCCAGACTACGTGTGTGATCATGTTTGTATGATGTAGTAGCCAGCTCACTTCTTCCATATCACACGTGCCTCTCCATTTTCCACTTTTAGTAATTCATTATAGAAAACTAAATATTTCAAAAATAATAATAAAATGTCAAATAAAAGAACTTAGGATTAGTCTCACCTCCAGCACCTCTCTAACTCAGGTGACACTTAGCTAATGGTTTGTGATTTAACTGATTTCTCGTGTTGGATAGAAAGAAAATATTATAAAGGACATGAAAAGGAAGTTGTTGACAGGCAGAAGTCATAACGAGGAAAATGAAAGAAACAAACGAAAATGAAGCAAATTATGTTTTTTCTTGCAGCTCAAAGGTGCAGAGAGAGAGGAAGAGGTCAAACATATGAGTGTCATGACATCATGAGACGAGCCAATTTCATTCCTATTCACTTCTTGTTCTCTTTGAACAAAGATTTTCACAACACAATTGTCGTGGTCAAAATGATTCATGATAACGATATTATCGCAATATCTATATAGAATTTGAGGGGAAAAAATAATAATGTTATCTGTCAAAATTCTGGCCAGATCTTACACATTTCACCTTTAAAGAGCGTTAAAATATATTCTCTCACTCTCTTGCAAGTAACACAAACAACCTGAATTCCAGCCTTATTTCATCTCTTAATTTTTTGTTTAAAAGCCTATAGGCGAGAGAAGAAACGGGGATGACAGCCCAGAAGAGAGGGGATGTTAGAGGTTAAGTGCTGTGAGAGAAGTGTTTGATACCGAGGGGGCGACACGCCAAACGAGGCGGCGAGATGAAGGGGGGTGAAGGCGAGGTAAGCTATGGATAGGAAGGAACAGAAATGAGGCTAATGAGAGAAATGGAGGAGAGCGCTGAGGTAAAACAGGAGGAAAAGGTAAAAAAAGGAAGAGAGGTGAACGAGGGGTAAGTGAGAGGGGGGGGAGTTGAAGAAAAGGGTAAGCCTGTAACTCTGTGGGTTGCAGTAATTAGAGCGAGGCTCGTCCCCTGCGAGGCAAATACACACTCACACTGTTAATGCACACACACGGTTATGGCCTTCATTGCCCATCGAGCCCCCCCCTCTATGGGCGCTGAATAGGCTGCTATTAAAAGTATTACATCAGCGCACACACTACAGTTTTTCAGCAATGCACAGACTAAACTACAAATCACACACTTTAGAACGAGCGTGCATGTTGTTTTAAATAATGCACGAGCAGGTACGGTGATGCTTCACAAACATCAGCAGCTGTGGGCAGCGGAAGAGTAGACCAAAGATTAACACATCAATAAATTCAGCAGATAAATAAAACATAAGGCGTGTTATAAGGTCACGGTCTGCATGTAGGAGATATTAACTATTTAGCAGTTTTGACTGGCTCAATTAACCATATCCTGTACTCACCGTAAAGCTGCCGGGGCGTAACGTTTAATGAGCTTCTATGAGAGGACGGCTGTTTTTTTACATCAGCATGTGAGCAGGTTATACGTGCTTGTGACATTTTTAGCTCTTGATAACTAAATATCTATAGAGTTGCAGTCTACTTTCACTCATATAATTCATTCCCATTTAGTTATGACCTTTAATCTAGAGCTGCAAAGATTATTAAATTAATTAATAGACTATTAAATTAATGGACAACTATTTTGATAATCAATTAATCAGCTAGGGTTTGGGAAACACTGATCGACATTTTTCACCATTTTCTGACATTTTAAAGACCAAACAACTAATCGATTAATCGAGAAAATAATCGACAAAGAAAATAATTGTTAGTTGCAGCTCTACTTTAATCAGGTGTGTGTATTTGTGAGCATGTGTGTGTGTGTGTGAGTCCTCTCCAGGTCCAGTAGTGCTGCTGAGGATGCCGTTGATGCCGTTGATGCTGACCAAACACAAACTGTATTGACTGCTGTGGTTTCAGTATTGATATGTGGCCACTTAAAACTTAGTCTATTGTGTGTCGGCCATCTTTTAATTTAGATTAGGCTGTATAGAGTAGCAACAGCTTTACATATAGCCTCCCTCTGTCTAATTGATTGAACTACTCATACTCTATTTATTACACTGTTCTTTCTGCAGTGCATTTCAACCACTAATCTCAACACATCAGGGCTCCAGACTAACGTTTTCATTTAGGTTCACACAAACTTTTTCACCTTTTGGTGCCGCAAAAATACATTTTAGGCATTTAATCAGTTCCCATTCATATTGGTAATTTCTTAACACATTATGTTTAAGGTTATAAACAGATACATGTTGGGTCAGAAGTTCGCTGCCTCCACCGATGATGTCGGGTCTCGTCTGGTCTGTTCTCTTGACAACAAAAAAACAATCAGTAGTTCTCTTCTAAGGCTGCAACTAACGATTATTTTCATTGTTGATTAATCTGTTTATTTTTTTCTCAAATAATCGATTAGTTGTTTGGTCTATAAAATGTCAGAAAATGGTGAAAAATGTTAAAAAAAACAGAAAATATTCACATTTAAGAAGCTTGAATCAGATAATTTAGACTTTTTTTTTCTTAAAAAAAATTGTTTTCTTAATAACAACAACTAATTGATTAATCATTGCAGCTCTATTCTCTTCCACACACACACACACACACACACACACATACACACACACACACTCTGGAGCCCTGCATATAGACATGTTTATAGTCACTCTAAATGTGTTTGTCCAACTACATATAGTTTATTATTATTTTTGAGACATATTTACTGTATCTGTTTGCCTTTTATACCTACAGTATTTGAATATTATAGTTCTATATATGGAGTTTGAGTGATTTGTATTATAAAATGCTTCATCTCAAAGAGGAAAGAATGAGAAGAAGAGAACCAGGAACTTCAGCATAACAGTTTAAATGGGACTTCACTGTAGCGTTAGCTGCAGGGCAACACTAGCAAAAGTTTAGTGGCAGCAGCAGCAGTGCAGGTTGTGTTTAGCTTTGGCAGCTGCTTACCGGGATCGATAAGCTTATGAGCTGCAGTGTGATATACCTATAAATGTGTGTGTGTCGGGGTGAGAGGACGGAGAGAAGCAGAGACGAATCATTTTGGTCTCGACACTCACAGGCTGCTCTCTCACTGAATATCACAGTGTGTGCGTCTGCGTTCATGTCACTGCGTTTGCGCTCTCATGTGATTTTCCAGCCGTGTGTATTTGTTGTAACAACGGTGTTAATGTGGTGTTTGTTCCTCATCTGCTTCCACAGTACCACATCTCGCTGAAGGCTGCTGAAATCCCCAATACAGAGTTATTATATTATGAGGTTTACTCTACTTTTCTCTCACTCATTGTGTCTGATGCCCGTCTCTCTCTCTCTCTCTCTCTCTCTCTCTCTCTGTCTCTCTGTCTGTATCACTTCTCCTCTCTGTCCAGATTTGGGAAGAAAAAAGAGGAGAAGAAGGAGGCAAAAGCAGCTCTGCAGCGTCAGAAGTCAGACGTTCTGAGTGATCATGAGTTCGAGAGGATGAAAGACGAGAGGGAAAGGTGGGCCGCTTTGATGATGATTTTTTTTGCTTTAAATCTGCTGACATACAGACTCAGATACTGTTTATATCAGAGTAATATTTACTGTCTTTTCACATCAAGGGAAATTCTGCATCTTTTGTTTTCCTCCTTGATTGCAGATGATTGTTCACTTCTTATTGAAACCACTTTATTAACATCTCTGCCATTCCTCTCTTTTATTGCTCATCTCTCTCTCCATCCCTCTCTGCTCCATGCTTCTCATTCCTGAGCTCTATACTAGGTTTGTTTAAAGATATTTCTTTGTGTAGCCTTTAACTTTAGATGTCTGAACTGTCTCTCCATCTGTGTGTCAGGATCGAGGCAGGTCATCCTGAGCTGCGAGATCACCGCCCGGGAAACCAGCAAGGTGGCGGCGGCGGGTCGGCGTATCCAGATGTCGAGGATGACGACACAGACCCCAACTATGCCAGAATACAATCCTTCAGGGACCGAGATATGGGTTCAATGCCACCGCAGCCACAGCCGCCGCTGCCTCAGTCGCCTCCGTACAGCACGATTCAGCACACCCCTTCCCCTCAAGGCCCTTCTGCCTTTCCGGGGCACGGGAATCATGGCAGCGACCCCGGAGCCGTGCCAGACGAGGACCCCCTGGATAGGCTGTACGCCAAAGTCAATAAGCCAAGAGGAGCTGGAACTACATCGCCTCCTGTCTCTGCTACCGCCAATGACAGGTAAGACGCCGTGACCTTGTCAGGATGTGCTCATAAGAGGCGCGCTAGTTGGTGTTTTGTGGCAGAATTGGTCTTAAATTTAATTTGAGCGTATAAAAGATCTTATAAAGTATTAGTTTGGTCTTTTTTATAAACCTGTAAATAAACCTGGGCCTCCTACCTGGAGCTAAAAGCTCCCAGGTTTCTCTCCCATCCCTCTTCCCTTTCACAGAGCAATATGATCTTGCTGATGCTTCATATTTCTCCCTCTCTTTTCCCCTCAGCTGTCTAAATCAGATTTATCTGCCACAGGCCAGTGTGTGTGTGTGTGTGTGTGTGTGTGTGTGTGTGTGTGTTTATTTGAGATCAACAGAGCTAGAGACAGACAGACAGACAGACAAAAAGAAGAGATTGAATTGTTTGTGCTTGCTTTGAGCTTCAGTGTGAGCGCTTGTGTACTCACGTAGCCACTGACATACATATTGTGTGTGTGTGTTGTGTTGTGTTGTGTGTGTGTATCCCAAAGAAATCACTGCAGGGTTCAGTGTGTTCCTCTCAGCTCCACAATCCTTTTACTCCTTACCTTTATTATGTCAGTCACAGCTCACTTACTCCTGAATACATCTAGCAGCACAGATATCCAGCTTCTTTCTGCAGCTGTCTCCATGCGAGGAGGTAAACCTGTGTGACGGACAGTTTCAGGCTTCATCCACATGTTTTTCTGACACTGTGTTTTTCTCATATTGTTTCCTCCGTGCATAAATAGCGTTTCATTATGGAAAGTCGAGACTCATTTGACCTTGGCTTGTAGGGTAGACTTCTTTAAGATTTTTATTTAAGGTAAATTGCTAAAAAAGTTCTGTTGATATGCAAGTGGGAGGGATCCAGTGCCAAGTTCTACCAAAACTATACTAAAGTCAAGGGTGAGACACCACTGTCTATAAGTAGATGCTAATTAAACACTGTGTCATAAAAAATAATTTCTCCTAACTTGAGCCTTATCAGTATGTAGTATGCTCACACATACCCCGTAGTTTGTGGTCTCCTATGCAGACGGTATAATTTGGATTGTGTAAATATACGTAGTTTACTTTGGCTTCAACGATGCAAAGCATGATCATACACCTAAATATGTTAATCACAGTCAGAGCTGTGTATTGGCAAGAATCTGGCGATACGATACGTATCATGATACAGGAGTAACGATTCAAGATATTGCGATATATTGCGATTTTTTCAAATCTAATTTTAGGAAACACCAGAAATACACCATTTTAGAATAGGCAAATGTACTGCATGCAGAAAACTGCATCATTTTTTACCAAAACTGCATGTGATTATCATAAAGTGGGCATGTCTGTAAAGGGGAGACTCGTGGGTACCCATAGAACCCATTTACATTCACATATCTGGAGGTCAGAGGTCACGTGACCCCTTTGAAAATCGCCCTGCCAGTTTTCCCTCGCCAAAATTTTGCAGAACTTCGCAACAAGCTAGTACAACATGGTTGGTACCAATGAACAATGGCGTGCTGTCGGATTTTTAAGAGCTTAATTAAAAATCAATACAGTATCACAAAACATAATATCGCAATACTCGTGCGTATCAATATTTTCTTACACCCCTAATCACAGTAGACCGTTTGAAATATTTAATATTAAAACATCACAGTTTTGTTTCTGTACATATGTGATATGTTATGTTTCAGTTCTTAACATTAACTTCTAACATCAACTTGTAAGAGAGAACTACTTTATTCAACAGACTCATAATTAGCTGCAGTAGATGAATTCCCAAGGATCCAGTTTGGGCTTCTGTGGCTCCTTAGTTTAATTTATCCAGTATTTATTCACTCAGGTTTTCCCGTCTCTCTCCTTCCCTAAAACGAGTGTAAGAATGTCTTGATTTTGGAAACCTACTGTATATCCATGGCCACAGCAGTCCGGGAAGATAGTGCTATTCATTTATCATCACTTCGTGAAACCTGATGATGCAGACAGAAGCAAGTCCAGGTATCGGCTGACAGTAATCGATGGTGCCAAAAAAAGAAGGTGGTTGTGTCAGCGGTGTGTGTGTGTGTGTGTGTGTGTGTGTGTGTGTGTGTGTGTGTGCGTGGCTCGGTGCTACTGCGCGTCAAGGGAGGCCAGAGCCGCGGTATGCATGTGGGAGACGGAGATAAACAAAATCGCTAAGGACTCCATTCCATCAGCACCTCAGCAAAGCAGTGAACCACACCGATTTACACACACACACACACACACACACACACACACACACACACACACACACACACACACACAGAGAGTAATGCAGCGATAAAAACACCAACAACATAGAGCTCACAAATGTACAAAGTTGTGTGTGTCTGCAGGCTGTATATAAGATGTAGATAGATTGCTGTCTGTTTGAAAGCAAGTCATGGATATTAAAAATGGCTCAAACAGCGAAACAGGCACCGCCTCGCCCCTGATAATGTTGGGTAATGATGATAGTTTAAGGGCTGAAACAACGCCGTCAGCTGAAATTAGACTTCCCCGTCTGACTCCTCTGGAAACCGTGAGTGCTGCTCGAAAAAACCAAACCAAAATACACAAATACACCAGCATGCTGAGTCGGTGGAAATGATAACTTTTGGGTCTTGTGGGTCTTGATTAAAAAGTAAAGATCAGCTGGAATATTCGGTGAACACAGGGCGCTATGACTCGATACCGCGGCGGTGAGAGACGTACAGAGAATGTGCTGTGGTGACGTAGTTTAAAGAGACACACAGGATGGGTGGGCGGGGAGATGGAGGTGGATGGGTCCAACAAACACAAGTCTTTCATCCAGGAGACGGCTGTTGGTGTCCCGTGCGTTTCACTTCACAATCAGCTGTTCATTTGTGTCCCGTGTTCACAACATCGAGTCACATTTGCACTGTAAAAAGGTAGTAATTTTAAGCCCAACCATGTTGTTTTTTTCCTAAACCTAACTAAGTGGTTTTCACTTCTGGCGACTGCATTTACGCTTCAAAAAAATCAGAAAAGTGGTGTTTATTTGTGAAGAATATCTGGCTGAAAAACATGTGTAGCCTTATCATAAACGTTTGTTTGCCACAGAGCTATAAACCAGATGGAAAAATCCCATTGGCTTTTTGTCGAGGAAACCAGGGTGATGATAACTCCCTGGTTGGCCTACAAAAATACATCATCCCTGCAGCACTGTATTAAGATATGTTTATGTTCATAATGATAATTTTGGGGGAGTGGCTTTGGAGGGACTTTCAGTGTTGCCGAAATTGGTGACTTTCTTGCTAGATTTAGGACTTTTGGAGCTAGTGCTACCAGCTACTTTCGTCCAACTTTGGTTGGATAATTTTCAACTTTTCAACATTAACAACCCTAGCTTTATTTCTGGTCATCAGCTGTTAACACGCAGCAGAACTGAATCTGTATCAGCAGTTAGCATTTTTTTTATTGCCTTTGCTTACCCATGCAGTCTGCTCTGTAACTACTGGTGCACCTCCACTAATTTGAAAAGCCCCCATAGTGATTTTACTCTGGAGCTGGGTCCGAGCCAAACACTAAAACACCCCATTAATGCTATTCTTTCATTTCTGCAAGTATCTCTGCGGCACACGTGCAGCAAAGAGCACATTATCAATCAATAGGCACTCAGTAGTTGCCCCCGCTGAACATAATGGTTGAATTTGTCAAAAGCTTTGACAAACTCCATCGTAGAGGAGCAACAGGCTTCTGAAATAACAATGATGTTTTCCAATTTCTCCCCCCAATGTTTCCAATGAATGATTGAAATAAACGCAGCCTTCTGCAGCAGTCGCATCGTCTTTACAGGAGTTCAGAAATCACGTAAGTCCCTTCGGACAGCTCACAGCACTGTGTGGCAATTTCCATATATAGGTCTTAAAATAGAGTCAGTTCTATTCCCCAGAGCATATTTATGTGCCCGGCTGCATGTTTGCAATTTTGTGTGTGTTAGAAGATTTATTTTTGTTCTCAGTGCTTTGCTTTAAACAGCACTATTATAGAAGGACAGTTATTTAACCACATAGCGCAGTAATATATCACACTGTCTGCTTCTCAACCAGCTCACCGCCTTTAATTCTAAAGGGCAACGCCAGCTCAATTCCTTATGCATGGAAGAGTTTAATGCAGACTTATTTAGTAAACCCATTACACACAGATACACACACACACACACACACACACACACACACACACACACACACACACACACACACACACACACACACATAACACATTTGGTAAAGATTACAACTACAATGTGTGTCTCACACAGGCCAAAATAATCAACTCATCCACAAAGGTGAGTATTTCCTGGATCATTCCTGTTATGCACCAACATTTCTATCCCCATGAATTACTTCCTAATATTTTCTTTAAAATGTGTCAAATATGTATAACAAATGGCTTAAATTATAGATTAAGATCTTCTTTATAACATAAAGAAAGAATAATGCACATTTAAAATACTTTTTTGCTCAATTTTACCATTTCCCCAGTGCAAAGTAATCAACTTTTACAAGAACTATAAGCCATAAAATTATAAAATATGCAACATATTCTTTAATTAATTTATAGACCATGTTAAGTTCCCTCTGATTATATATATTTATTACACGGCTTTGTTGAATACTCGATTCTGATTGGTCAATCACGGCGTCCTACGGTCTGTTATTTCTGTATTGCAGACCGTTGCTGCAATTATGAGGAAAGTTGGTCTGATCAAAACAATTTAAAAATATATTTGATATAGTTTTAAACATTCTGTTTATGTTTAGAAGGTTAGCTAGCTAAACCTGGTTCACTCACAGAACTATGGCTAACTTAGCTCCAAATCTTCCACCTTGTTAGGTCTATAGACCAATATAAACCAGTCTACCCATAAGGATTATTATTTGAGTGTAAAATCCATCTTTTATTTCAAAAGTCATGAGGCTGAAATGTTGCTGCATAACAGGAATGACCCTCCTCTGTCATCGTCCTTTACTTAAGAAAACCGTCTAATTTATAAAATGCTATGTGAAAACAATGAGCGTCCACATCTGCATTTGCAGGTTGTTTTCATGAGATATCAATCAAAATTCATCTGCACATAAATACAGCCAAATTACAACACCTTCTCTGTGTGATCGGCTGTATTGACATTTCAAAAGAAGTGATCACAGAGCGGGTTAGAAGTGACTGTAAGTTGTCTTCTTATATTTACTACCAGACAGCCCCGAGCCAGGCTTATGTCATCGTCTTCTCATTCTGCGGAGGTCTAAAAGCCCGGATGGAGTGCTAAATCAGAGAGTAAAAAGATGCATTTTCAAATTTAGTCAGCCAACGTGGCCGTGCAGCCGTTCTCCTGGTGTCCACCCTCCTGCAGCTCCTCCATCTCGGTACCCAGATGGACAGATCGGAGGCTCTGAGTGGCTCACACAGCGAAGGAAGTAGCAGTGGAGAGAAAAGGACGCAAGCAAAGGAGCTCTTTAGAAGATTTTCAAGTGGAGGGCAGGATTCTTTGCCCACCCTCTGCGTACACACACATACACTATCTTTCTCACTAGAACACATTTCCTCAGTCTTGCACACACACACACACTTAGGTGCATGTACAAAGCTGAGGTAGTTAGGATGTCAAACACACACACACAGAGTCCATTTTCTGAAGTGACCACCCAAGCCTCGGATGAGTGCTGCCCTCCGTTTTCTTGAGTGGATGCCCCCCTCCCACCGTCGCCCAATCACTACCACCGCTACCTAACCCTTCCAAGTGCCCCTTGCAGGTTACCATAACAACCACGACCTCTGGCACTCCACCAATTAGAAAACAATCAGTCTGGAGAGACCAGAGTGGAGTGAGCTTGAGAGAGAGAGAGAGAGAGAGAGAAGTACTGTAGCGCATGAGTGAAAGATAAGTACAGCACAAATAACATCGAGATGAAAGAAAGAGAAAAAAGAAAAGTCACTTTTTACATGGAGAAAGTAGAGCTCCTCCTAACCTAAAGAAAATGAATAGCACAATACAGGGATGCTTATCATAGGACGCTTTCACAAAGCAACATTTAGTCCGTTTTAATCAAATTTGGGTGCGGTTTGTTTGGGCGGTTTTGAACGCAGTAATCGTACTCTGGGCCGAAGAGAACATTCAGAATATGATAAATAAAGTCACCAAAAATAGTGACGTTTATTATAAAGTAATTCCGTACACGCCCCTCAGCTAATTACTTTATTATTTGTTCCGCTTTAACTTGTGCACTGTGAAACCGAACTGGACTAAACAGTAAACAAACCCAAACTATCAATTTCACTTTTCACTTTATTCTCGTAATATTACGACTTTTTTTCTCGTAAAGTTATGACTTTATTCTGGAAATCTTTTCTGGATTTTTTTCCCTCAATGTGGCCCTAATACTCCATCGTACATTTGCACTTTGGCCCTCACTGCATTAGACTTATATACTATATACTTAGACTATAAGCTGTGTTACCTTCAGCACAATGATCAAATGTTTTGTGGCTCCAGACAGATTTTTTTGTTGTTGTTTTTTGCCTAAAATGTCTCTTTTGATAGTAAAGGTTGCTGACTAGACAAACAGAATATGGCTTGTGAAAGCGCCCATAAAGATCTATTCTTGCAACAGCTGTTTATAATGTTAATTCAACCCTTGAGGTGTAAGTAATGTTTTCTACCTGCCTGATTTGTATATTGAAGGCCAAACAGTTCTGCAGACCGACACTTTTCATAGTATAATATAATGTAACTCACATTTTCCATTTTTAGACACATGCCATGAACAACAAAGACCAGACACATTATGACAATAGCCTCTCATTCCAGCAGTAATACCAAATAAAGCTGAATAAACATCTGCTGGACCGATACCACAGCGTCCCGGCTCTACCACCCCCCCCCCCCTCCCTCCCTCCCTCCTTAGTGTTGCTCCGTTTGTGTTTGTTTTGGGGTTTGCTCGACTAAAGAGGATAAACATGTTGGAAGTGATTTTGCCGTCGGCTTTCACTTGTCCAACCATCTGCCATCGCGAGAAACTCTGGAAACTTTTAGCTTTGTTTGTGCTGGAAGAGCAGCCTTCCTCTTACTGCTTTATATCTTACAGTAATGGGCTTTTCTTTCTCTATAGCAATCCACCAGATTTACTGAGATAAACAGACTAGTGCTGTAACCCCGTGTCTAGACCACAAGCGGAACAACAGCGTTAATGCAACACTGTTGTAACTGCCTATACCGGGATACCTTCTTGTCTACGAATTTCAAAGCATCGAGCAGCAAAGGAGCAGCCAAACTTTCCATAAAGTGTGCAGTTTTCCTTTGATATGTTCTGATCTATTTCCCATCAACACTGATGGATTGGATTCATTCATAATTTTACATTGAACCTGACGGCGAAGTAGGCGAAGTTGTAGTTTGTCTGATAAAGTTTGAGAGTTTGAAATAAACTTTAAAGGAAATGTATTTGTCTACCACTTTTCAAAACACTTGACACATTAAACAATACAGGATAAATAAATGAATAATGAAACATGCCATCGGAAACAATACAATCCAAGAACAAGGTCCGAAAATAAGAAAATAAAGATAATAAAATAATAAAAGTAATAATTTAAATGATAAAACCCTAAAATATGCAATATATTGTAGTAATGCAGTAAAGTAATAGTGTTTTAATGTTCGTCAACCTTGCGTTTACGTGCGTATTGTACAAAAAAATAGACTTGAAAAACACGCTTACGTCGTGGTTATGCACGTGAGATGCAGCTGAAACACACAATGTGACACAATGTAAGTGGTTTCTTTTGACTTCTTAAATGCTCCACATGTATTTAATTTCTACTCCACATACATGCACATACTTACCTGGGTAACATATTTAAACTTGCATATATAGATAGACTTCACAGAGTACATGAGAGGAAACAACGTGCGCTCCCAAAATGTGTAGTAAGAGTCCGAACGGTGAAACGGAGACCGGGAGAGACGCAGAGGGAGCTCGTACAGGAGAGAAAGATGAGCTTTTAGCGTTGCTTGGCTGGTCACTGGAGAGGCTTTCTTTCCTCCGTGTTAATTAATCAGATATTCTCTCAGCTCAATGAGTGCCACACACACACACACACACACACACACACACACACACACACACACACACACACACACACACACACACACACACACACACACACACACACACAGTGGAGGAGCTTTTAGTGGGTGCCAGGTTGGTCTGTGTGAGTGCCGTTTTCCACATCACTCTATTCTTGTAGGTAATTAGTTTTGGTGGGGGGGGGGCTTTGTGTGTGTATTAGGGGTGTATCTTTGCTAGCTTTTCGGTAGTTACATGTTTTTGGCACGAATAAGCATTAAAGCAAAGTCAGGAAGAAAAGCGCATTACTGAATGAACAACTGAGGTCACATTAGCACACAATGCTCTGGAAAATAGGTGCGTATTTGTAAAGTTGTCAATCATATTTATGGGGCTTTCACCTTCTGGTGGATTGGTTGGTGGATATACTCTAATCTGACCAAACTCTCATTGGTTGGACAATTAATGGTGTTAAAAAAGCATTTTTTAATCCATTGTTTCAGTGTGTGTGAGAGAGTCCTCAGTCCTGACTATTTTGCTACTATAATGCATAAAGTTGGAGGTTTGTGGGTTCAGGTGGTTAATTAAAGCATATTTTTGCGGGTTGTCCGATGCAGATCGGCTCTCATAATGGGTCAGGTGGGTGTGAGTATTAAAAAATCCTGACCCGCACATCACTTGAGGCTTTGAGTGTGAACATATCAGAATTGGCATCTTTGACTTTATTTGGTCTAATAAATAGCCTAATCGTTTGATTTAAAATATATCTGCAAGCACATCCCGTTGCGACAGCTTCCACAGCTCGTTCTAATTTCGGAAATCACCCCCCACATTGATTGGTTGAAGAGTAGGTAGAATCTCAGTCTACCAAGATTGTCTTTGGTTTATTACAGCCCTACATTTCAGTTAATTCTACATGGATCTAATGCAAGTCCTACTGGCTCTTCTGACCTGTAATTACTGACTGTCATCTCCACAAAAACCACAGCTATGGTTGTTTGTTGAAGCAGCTTAAAACAACCCATCCCATGTTATTTTCTTGGAACTAGTTTTACTTATCTAAACCTTCCCAGATCTATAATATATACTAGGGCTCCTAGGAATCCATCGGTACCAACCATGTCATACTAGCTTGTCATGAAGGAGGCTAAATAACACTTCAAACTAACACTAAATTTTGGCGAGGAAAAACTGGCATGGCCGTTTTCAAAGGGGTCCCTTGACCTCTGACCTCCAGATCAGTGAATGTAAATGGGTTCTATGGGTACCCACGAGTCTCCCCTTTACAGACATGCCCACTTTATGATAATCACATGCAGTTTTTGGGCAAGTCATAGTCAAGTCAGCACACTGACACACTGACAGCTGTTGTTGCCTGTTGGGCTGCAGTTTGCCATGTTATGATTTGAGCATATTGTTTTATGCTAAATGCAGAACCTGTGAGGGTTTCTGGACAATATCTTTCATTGTTCTGTGTTGTTAATTGATTTCCAATAATAAATATATACATACATTTGCATAAGGCAGCATATTTGCTCACTCCCATGTTGATAAGAGTATTAAATACTTGACAAATCTCCCTTTAAGGTACATTTAGAACAGATAAAAAATGTGCAATTAATTGCGATTCACTATGAAGAGTCGATAGAATATTTTAATTTACCTACCTTATGGGTTATTTTTAATACCTATTTTGTCATTTATATATGGAAACTTTATACAAGCAAAAGAAAATTGCATTATTATGGAAACTCTGTGGAAAAGGAATGAACTAATTTAACAACTGAGAGAAACAAGCCGATTCAAGGACCATGGCGGATATGAGAGAGACGTTTGGAGTGTTTTTGGAACTAAAGGGAGGTAAAAATGGAGGGTTAAGTGGGATTAGGAATAGAGAGGAAGGGGAGTTGAAGAAAGAAAACGGGGTAAATAGAAGAGAGGTACGGAGAAGAAAGAGTGTTTGGAGCTAAAGGAACAAATTAGCAGGAGGAAGTGTTGAAGAAAAGAAGGATTTTGTTCTAAAAGCAGGACGAGAGGGATGCAGAGAAAGTGGATAAAGGTTAGGGGGAGCAGACAAAAAAAGAACAGAATGAAAAGAGAAGAGGAGCGAGATTAGGAGAAAATGGTTGAGGGTCAGTGCATGTTTACAGCTTAAAAAGAAATGAAAGAGATGATTTGGAGGAGAGAATAGAGAGTCCAAATGTTGTGGGCTGAAAGGAGACATGAGTGGATCCAAATAATTGCAGGAATGAGAAAAGAGGATCATCTAGTGAAGATAAAGGGAGAAGGGAGCGAGGGATTCGGAGGGGAATAGAGGCTAAGTGGATGTTTTAGGGTAATTCAACAGATGAGATGGGGAACGAGGAGAATGAGGAGGGGGTCAGCGAATGTACAGGACTAAAAGGGCTCGGAAAAAGGGAGGATGGGAAAGTAGAAAAAAGTAAGGACTGAGATGCTGGGAGTAGAGAATGTGTAGAGGACTGAACGAGAGGAATGAGAAGAGGTTGGGGGGGGGGGGGGTGATGGAGAGCCAACGAGAAAAGGCCCAGAGTGTGTGTTTTCCGGACTCCAAGCTCATGATTCAGCCTGGCTAATAAGAGAAAGCTCTCAAGAGGCACTCGTCCGCCCCATCCCTTCCTCCCCCCCCCTTGCTCTCTTTCCTTCTATACACCCGTTCCAGGTCTCTCTTCCCCCTGTTGCACTCTCTTCCTCTCATTTATGATTTCCGCCTCTCGTATTTGCACAAGTACTTCTCAATGAAAAATAAATTCCATGCAAAGGACATCCGCCCGCGGTGGAGCATGCACACGGTAAAAAGGACACATGAGCACATAGACTCTTAAAAGGACACAAACAGATCGACACACTCCAAAGTTTCAGGACACAAAAGGTTTACGCTCAGGGACGGATCTCTCATGTTGTTTTCCATCTATATAGATGTTTGTTGTTTACTCTTTTATCTTTCATGCAGTAGGGTTTATGAAAGAGTGGATTAGATTGAAATTTCAGCAGCTTTAACCCCGTAGCTAAGCAACATGCAGTTTTTTGTGTGTCAGACTCTATTTGGCAAAGACCTTTTAAGACTCCGTGCATCACTTGTTTCTGTGTTCTTTCACCATGTGTGAGACGGTTAGTGGATGTTTTTGTGCAGTAATTATTTCAACAGAAAGCAAAGACAAAGTGTATGTATAGTACATGTTTGTTTTCACATCCGTATACTGGACGTGAGCATTTTATCTAATCACAGTGAATCCAGGTGTAGTGTGTCCTGATTATTCATCAGCTAGATTAACATATTCTTCTGGCTATTTAGTCTGGATCATAAACAATGTATGACATTTACAAACGTTTATATTATGGCTAGTTATTATCTGAATAAATACTACAGATTTCGAACACGTTCTCATCTCAACTCGTCACATACCGCCGCTTGTCGCCACTTTTTCGGCATAAAAAACACTATAGTTACCCTTTGCATCTCTTTAGGTTTAGGCAACAAAACCACTATAGTTAGGTTGAGGAAAGAACTACATGGTTGGGCTTAAAACTGCTATGTTTGTACAGTGAAAATGACACTGATTGTTGTGAACACGGGACACGAACGAACAGCTGATTATAACGTGATGCACGGGACGTGAACATTCTCCTGTATGAAAGCCTTGTGTTTGTTGGACCCGTCCACCTCCCCTTCTACCTGCCGTTCTCTGAGTGTTTCATATTGACAGGGATGGGTTTAAATAGTAGTTAATGGAACGCCCGGTGCGTTTCATACCGGAGCTAAATAGTGTCTCGTGTGGCGTACTGAACGCTGACGCTGACATCATATAACTTACAACTAAGTTGTCAACACACGTTTTCAGATAAATTAAAACTCATGTTTGAGGATGAAGATTAAGCTAAATCTTTTGGGTTAAAGTTCGGGTGAGTTATTACTCTTGAGGTTGGGTGAAATTATTCTGGTTAAGCTGAAGGTTGTGGTTTTTTCTTAATTAAATCTAATAAAAGAACCCTGGTTGAGTCCACATGGCCAGCAAAGAACATTTGAGAGATGAGGTCATGTGAAGTAAAGGTCAGCTAGAGTGACTTCTCAAACTTTCTGGAGTAATTGGAGAGATTCTTAAGGCAAGTTTCTTAAGGTGTGAATTTAGGGAGATGCCATCCACAGCTATTGTGGTTGGCAGAGGCGTTAGGCAGATTGGCCTCCTGCCACACGCACGCACACACACACACACACACACACACACACACACATGGCTGTTAAAGTCAAAGGGGGATGTTGATCCAGACAGCCTGCCTACATGATTTTATGCCAGCCAGTTCACCACCTGTAGCGCTCTCTCCCTCTCTCTCTCTCCCTCTCTCTCTCTCTCTCTCTCATCGAAGGCTTGTCTAAATAATGTTATGCCAGACAATTTCCAATCTGTACAATCCCCACCCTGATTATCATAAGGATCGGGTGCCAGCCTCCTCCGCCACTGTGAGCGTCTCTCTCTCACACGCCGGCGTTTAGACAGCTCGTCTGATTGATGTCACGGCAGTCGATGGAGCACTAATTACTCCGCGCGCTTTGACGGCGCCGCGTACGGAGCGGTGTCATATCCTGTCAGCTGCATTTTAAAAACACGTGTCACTTCCTGTTAGCCTGTAGAGGAAACGAGAGCAGCGGAGCAACCTGACAGCACATACTGCACTGTATTACTTTCTCTTTCACACCCTCTCTTTATTCTTCTTCTTCTTCCCTCTGACCCACCTGCCAGCGTTGGTGATCTTTTGTTGTCAGACTTCATTAGTGGAGACGTCAGCTAATTAGAGCCCAGCACAAGCTCGGGAGATTAGGAGGAAGAAGAAGATGATGAAGAGCGAAGACGAGGGGAGATATGGAGGGAGGGGGAGAGAGGGAGATGAGCAGATGATGAAGAGATTAAGATGGAGTGGGAGGGGAAGGAGAGATGGATGGTATCTAGGTAGCGATGGAAAGGAGGGGAGAGATGATTACCTGCATAAACTGTGGCGAGAGAGAGAGAAAAGGATGAATGGAGGAATAGGAAATAGATGGTGGAGAAAGTGACAGAACTGTGAATATTTCCTGCACTAAATGAGTCACGGTAAAGGGAATCATAGAAATGACAACATGTTGACACATGATGGTCAATAACTCACATTGATTAAGTTGTTTTTGTTACTTGCTAGTAATCCTGTATTTGTGTGTGTGTACAAGTGAGAGCGAGCAGCCGAGTGAAACACAAGATACACGATACAGGACAGAGAGAGAGATAACGCATTGACCTGTGTCCACTGTTGTGATCTAGTTGATCCATGTAAGACACCGCTGATAACGATCCTCTGCTCTACAACTAGACACGGGGGAGAACACACACACACACACACACACACACACACACACACACACACACACACACACACACACATCTGTGAAAAGAAAAAGACTACAACTCCCTCTTGTCACTATCAGTCAATATTAAACTACACTTCCTCGGTTGGGTTCCCTCACACAGTTATCGACTGTGGTTTGTGTCCTGTCATTGCCAACAGATGATTCCAGCCTGAAAATAATACAAGAACTTATATTTTTAGTGCTGTCGAAGTTAATGTGACAATAACGCGCTAACGCACTACTAATTTCTTTAACACATTAACGCAACTTAACCCTGAATGTTTAGGTTGTAGCGTCTCAGTTTTAAAGCTAGCTTGAACTAGAAAGCCTGATGAATCCATCGGTACCAACCATGTCATACTAGCTTGTCGCAAAGGAGGTTGAATAACGCTCCAAACTTACGCTAAATTTTGTCGACTGTCATGGCCATCTTCAAAGAGGTCCCTTGACCTCTGACCTTCAGATGTGTGAATGTAAATGGGTTCTATGGGTACCCAAGAGTCTCCCCTTTACAGACATGCCCACTTTATGATAATCACATGCAGTTTGGGGCAAGTCATAGTCAAGTGAGCACACTGACACACTGACAGCTGTTGTTGCCTGTTGGGCTGCAGTTTGCCATGTTATGATCTGAGCATATTGTTTTATGCTAAATGCAGAACCTGTGAGGGTTTCTGGACAATATTTTTCTTGACATTTTTTTTTTTTTTTACATTTCTCAGACTTTTTTTGGGGACATTTTTTTTTACATTTTTTTGACTTTTTTCAATTTTTTTTTAGACATTCTTTGAACTTTTTTTTTTTTCTTTTTTTTTTTTTTACATTTTTCAGACTTTTTTTTGGCACATTTTTCAGCCAATTTTTTTTTTTTTACACTTTTTGGGGGCAGGTTTTCCGAAGTTTTTTTGACCTTTTTTCTAAAAAAAGATTGACATTTTTTAAAAAAAATTTTACATTTCTCAGACTTTTTTTAGGGACATTTTTCGCACTTTTTTTTTTTTTTACATTTGTCGGACATTTTTCATTTTTTTTTTTTACATTTTTCAGACTTTGTTTGGGGACATTTTTCGAACTTTTCTTTAACATTTTTTTTTTTTTTTTTTACATTTTTCGAACTTTTTTTTTTTTTAATATTTCAGACTTTTTCAATTTTTTTTTTTTTTTTTTTTACATTTTTCAGACTTTTTCAATTTTTCTTCAGACTTTTTTGGACATTATTGCGGACATTTTTTTGACATTTTTCGAACTTTTTTTTTTTTTTTTTACATTTGAGGGTTTCTGGACAATATTTGTCATTGTTTTGTGTTTTTAATTGATTTACAATAATAAATATATACATACATTTGCATAAAGCAGCATATTTGTCCACTCCCATCTTGATAAGAGTATTAAATACTTGACAAATCTCCCTTTAAGGTACATTAATCAACGATTAATCACAGTTAAATATCGATTGACAGCCCTATTTACAAGTTTTCTGAAATTGTATGTTTAAATGATATAAACGAGGCATTATCTACATTATCTCATGCTAAATCTGTGTGAATTTAGAAGAAATCTACTGATGCAAATAGACAAAGTAGTAAAATAAACACCTAAATGTGTATATTGGATGTTTTCTTTCCATTAATCTAAATGAAGACATATTATGGAAGCAAAACTCAAAATAATCAGTGCATGAAAATTGATTTCCCCTTAAAATACTTCTTAATACTTTGTGTTGTGTAGTAACATAAAGACTTATATTGAAGTTGTATTTAATTGAATTAAGGGATCATCATGTATAACTAATCCCGTTTGTATCATTGGTTAAATTTATGGTTCCTGCTTTATTACATCTCAGAGGGAGTCAATGTTCATTAACTGTCTCATTGTAAAGGGTAAGACAGTCGTCTGTAGCGTTGACATTTCTAAAGCAACAGTTATTGTTGGCTGCATTGATTACCATCAGCAGGATGCAAAGTCACAGATTTCCACTTATATACAGTGTGTCCCGTCTCTTAAGCTTTTTTAAATCAATTGCATTTTATGTTTTCAAGCTTTATTGATTTTTGCAAATGGCCATCATGACTTTGTGTTCGTGCTAATGAAAGGAAATCCTACTTCACTTTTTTATAAAAGGTCAACAGCTCTACCAGTGGGTAGTGGTTTTTCATTTTTTACTCTTTTCTTGTCTTTGTTCCTTCCAAGAATCACTGACACTCACTCTGTCTCTCTCACATGCACATCGTATTATACTACATCCATGCAAGATACTGTATGTCAGTAGAGTAGTAGTCTTACATAGTACATAGTTTTACATTGTGTAGCTTCTCGTTTTCCCACACACTAGTAACATACTCTCTCACGTACACATTTGCAAACATGTGATAAATCAGACTGAGCTGTCTGAGTCTAAATGACATATTCCCCCAGTGTGCCACATCTACTCTAAGAGGAGACCGTACATCACCGGTGTGTGTTTGTCCGTCCCTGTGTGTGTGTGTGTGTGTGTGTGTGTGTGTGTGTGTGTGTGTGTGTCTGGAAGCTTATGTACTGTATGTGTGTTGCTGCTTGTGTGGCAGACTGCACCACCGTCCTTTGGCCATTTTGTGTAAGATTTATGAAACCTTTCAGCTCAAAGTCATCAGTTAGAGAGCACTAAAAAACCTTCTTGACCCGTGAAAACACGACTGAGCGTTAAGTTCAGCTCGCTTACTAGTGAGAACAGAGAATATACCAGAAGAAATACTATAAAATTAATATATTCTACAATTGTAGTGCAAAAACAAATTTTAAAACAAGGGCAGAGTTGACGAGATTTAATACAAATTAACAACGATTAACAATACTGTACATTAACAATCACTTAGTAAGGGTTAGGAAACGGTCGTAGTTTACGTGAGCTTCACGGACTAATGACTGACATGACTAGCTTTGCATACATCCCTTATTATTATTATTTTTTAATGGAAGGGAAATACCAATAGATCATCAGGTGGATGTGACAAATCATCATGCGTTTTCCTTTAGATACCAGCAGTGGTGTTGGTAATGGATTTGCCACGTCACCCAGCATGTTTATTTTAATTATTGATGTGGTTATTAAGTCTAGCTTAAAGTGAAGTCGGCTGATAATGTCTTTTCAAGGTATTTACTCTTAATGTGGGCGTTAGAGTGTAAATAAATAAAGCCGTATTTAAATCTATGCATAGTATATTATTCCTGAATGGATTATGACAGATCTCTCATCACATCATTATAAATTAATATTAAATATACATGACATATGATCGCATGTCACTGTGCATCAACAGTGGAGTCTCTCCTTTAGATGACAAAGATCCCAAAAACTGATTAAAAGCCAGACAGAAAACAGATTTTAAGGGTTTTGCCTCAGTAAGTTGCACCTTTTTTTAACCACACTTGTAAATATTTATAGGCTTTAATGACAAGAACATATTCCTTTGCTGTGGACATTGATATATTTTAGAGCGTATCCCACCATGTTATTAATGGAACAGAAGTCTTAATTATTAATAGCAGCATTATTAACAGCTGTGCCGGGTTTCCGATTCTGATTTTAAACATTTATAGAATTATTATTGGTGAGGCAGAGCGAGAGCAGGAGATTGATCTCCCTGGGTTTCTGTGTGTGTGAGAGAGAGAGAGAGAAAGAGAGAGAGAAAGAGAGAGAGAGAAAGAGAGAGAGAGTCTGTTGCTGTACTGAAGCTCAGGCCTATGCTTTTATTTTGAAACATGTAAGCTTTGTAACAGCTGTTGGTTGCTGTTTGCAATAAAGCTGCAACATCTCAATTGATTAGTTGTCAACTATGAAATTAATGAATTAATCAACTATTTTTATAATCGATTTATCGGTTGTAGTAATTTTTTGAGAAAAAAAGAAAGGCAAAATTCTCTGATTCCAGCTTCATAAGTGTGAATATTTTTTTGTTTCTTTCCTCCTCTATGACAGTAAACTGAATATATTTGAGTTGTGGACAAAACAAGACATTCAAGAACGTCATCTTGGGCTTTGGGAAACACTGATCGACACTAATCGATTAATCGAGACAATCGACATATTAATTGAGAATGACAATAATCGTTAGTTGCAGCCCAAGGCGGTCTTGTTGCTCTGGCTCTATCTATCTGGCGTGGAGAGGAGGTTGTGTTGCTCTGGCTCTATCTATCTGGCGTGGAGAGGAAGTTTTGTTGCTCTGGCCCTATCTATCTGGCGTGGAGAGGAGGTTGTGTTGCTCTGGCTCTATCTATCTGGCGTGGAGAGGAGGTTGTGTTGCTCTGGCTCTATCTATCTGGCGTGGAGAGGAAGTTTTGTTGCTCTGGCCCTATCTATCTGGCGTGGAGAGGAGGTCATGTTGCTCTGGCTCTATCTATCTGGCGTGGAGAGGAGGTTGTGTTGCTCTGGCTCTATCTATCTGGCATGGAGAGGAGGTCGTGTTGCTCTGGCTCACGTAAATCTGTTTGGCACACGTAAAGCAGAAAATAAAGTATTTCTGTTTCCATTCTATTCCAAACGAGCGAGGGAGAGAGAGCGCAGCAATGATCGAGGAGCGAGATATAGAGTGAATGAAGAGAGGGAGCGGCGTTAGTGAGAACAAAGCAGTGAATCAGAGAAATAAAACGTTATAGCTGAAGCCCAGCAGCGTCCAGAGTAAAGCAACATAAGAAGAAAAGAGAAAATCCAGGTAGAGGGCTGCAGGGTCACATTATACATTGTTTTTTAGAAAAAATCCTTCATATTCTTCCTTTAATATTATACTCAAATATTCCAAACTGAATGCCAGAGTTAATCCCGACGTGAGACAAGCACAGAACAATGCTATTAGGTTATTCCCACATGAGCCAACCCTATTGGTGTTTAACGACCACGAGGTAGTTAAAAAGTGAAGTCATACAAGTCTGCGTTTTTACGACTTACTCTAATCAATAGCTTCCTCACTCTGTGGTCATGGAACTTTTTGCATAGATGTGTGTGTGGATGCTTGTGTGAGTGCTGCGGCATGTCTTTGTTTATCATATTTATTCCTTCTTGAGCCCACCCTCTTCCTTTTATGCCGGGTCATAACTCATATAAAGTACCCTTTGTGTGTGTGTGTGTGAGTGAGCGCATGCTGTCTGTGTGGACAGAAAATGAATGTTGTATACATTTTACCACCTTATTCTCCCGGGCCCTCTGTCAATAAAATGTGCAGAGGGTGAGGTGGTGGTGGTGGTGGTGGTGTGTAGGTGTGTGTGTACGTGACAGTATGTGTGTATGTGGAGCTCCTTGTGACACAAATCATTTCTACTGTGATGCATAAACATGAAACAGCACAGCTCAAAAGCACAGAATAGAGCAGAGCAGAGAACAATATAGGACCAACGTCTGTTTGAATCCTCTCATGTCTTTCCTCTGACTTTATACGTAGTCGCACCACTTTGTTTACGTTTAACCCTCTCCCTGATTTCAAATTCATCCAGAGTTTGGAGCGGCACTAATAAAAGAGAACGGGATACCACTCATGACTCGTGTATTTGGAACAGAAGCCACATAAAAACACAAGAGCAAACAACAAGAGCGTTGAGAGACGTCCAGTTTAATAAGGATTAGCACTTTATTCTGTTGTTGGTTTGTGAGGTGTTATGAGTAACCCTCGATGCAAAACCATAGACTATTTATAAGAAGTGGACGTAGTCACTGTGACGTCACCCTTTGGTTTGTGGACTGCTGTTTTGAAGCCTTGTGTTCGGCATTTTGGTCGTCGCCATCTTGGTTTTTTGCAACCAGTACAACCGAACACTGAATAAGACATTTTTAGGCGACCAAAAGGTTACACATTTAACTTTCATGAACTGAAAACACACTGTGAAAGGGTTAAAGTTGTAAGAGCAAAACACGGACAACACCTTGGTAGCAATCACCAGGTAGCCCCGCCCTAAAGCATCCCCTGCTTTATGGTCTATCTGACTCTAAATGGGACCATAATTTACTAAATGAACATCATGCTGTATTGAAGAAGACTTGAAACTAGTGATTGAGACCATAAACTCATGTTTACAATGTTTACTGAGGTAATAAATCAAGAGAGAAGTAGGCTCATTTTCTCATAGACTTCTATACAACCAGAGGAGTCGCCCCCTGCTGGCTGGTAGACAGGATGCAGGTTTAAGGCACTTCAGCATTAGCTTCACTTTTCAGACCCGGAGGTAGCCCGCTGTGCAAAACATGTCTAGAAATCTGTATTCGGGATTCTACTACTTTCCAGGAGCACATGCAATCAGAAAGAGGAGGTCAGAGGGTGAGGGCAAGAGGAAAGGGAAGATGTGGGATGTAAATTGATTTCCTATAAATATGAGAGTTTATTTCTGTCTATGTGATGAGCTGCCAGCTGGCCTAAGGTATTTCTCTGCCTTCTACATTCTGGGACTCTATATATACAAAAAACAATAACATCGATTTACTTGATAAAATGATAAAATAAAATGGCAAACTGTAATGTCAGTTCAATAAGGTAATGAACATAACTGGAAAAACTTACTATATTGCTATATTGACCGAGAAAGCAGAGTTCTCCTGCTGGTGAAGACGTGCCGGTAGTGCCTACATGTACCAGGATGCATTGCGCGCGAGCCACTGATGCCCAGCCATAACATAGAGTAGCTGAGTTGCGCCTATTTATGCAGGTAATAAAATAAAAACATGGAGGCTCTGTAGTCCGAACCAGCAGGAACCAAGACGGCAACAACTATTTATTATTTTCTGCATTTTCATCGGCAGCACATCACAGCTTCACCCCTTCCGTATTTACCTTTCACAATAAAAGCCCAACTTAAATTGACTCAGCATTTTGCTAAGAGGCAACTCAACACAACAGCCTACAATACCGTGAGAAGACAAAAATACTCACTCAAGGGTCATCTGCGTTCTTGCACCTGCTGGTCGTGGTTGTCTTACAGTTTATCTTTGGGATCCAAAGATCTGTGGGATCTTTCCGAGTGCAAACTTCTAAATACGTCACTATCACTTCAAATGAAATGCACTGGATGCAGGAAGAACAACAGATTTTGCAGCAGCGACCTCAGCTTTCGGTCAATATAGCATGCATGCTGAGGAATGCATTGCTTCAATCAAAACATTTACCAACAACACTGATTGGACATCCACATAAAAGGTGGTGAATTGTCCCTTTAATGGGAGAATCAAGACCGAAAAATGTGCTTAGGTGCAGCTAGCATCTGATTTCACTCGGCTCCAGATCAACTCTTTGCACAGTAGGTGTTGTGTGTTGCTGCTGACACAGCTTCTCTTACTGCTATAGGCTAGACTATGGGGCACAAATACACTCAGACGTGAACACAGACACAGACAGACACACTGAGACTAGATTGTGTTTCACTATAATGCATTTCTCTACACAGTATATACTGGACATAAATAGCTTCTCTCAATCTATAATGTTTCTCCCTTTCCTCCAGTGAAGTTCACATTGAAAAAGAGAATGAATGAAACATGGGTAGTGGACTATATGGTCACAAATTAACATTAATACATAAAGATACACGATAACCAGTTTAACAAAAAGTGTGATGGATGAATGTAGGATGAAGGTACTTCCTACAGTCGTGTTCCCTGTTCTGTGAGGGTGAGAGCACATGCAATAGACATGATTTGTGATGTGAGACCGGGTGTAATGTGTTCTCGGCGCTGCAGCCATTATAGTCATTCACACAGCTCTACAGCTCTCTGGGTTCATGGTTTCAAAGAGAGGAAGGGGAACGAAGGGACGAGAGCAAAATAAGAGGATGGGTGAAGAGAAAAAATGGGGATAGAGAATTATAAACGTGTGATTTTGAAAGGAGTTTACATTTTGGAAAAATATCTGCATGGAATGCAAGACTTTTAGACTTCATATTAATGTTATCTATTTGAAGGCAAATATTAAACTGTATTTAGATTTGTTTTGTTGATCAGGGTTTTACTTACAGGATAGTAGACCTGTTATTTTGTAGGAATTCATTATTTTGAATTGTAGCAGATCCTTTTCTGTGATAGTTTTTATTCTAGTAAAAATTAGAAAATTAAATTGAAAACAATCACTTCCCTGTCTGTAGTTCTGCTTGCTAATCTGCTACCAACTTGAATGTGCTGCATTATTGTCTTGCATATTGCTAAGCCTTTATTAGCATGTGATGGTGGAGGGGTCAAACAAACAAGACTTTCAACCAGGAGACCGCTGTTCATAGTCGGTGTGAAACTAAAAGCAAGGCTTGACTTATTTAGTCACGTGACTCGTTGGTATCATCAGTCACGTGGGTCGTTAGTCAGTGAAGTTAACATCAACCACGACTGTTTCCTAACTCTAACTAAGTGGTTGTGGTGCCTAAACCTAACTTCCTGTGAAAAAGGAAGTTTATTTTGAAAAGACACTATGCATGTAATGAGCGTATATTGGCACGCCGTTTATCTCTGATTTTACAGGGTTTCCCTCTAAAGTGTGAAAAACAGTAATGTTAGCTGAAGTCTAGAGTTAGGGTTGCAATTGTTTAACACTTATTTTTGACTGTGGATTTCTAGTTTAACAGAAACAAATACCCATAAATGACATTGTGGGTCACATCATGCTGAGTTCTGGTAATGCAACACTCTCAGAAGGCGTAGCTTTGTTCACAGACTGCCTTGCAGACAGGAAGAAAGTCTGCTGCTATTTCTCTGACTTTCCATAAATCGCCTGATGGTGCATCAATGCGGTTTTTCTTCCTTCCATCAACTGGGTTCATGAAATGGCACACTGCAGTCGCAATGGTGCATGTGTGTATGATATGACTCTCCGTATTTCCATTATGTGTGGGTGGGTGTGTGTGTATGTGCATGACTCGCAGGGCTGCCCAGGGGTCAGTGTTGATACGCTGCATATTTCCTCTGTTGACAGAGAGAAGGAATATTCATATGATTGATATTTTTGTTTTCTTGCCTTTTGCAAGAGAAAAAGGAAAAAGATGGAAAAACAGATACAGATGAAGGCGAGTCAGAATGATCAAGAGATTGATCGTTGTGTGTGTGTGTGTGTGTGTGTGTGTGTGTGTGTGTGTGTGTGTGTGTGTGTGTTCGCATGCACATAGTCTGTCTAGTCTTTATCGCTGCAGTCAAACTTCTCCAGGCTGATGTCGGGAAAATGACTGTATGAATAAACAGATGGTTTCTCCTGGCTGGCTCATCATCAGGACAGCTGGCTGGTGGCAACGTCAGTCAATGTTCCCAAAGTGTTTCATATCGTAGTGCTGCAACTAATGATTATTTTCATTGTTTAGTTAATCTGTCGACTATTTTCTCGATTAATCAATTAGTTGTTTGATCTGTAAAATGTCAGAAAATGGTGAAAAATATCTATCAGTGTTTCCCAAAGTCGAAAATGAAATATTTTGTGAACTCCTAAACTTAAATTTCAGACTACTCCTATGTGTAAAAGCTGAATTAACCCAGTTGCATGTTTGCTTGTGTTGCAGTGTGGACAGGATCCAGCAGCTGAGAAGAGAGTACCAGCAGGCGAGGAGAGAAGGAATGGTGCCGCCTTATGAAGAACTGGACCTACGACGCAGAGGACATGAAAACGACGCACACAGGGTGAGTTCAGACACACACACACACTCACATACAGACATGCAGGTCACTTAAACGGCCTCATAATCTCTTAATCTGACATTTGTTCAAGCTTTCATCAGTCTATCCATCATCAGGTTGTCTTTCCATGAGATAATATGTGTGTATATGTGCACCGACTGTGAGGTTTCTTATTCCCCGTCACCTATCGGAGTGATCACTGCTTTTTCCTGCGTTCGTCTGGTGATCAAGTCCCTTTAGCTGTCAGTATCAAGGTGCTCTCTGACGTGAACGTCTCCTGCAGGCATTGAGCTGATAGGACTGATGATACGCGTACAAAGGAGATAAGTAGAGGTTTCACTCACCTGTCATCCTGCAGGTGGTGCTTTTCAAATCACAGAATCATAATCAGGTCGTCACAGATCCACTCAGACTGGCTGAGTCATGCTGGAAGAAGCTAAAAAAAAAAAAAAAAGGCGTAATAACAGGTGCATTTTTTAACGTGCTAACAAGAAATCACCTCCCACACTCGCACCAGGTGTCACCCTGCAGTGACTCTGTTTGCTGTCAGTTGCTAAGCAAATGTAAGTACTGCTATTATAAATATGTTTCTGGGTATCACATCTTATAATTTTGGCATATCTCACTGACAATATGTCTCTTCTTCCTTTTGCTTTAGCTGTTCAGACAGTATATCAGTGCTAATGTTGACAGTATGTTTCTTTAAAGCTGAAGGCTCGACTCGTTTTTATGGGTTACATTGTTAATAGAGCAGGTGCATAGCAAAACCGGTCAAATGTTAGCGGCTTAGCCTCAGGCTAGTGATTTATTACAGGTTTATTTTAAGGCTCTGCCAAACCATTTGTACCATTGTTGACTTTTGCAGACACTGTTTATTTATACAACACTTTTATTTGTCATTTAACATTTAAGCACGAGTAGAGGAACACTCTGAAACTGAGACGTCATGGAAAATGTAGAATATTTATTAGTTATTGCCAGTGTATATTAAAGTCTCTGTAGGGATAAACTGTAGTGTAGTGCAGACGACTTCCTTATTTGGACAAAGAACAACCTTTTATTGTTTTTCCCTTTCAGAAACCACCCGGTTAGTAAAAACAAATCTCAATCAGTGCTCTCTCAGGGATGCAGTAAAGGTATCATTGGGTTCAGTTTGTCTTCTCAGATCCCACACGGTGTTTGGTCTATTTAAGTCTTTACTTCAAACTGTGTTACTGTAAAGCCAGGTGCCTCCTGAAATTCACCTCTTCTTGTCACACTGACATTTAAGCCTCCGTGGCTCTTTGAGGAAAAAATAAAATCACAAACCAATCAGCAAACCAACATGAGTCTTCACGATAGAGCTAAAATTAATCTGCTATGGCAAATGAACAGTTGTATTGCAGCACATCCCAGTTTAACCGCTGCTCCATGATCCTCAGTCAGAGTCAGAAGCTTCACTTCTCTTTGACACACTTGATATTTTAATGGGTATTTTTCTATTTTCTGACTTTTTATACGATTAATCTAGAAAATAACCAGCAGATGAATTGATAATGAAAATAATCACAAGTTGCAGCCCTACTCAGCAGTTTATTTTATGTTAATTGCACTGAAGTGGTTTGATTATGAGGTTCGAGTAACAAAATAGTGAACTCAACGTTGACCGTTTTCAGATGTGTTTATCCAAAGTTTACCTGGCTCGCTTTAATTCACATCTAAAAGTCATTTGGTTTGTGACCAGCCAGGGGCAATGTCCTTCCCCCCCGCGATCGATAGCCACACATTACACCGCTCTCTGCCTCCAAATGAGAAAACTTTGTTGTTGTTGATAAAGCTGAGAGGGAGAGCAATTAGCATGCTTCAGAGGTGGAAATGAAGTTTGAAGTTCGAAAGTTAAAAAAAGGGAAAAAAATCAAAAGCAAAGCAGAGCGGTAGCGGTTGCCACGGTGCCTAACAAGCCCCCCTCATTAAGGATGATGCATTTATTAATTAAAGCAGAGGCGATTATTTACCTGACTGGCTTTCTGCGGGGAGTGGAGAGGGAGAAGTAATGGTTATGGAGGTGAGCCGACAGCAAACTAATTCAATTTCACTTTTATTGGTTTGTTTGTTTCTCCTTAAGACATTTTTATTCTTTTGTATAGGATTTGCTGAATGACTATGAAAAGTAAAAGCAATGGGAACTTAAGTGTAGAGAGAGAGAGAGAGAGTTCCTCATGCTACGTTGCCACAGTATACGGAGTGTGTGTTTTCTCCCCCAACGGCTCCATTACCATCTCATTGATTCATGGTTATGGGTAAGCTGTCTCTGCTAGCAAAATTATGTTTGCCTAAAAACAATTATCAAACAACAAAAGCCACACCACCAAGTTTGTTTCCAAGTGAGTGCATTGTGTGCTTGTGTGTGTGTGTGTGTGTATTTTGGAAGACAACAACAGACTTTCTCCCTAAGGAGAGGGAAACTAAATCAACAGGGCGCTGTTGCTGTTGTCACATTCACACACACACATTCACACACACACATTCACACACATTCACACACACACATTCACACACACACATTCACACACAAGCCTACACAGAGGGTATGGAAGCCAATTGTTATAGTGGGCGGTGTGACACAGCCTTTATTATAGCATTTAATTATAATGAAAAGCTTTCATCTAATTTTTCCTGTGCTTTAAATATGTGTGTTCATTTACAGTAAGGCGTTGAGTTACTAAAGGCAGCAGTGTGATGCAGGTTTAGAACTTACTGAGGTATTAGTGCTACTGTCTGCTGACTTTTAAACTCGTCTTTATCCTGTGAATGCATTTCTCTTTTTGCACCTGTTTTCTTTATTCTTTATGTTACAGAGGTGCAAAACACCTGAGGCTTTTCAGTACAGCCACAGTTTGACTGGAGCAGTTGGAGACAAAGTGCTTTGCTCAAGAGCATCTTGATTGTCTGTGACAAGTTCACTTTTGTTTACGGATTTCTCAGCAGATTGGACTGTTAAATAGGCGTTATCAGTCGCTATAAGCACCATAGATGTGGGTCAGTAGGGGCCTACTACACCCAATAGTAGGTTTTGTCATCCATTGACATGATAGATCACGGAAAGAAGGTATAAGAGAAGACAGTAGTGACCTCTAGCTACACAAAAAATAGGACTTTCGCCCAGGAGGCCGGGATCACATCTTGTGTGAAACCAACATCGTGTAGTTGACTGTGTGTTCGCAAGCGTTAAGTTTCACTTTCACTTTTGAAGCCAAAACACAAAGTTTTCCCCTAAACTTAACCAAGTGTTTTTGCTACCTAAACCTAAAGAAGTTAATCTCTCAAAGAGTAAATATACCCAACATCTCTGACGCTGTTGAGGTTAACTGTAGCACCGGGCAGTTCATCGACTTTGTGCACACACTTTTTTAAATAACATACTTTTTAATCTTTGGTTTTGGGGGAAGGTATCAAGTATTTTCAAGTAAAGGGGGGAAATCCAAGTGAAGTCACTGTTGTAAAAGTCCAAGAGGAAGTCTCTTTTATTTTGTCAAGTCAAGTCTAAAGTCATCAAGTTTGTGACTTGAGTCTGACTCAAGTCCAAGTCATGTGACTCGAGTCCACACCTTTGGTGTTCACTGTATTTCAAGCAGAATGCCACAACTAGAAACTCAACAGTAGAATGTTCTGGTTGGTAGCATTCTGCTTTAAAAAGAAGTCGGAAAAATGTGCAACTTTCTGTCCACGGAGCCAAAGGCTTGGACAGCCTTAGATACTGATTCAGACTACTTATCTCCATTCTGTCTCTGTCTCTTTTTGGTCTATTTCTCATAGTGCACCTGACAGTAGTTGAGCACATCTCTGAGTGAGAAGAGCCTTTTAGCCTTCTAGTCCCAGTCAATAAATACCACCCCCACAAGTATTGGCAAACAAGAACAAATGTGTCAGCTTTCCAGGCGGATGAAAGTCTTTTATTCCAATTCCAACCAATAGGAGTCAAAGTTAGGACAATGATTCATCTGTTTATCTGTCTCTGTAATTCACACCCTTATCGTCGTCTCCCTGTCCACGTCCTCCTTCTAATTCCTGTTATTTTAAAAAGTCACTCAAAGCTGAGTGGTAGTTGTGTCAGCAGACCATGGAGCTAATGTTTGATTTTCTTCTTTATTCTTGCATTTGAGCCAACCATTAGAAATATATTCCATGTGAGTGAAATAGATTTTTGCTTTTTATTTCATTTCATTATGTTTTCGGGGTGTCCATCTGTCCATTCGTTCGTCCCATCCTCGTGAACGTTATATTTCAGGAACACCTGGAGTCAATTTCTTCAAATTTGGCAAATGTGTCCACTTGGACTCAAGGATGAACTGATTAGATTTTTGTGGTCATAGGTCTTTGGCCATAACCCAAGAATTCATATACTAATTATGACACTTTCACACAAATGTCTAATAGGATAAAACAATGAAGTGATAACATTTTGGATGTAAACTACAACTAGACTGGTTTGAGGAGGCATACAACCGTGAGGCGGTAATTCTAGTTTCAGAATACTTTTGTCTAACCTGATGGGAGAACTTATTGTTATAGAGCTGATACCACCTTGCCTTCCAGACATTTTTTGCCAGCATAAGAAGCTGTTTCCCGTGCACACTTCCTCTAAAGTTATTATTGTACATATACTCTACGTCAGCTGGAAAAGAGGAAAACTCCTATCTTTCTCCATCCTTGAGGAGTTCTGATTAAGACTGCAAACAAGACAATTTGTCATCCACCTATCTGCTCTCCTCTCTCCCTCATATCTCTTATTGTTCTAGTTCAGCTGCCTCCTCTTCCCTTAGCTTTTCCTGACCGCTTAGCATTTCACATCTGCACCTCTACTGTCATTTACTTCCTGAAATGCCTGATAAATACTGATGTCACTTTATCCAAATGGACACAGAATTGTTGAGCGTGAGCTTTTCTCACATTCTCCGCCACTCTCTCCAGGTTTGGGAAGTGTGACTAGTGTGTTTCCCATTTAGAAATTGAGAAGTCGACAGAGCATCTTTGGCGTTAAAAGCATTGACAGCACTAATAATGTGTGCTGCGTCTGTGTCTTTATCCTGGAATTGAATTATTCTGATGTCGACTCTCTCCTCCTCGTCACAGTGGGTGGTTCACTTGTTTTGTCATCTTGACCAACTCTCCATTAGTAAATGACTTACAACGAAGGAGGCCTCTGTTGTTGCCTCCTTCTTGTCTGTGGGTTTGGTAAAGAGCAATTAAGACTTCATTGTTGGCTTCAGCTTACTAACTTCGCCGGAGTGCAAAGGGGGTTAGTCGGCTTTGACTTCTGGGTGGTTCGTGGTGTGATGGGTTTCAAGTTTACTTTCTTGGCAGTGCAGCAGATTGGTGACAAATAAGGAAGAATTGTCTTCCTTTACGGTTTTGCTAGCTAATCGTTGCTGTGTGTGTTTCTATGCCGATCCACGGCAGCTTCAAGATTGTATTTTCATCTTATCAGCAATCAGCATTTCCACGTTGATCCGATCAACAAAATGTTATTGGTGAAAATTAATACATTACCTTTTTAACTGTGCATACCTACTGTACTGTATGTAACTCTGTCAGTTTATGTTTGTTCTCTTGTAAATTAATTATTTAACAATGTCAAGTATTAGGGCTGAACAATTTTGAAAACATATCTAATAGTGATTTAATTTGACTAATATTTATTTGGAGCGTGGCCATGTCACCTGTCTATCAGTAGACAGAGGAAAACATTCACTCTGATATTCTTAACCTATACAGAGACTTTCCATTTGATCTGATCCGTATGTTTTTGGACTGTGGGGGGAAAAAGAAACCCACACAGAAACAGAGAGGACGTGCAAACATCTCACAATTGGGATTTGTGGGTTTGGAAAAATAAAGCTTCACTGTCGGAATTGTTTCCTCATCCGCTCCTGATACTGTACGGATGTTTATTGTGCGTGTGGCCAGCCGGCTGTTCCCTGCAGTCAGAAGGTTTTTATTTACTAATTTGATATTCCATTTCTCCTTCGCTCGCATAAAGACCTGCACACACGCAGGAATAAGTTTAGAGCCTGGCAATAAGTCGCTCAGTCATGTCCATAACAATTCTTTAGTTTGAGTGATAATAAACCAACTACTGTCATTCTGATGTCAGACACTATCTTCTTAGGTTATTTGTGTTTTAGTTCCTCCACAAAGTTCACTGTTGTGTGACTAAATCACAAGAATATGGTATAGATGATGTAAGAACTGAACCGTGGTGTTCAAACTATTACATTTCCATTGTCCTCAGCCTTTACATAGCATAAAAACAACCGTTTTAAAATATGCATGATAGATGGATGGCTGGATTTCACTTTTCTACATTTAACAATATGAACCTTTGTGATTGTTATAGATAGAGGAGTTATCCATGGCACCATCTTTCATTCTCCCCGTCTCGTTTGTTATGGGCTACACCCAAAAAAATGGAATTGTATTTTCAGTAGCAGCCCTTTTTATCTTTGCTTTCCTCTGAAGATAATCACGGGCAGGCAACGTTTAAAAGCAGGGGGTCGCTATTGCCTTCGACACGTTCGAGGGAAACATCTGGATTAAATTCAGTTTGGTTGTTATTGGAAGTGAAGATCAAAAATGGCAAAACGCTCCTGGACATAAAACTGGCAGAATTACTCATCTGTGCCGCCTCCAAATGTTGCTCATGCACGGTTATAAGAGGATCTTGTATCATATCCTGTTGATCAAGACTGAATTCCCTGTTCTGTCAGAACATATCCGGTCCTGTACTGGATGGAGACCGTTTATGTGTCTGCCTCTGGGTTTTTATGTGTATTCATTTTATAGTGTGTTTGTGTAATTTCTCTTTGTCTTTTGGTTCAAGGTCCCATTCCTCTGAACTGGGTCCAGTATTCTCTCTAACCTTGCCACTGCTATAACCAAGAGACTTGCAAACCATTGTCTGATTCACAAAAGGGTTTTGGGAAACTCCCAGCATGTGATTCCCATAACCCTCCTTATTTTTATCTTTCTTTTTTTTGCCCATTTTTAACTCATTAGTTTCATCCAGTGGTCGGACATCTTCAACGTGCATTTGTTGGTAATTTAGCCACCTTACATGTTAATAATTATCCGTTTAACAGTTAACCAACAATAAGAACTTTAAGTTAAACAGTAATTAAAAAAAGTTAGTTGCATGGTAAAAAGAAAATAGGCTAATAAACCAGAGGCAGAGATGGACACCTACAGAGCTCAACAGTGAGGTTCCCCAAGTGAAATGAGGATTTGATTATTAGCCATAATGTTGTAACCATCCAAGGTAGAATTACCACGAGCTGATTGTGAAACGATGGTGTTAGTTTAAAAGTTGTTTGGGGAGTTTCCAGAGACGGCGAGTCACCATTCTCAATAGTTTATTGGATGAGTAGTTCCTTCACTCTTAAAATAATTGTGTACACAGTCTTGTACCTTTACCTTTTTTTTCCAAATTAAGTTTTTGCCCCGATGGTAAACAAACCCCACTAACCCCACAGCATGTAGACACGTTGCTATTTCTGAATAAAAACCAGTAGACAAGCTGTCCAATGAATCACAGACATTCGTCTCTTCTTAATAATACGTTTTAATCTGGTCTATTAGCGGTTAATGGTCGGTTAACGAAGGTTGGCTATCGGTCGGAAAAAAAAAAATAATTTACCATTCCTAGCTCCAACAATTGTGTGTATTCCCCGTATTATGGGAAACATAAATCCCACAACTTCCCTTTCTAATGACCTTGGCACCATTTTTGAATAACACCGCCTCAGACTAAAGTTTAAATAGGTCACAGATACTTTACTGGGTGAGACTGACACTGACACAGTGTTGACCTGGGCAAACACAGAGAGCCTTTTCTCAATGATAACACAATTTAGTAGCACGATCTGTGTGTGTGTGGGTACATTAGTCATGAGTATCACCCACTGAGACCCATGACTAACAATGAACACAGTTTTTCCATCCTGTAGAAGCAGAATAAAACAGCGCCACTGTACAGAATGTCTCTCTGTGAGAGTTTGGGGTGAATCAAGGTTACAGTAGGTCTCTGATTCGTTCTCAAACAAGAGTTTTATCCTGTGAAAGAATCAACTGGTCTCATTATGTTGCTCATGTTTGACCATGAATAGGTGAATTACCTTTTGTAGCATTACATGAAGTGAAATTAATAGTCTCTATTTCACTAAGGATTCCTTTCATGTGCAGGTTATCTGGCATTTAAACCCTGCTCATGTACCGTACAGTGCAGTTGGTGCAAATATGGGAGGAAGTGGAGACGCGTCGTCCATCTTTATGTATACAGTCTTTGTTCACTCTTTTAAAACCTTGTGCTACCTTTACAGGTAATAGTGTTATAAATTCAGTCCTTACAAATATGCCACAAACCTGTAAAATGAGACATTTTGTCCGTACCATTGAGTCATGCTTGGCCGACCTTTGTATTTGTCATTTAATAGCCATGTTGGGGCACACAAAACCCTTTTGCCCACGCTCTCTCTGCACTCTCTGTGTTACACACACAACACAGAAGCCTTTCCTTCGTGACCTCTAAACTGATCATGTGATCTCAGCCATTATAAACTAGAACTAGCCGTGCTACCTTGGGTGTTTTATAGGTGGACAGGCGGGGAATCGAACCCCATCTCTGTGGAAGTAGAAAGGGACGGCAGTAAACCTTGTAGCTGAGTGTGGCTCTTTGTTATAACAGACAGGGTTAAGAGAGCTGTTTGTGCTCTACATAACCCACTCAACCCATTCTCTCTCTCTCTGTCTTTGGTTCATGTTCTTTCAGCATTTTGTCTCTCTCTCTATACCTCCCTGTTTCCCCTTTTCTCCCTCTCCAATAAAAGCATCATTATTTTTCTATTAACTGTGACATTGGGGAATAAAATGCTGTCGTTGTTTGGTTGAGATGATTGATTGGTCCATCCATTTATACGTATTATATCCTGCTGTCATGGAGTTCAAGCACTTAGAGAGGAAGATGGGAAAAAAACAAACATATGCTCATCACACATGTAAAAATATGTAGTCTGAGCAAGTGCAATGAGAAAAGCAGAACTTGAGAAATAAAGAGAGAGAAGGAGAACAAGTGAAGAGTTTTGTTCTTCAGCATGCCGACTAAGGCCATATTTCTGCAGTCTCCGTTATTAATGCAGCTCTGGTTGACCATAAATCCACTGGAATATCAACCAGACTGCATTTCTAATCTGATGATTTGAGGGGGACACATTTCAATAATATGTCATTTTCTGCTTAATCAGCATGCACACATACACACACATATACACACACACATATACACCAAATCATGTGCATACACAAAGACAACAAAGCACCAATTCAAACATGGACAAAGACATATATATATACTGTAGCTATTATGGCTGTCAAAGTTAACGCGATAATAACGTTAACGCAAAGTCGCTTTCATGCCACTAATTTCTTTAAGGCATTAACGCAACTTGCGATTTTTAGATTGTAGCGGCTCCGTTTTATAGCTAGAGTGAAGATACTGACATCATATGAAACTAGAAAACCTAAAGAATCCATCGGTACCAACCATCTCATACTACCTTGTTGTGAAGGAGGTTAAATAACGCTCCAAACGTACGCTACATTTTGGCGAGGAAAAACTGGCATTGCCATTTTCACACTGACAGCTGTTGTTGCCTGTTGGGCTGCAGATTGCCATGTTATGATCTGAGCATATTGTTTTATGCTAAATGCAGTACCTGTGAGGGTTTCTGGACAATATCTGTCATTGTTTTGTGTTGTTAATTGATTTCCAATAGTAAATATATACATATATTTACATAAAGCAGCATATTAGCCCACTCCCATGTTGATAAGAGGATTAAATACTTGACAAATCTCCCTTTAAGGTACATTTTGAACAGATAAAAAAATATGCAATTAATTTGCAATTATCTATGGACCATCGTGATTACATATTTGAATCGATTGACAGCCCTAATAGCTATACATGCAAACAGTCTGTAGTACATCAACACACTTAAAACATACATGCATATTTGCACACACACACACACACACACACACACACACACACACACACACACATAGGCTGCCAAGTTCAAACACTAAACCACCAGTTTTCTCATGGAAAAACACATTAGTGCTGTTAGAAGCCATTGCTGGGACCATATTCTCTCTGTTTCTCTCTCTAATGCAGCCTCAGTGTAATGAACTTATATTTAACTAGCGGCTCAATTGCATGAGAGACTTTTCGACTGCGAGGACTTTCCTTTCGTTAAGCGTTCCTGCAGAAAAGGCCCTTTATTTACTTTGCTGGCATATTCGACTTAGAATTGAATCACAGTGCAAATTTTACCCATTGCTCAAATTGGATAAGGTTTAGTGTTTGGCATCTCTGGAGAATGCCAACATAAAATTTATCATCTGACAAATCAGCTTTATTCCAGAAACAGCAGGGTAAAACCTGCTCTCCCTCGTTGGCTTCAGTGAATACAAGAATGACTGATGCTGGTTTGTGTTGCAGGAATGACACAGACAGCATCGCACACGTTAGCATGCAAACACATGATCACGCGCACACGTGTACGTAGTCATGCTTCTGCAGACAAATACATAGTTTGCAGTCAGACGCTGGTGTTTTCCTGTGTGATCACGGGGTTGAGCCCAACGCTGTTTCTCCCTCTGTCCTTATAAGGACAAGTAGAGCGTTGGAAATGTGCTGAATCTAATGGAACAGAAAGGAAACTGGGCTCACGTTGACGGTCCAGAACAACTGTTAGATGAAGAGAAGGAGGGAATAAGAGAGGGAGAGAGAAGAGGCAGATACAAAGCAATTAGAGAGCAGATATTCTACATATGACAAGTTTTCTTTTTTAGTGTGCATTATTGGAGCAACGCTTTATGGTCCATTTTATAAAGTTTCTTCAAGTGAAAATGTTCTGTATAGCATGAAAGTTACTGTGAATATTCCTAAACATCCTTCCATGTCCGTTTTCTTTTTTTAATATACTTTATTATGTCAGTATATATATCGTTGATACATTTCCTTTCCTTTGTTATTTAAACATCATGACACCAATCTTTGTCAGTTTTTATCTTGCACCTACAGATAACACAGTGCATGCATAAACAATCAACAAAAAACTATACATTTTAATTTAAATAAAAATCCAAAAATGAATAAAAATAAAACAAAAAGAGACCAGAAAAAAGGAGGGAATGTTTCAGTTGATGTTTCTACTGCTGCTTCGAATATCTATTATAGTTTAATACTTAAAACATCTTCACAAAATGTGATCCATTTAATATTTCATATAGTATGTTATTAGTCACTTACCTTTACTTATAGTGGCAATCCTCATGATTTCAGCCCTGGTTGATTTACAACTTCCATTTGAGTGAAAAACAATGAAAGTGTTTAGCAGTCTGGAGTCTCTAACCTCTATTGTCCTTTATTATTGCAACACGTTCTCATCCCAACTCGTCACATACTGACTCTTTACACTTTACGCTCGCAGTAAACACGCGCTTAACGTTGTGAATTCAAACAAAAACACTTGCTTAGGTTCAGGCAACAAAACCATTCAGTTAGGTTTAGGAAAAAACATCGTGGTTGGGCTTAAAGTAACTACTAAACTGAACACGGGACACAGATAAACAGGTGATTGTAAAGTGAACGTGAAACTTAAACGTAAAGGACACGAACAGCGGTCTCTTGGATGAAAGCCTTCTGTTAGTTGGACCCATCCGCCTCCCCTCCCATCTGCCTTACTTATGTTTTTTCACTCTTTAAACTACGTCATCTCATACAGGTGCTAAAGGGCGCCTTGTGTGTCGGCATCGTTACAAAGTGTCGGTATTTAACGCCCTGGGAATGAGAACGGGCTGATTATTGCCTTTACTACCTTTCTTCATCTCCCTACCTCCCTCTTTCATCTATATCCCACTGATCTATCTATCTGTGTGTGTGTGTGTGTGTGTGTGTTGAGGTATGTGAGCACGCCCAGCAGCAGGTCAGGAGGTTGTAATCCCCAAGTCAGACGAGATGGGATCAGTGCCGACTCAGTGGACCCAGACACATAGCTGCGTCTCCGGGGACACACTCAGACACACACTACAGAGATGATATATACATCCTCTCACTGTCTCAGTCCATAATGGAGATACGCTCATGCTCGGACATTTATTGTTCCTCTGTCTCCCCTTCGTTCTCTTTTCTGTCTCTTTTCAGTCCCTCTGGACCGCTGCACCATTGAGCTAAACTCTCTCTCACACACACACACACACACACACACACACACTGAGTCATGAGGTAATCTTCAGTGAGGTTCGGTGGTTATGACTTGACTGGAGCAATTAAGGACTGACTCATCGTCAAAGATTTGGAGCCATTAACGGTTAAATCATTCACACCGACTGACCGAGTAAGATAGCGTGTGTGTGTGTGGGCGTGTGCATTAATGTGTGAGCGTGTGTGTGTGTGAGTGTGTGCATTAATGTGTGTGTGTGTGTGTGTGTGTGGGCGTGTGCAATAATGTGTGTGTGCTGGAGTGGGGCGGTGTAATGGCACATATAGCAACTGAGAAAATGCAGAGAAATCTCAAAAGGGATTCCAGTTTGAAGAATACTCAGAAGGCTGTGAAGGAGGCTCCCAGAAGAGGATTATTATGTGCGTGTGTGCGTGTGTGTGTGTGTGTGTGTGTGGTGAGGAGTTAACTTCGGGCTCATATGAAAGCAGCTATAGAGCCGCTGCAGAACATCAAGCCAAATGCATAAGCATTTTGAGACAGACTGGTCCAAGCCAAGTCACACAGCCTCCATTTGATTTGGCTGGAGAATAGTGGAAGCAAACCTGGTGCTGATAGAGATCCTCTTACACACACACACACACACACACACACACACACGCACACACACACACATTATCCAAGCAAGTATGAATACCTAAAACAACATAAACATGACCTACAGGGACCATACTTCTGTCACACTCTTGCAACACACTGCAACCATCAGACTCACCGCACTGATGGAATTGCAGCGGTCCTTTACAAACATTTGATCCAGAGAAAACATTGGAGCGAACATCAAACAGTCCGCCATGTTGTTCTCTTCTCTTCTCACCAAAGTATTGAACATCCAACCGCAGACTTCTGCTCCTTTTTAAGGATCAGAAATAGATGTTTATCTTATAAGGAAAAAATGTCTGATGGTTGGAATAAATCTATGGAGGAAAATGTATCTTCATATGGAAAAACAGAAGCATAGATTTTATCATTGCATGAGACTTTATTAGTTTCCTTCCTTTTTCTCCATGTTGAAACCCAACATGTGTTGCAACTAATGACTCATTTATCTTCTCAATTAATTTACTAATTGTTTCTAAAAAGTCCATCACAACTTCACAGAGCTCAAGGTGACATATTTAAATGTGTTGTTTTCTTGGGCCAAGACATTTGGCTTATGTGACAAAGAAAAGCAAATCCTCATATTTAAGAAGCCAGAACCACATTTGCTTGAAAAGTTACTCAAAGGATTATTTGGTTATCTTATTAACCTTTATTTAAACTTCATTTACAGTGACGTCGAGTGACAGACAAGTCAAAAGCAATTACACAACAAAATGCAAGATAAAAACAGAGAAAATCATGCAAACGCGATCTTAATAATCTTAATAGTTGCCAATTATTTTCAAATTTTAAGCCCATCCATATCCTTCTTTTTCCCTAAACCTAAGTAAGTGGTTTTGTTGCCTAAACCAAGTGTTTTCGTTAAATTCACAACCTTAACTATGAGTTTACTGCAACTGTAAAGCGATGCTAAGGGTCTGACAAAGCGACCGGGTAAGTGACGAGTTGGGATGAGAACGTGTTGTATTTGCGGTTCCTCTCTTATACAAATCAGTGTATTTAAGACTACCAAAGTGCTGGTGTTTGCTAAATAATTTCCTCAGAATTTGTAAAAACACTTATCAGTAGTATTACACATAACACACGCACAAACATTTACATTTTTAATACACTACCCCAATGAAAACATCACTTATAATTATAGAACAGAACAGAAACTGTGCTACAGTCACGACAAAAAATATAAACAAACAAACAAAAAAATAGTTTAAATATCGCAAAAAGCTTTTGATGGAGATTAGATAATGATGCAATAAATAGTATAGCATGTGAATGTATTTGTTGAATAAATAATGACATAATGAAATAATGTCTGCCCACCATAATCACCCCTAAATGTTATACCTACTGTCAGTCCCTTGTACAAGGTGCTCATCATCGCCCGTAATTCTGTGACCTCTGGATTAACTTAACGACCTTTTGGTGGATCAGACAGAGACCGAATACACAGGGTCACTTGAGAGGAAAGAGGAGGGTGAAGGAAAAGATGGGATTTAATTTGAGGGAATGAGACGACAATCGGAGAGAGCGGGAGGTTGAATCCATGAAGGGAAAACGAGAAGGGAGGGGAAACACACAGGAGTGATGTCAACAAATGAGAGAACTGTTGAGATGGACAGAAGAGTTAAAAAGAAGCAGAGAGAATGAGGTGATGAGGTAGATGAGATCATGAAAGAAATATGGAGGGGGGTGAAACGGAAAGCATGAGCGACGCAGATGGATGGATGGAGGGAGAAATACCCTGAAAAGGGAGAGTTATGCGTTGGGTCATTATGGAGGAATGTTAATATGATTAGTGAATGACTCTGACCTCGCAGTCTGGAGCTGGAGCCGGGCTGGTTCGATGACCGCTGACACACAGTATACAATACAGGATGAAAACATACATCACACACATAACAGAACAGACACGCAATTATGAACGCATGCTTTCACATTAACTCATAAGCATGTCTGAATGCACATTTTTCCTCTAAAAACACACAGAGACATACACAGACTCCCGTGTGTGATTTGTGTTTCTCTGTGCTAGCGGGGGAAGAATGAGTCAACATGTCATGACTTATTATCTGTTTTTAACATGCATGATTCCCGACCGTCTGGCCTCATAAAGCTCGGGGTCAAGATGTGCTCATGAATCTG
>CAKAOJ020000250.1:0-240000 GCA_916701645.2 Sebastolobus alascanus | reverse complement strand
TTTATTTGCAGTGGGCGATGTGCTGTTCTGTGGTTTACAGTTTGGTCAGGATTACTTCTGTTGTGCGTCTCGTACATTGTTAAATGCCACTCTTGCAAACCATTAATGTTCGTGCATATTCCCGCGGTAAGGAGGATCCTTAAGTGTGCGGTTTCATTTCATGAACGGATGGTTACGTGGCTCGATTATTTGGTAGAGAGAATGCAAAAATTACTACAGTCAGCAAGTTAAAGTAACAGTGAATGATTTCTTTCCCTCCCGGTCTGCCTGTCTTGTATTGTGGACAGAGAGCTGATAGTGTTGCGTCATATATTCAAGAGATTACTTCTTTTATTCTCTCCCTCTACCTTGACTTGACGGATCCCAGTTCCCCCGATAATGATGCCAAACCGATTAATCGGTCTACCTCTAGAAACTAGTTATAGCTGGACAAACTAAAATGTAATAACACTTTATCACAACATACAAACGTGTTATTTTGAAAATTGTCAAACCATTTAAAATATTGATATAAGGTCGTGCAGGAAACTGAATGAATAAAAGTTTTTCTCCATGTTAAAATCTGGCAGGTTAACAGGTTTCCTTTTTATTTCTGCTTCTAGCATTAGAATTGTCCCATTGGTCGCTTTCAAATGGAGAGATTTGTCTCCAACTGCTAACTCAAAACTAGCCAACCTCTTCAGTGAAGATGTCTCAATAGTGTTGGGGAATTCAGGCCAAGTCCCTCACACCCTCTCTCTCTCTCACACACACACACACACACACACACACACACACACACACACACACACACACACACACACACACACACACACACACACTGTTTCCCTCTCCCTCCTCTCTCCCTTTCTGTCCTCCCATCTGTGAGTTCAGATGAACAGAAGTCTCCCGGGGCTTTTCATTGGCCGAGCTCCACACTAAGAGGCGAGCTAATTGGCCAGCTGGGGCCCAGCCGGTTGTTGGAGGCAGGGCATTGGCTGAGAGAAGGGTCAAGTGACATGTCATTGGTCAGATTGGCTGGTAACCTGGCAACACTTCAGGCTTTCCCTCTTGAGAAAAGTCTGGTGTGAAAATTAAAAAAAAAAAAAAAAAACAGGGAAAGACTGTTGAGCATAATTTGGCAACAGCTTTTCTGAAAATGTGTTAGTTAATTTGCAGCTTTTTAGTGATATTAAAGTGTGTGTTTGAGGGAGCTGCAAGTCCTTGTGTGAATTTGCTAATAACCCTCAATCATGAGGTCCCAAATTGTTGGAGGCACTGTGTCACCTTCAGCTTTACCAACGTAGCAATCCAAACAGGCTAGAAGTCACAGCCAACCGGTTACTGTGACAAGCAGGAGTGTGTGTGTGTGTATGTGTGTGTGTGTGTGTTTGTGTGTGTGTGGGCCTGTGTTTCATTTAAGATATTGAGTTTAGTTTATAAACAGCTCTTAATGAAGTTATCCTGTTTTGCTGTTTTCCTTAGAGTGCATGTATTCCCAGAGGATACACCGTGCTTGTTACAATCTAACAAGTCCGATGAAATTGTTTTTCAGTGCCCTCCAAAACCATTAAGCCTTGGACATACTTTGCGGACTTGTACCGATCGCACAGACGAGCCTGCGGTTCTGTTCATACTGCAGTTGAGGGTCCATGTCGGTCTGGTGTTCCATGAACACTCCATTCCAGTTGGTAGCGGTCATGCACGATAACGTTAACGGCGTTTGTATTCCTTTAAAGACAAATTTTATAAATACGGGTAACGGCAGATCTCCAACAACAACCTTCAAAACAAGCATCCACTTTCTTATCTTCTTCATCTTCTTGACAAACCAGCTAGAGGCGCATACGCCACGAACCGGACTGGAGTGTGGAACGAAACTGGAACATGTGCAGTCGGCGCACTTGATATGCGTACAGTCCGCGCAGTCACAAATTTTGTCCACATAGGGTCCACGTGGACCCTATGTGGAAATGGATGGATGACGTCATTCACGTCTACAAGTACTACAATAATTATCCATGTTACTGTTTTCTGATCTACCACCACTTTGGTCATATTTCGTTCCAATAATTTCAATTTCAGTCCCGCATAGCCTCATCTTAAACTATGTTTTAGAATTAAGACTGGAATGAAGAGAACATCAGTAACCTAGTTTACACGGCATGCAATCGGTCAGATGGTCAGTGCTTTTTAGGCACGCCAACCCGCTGATTAGAACAGATCATTACTACAGATTTTATTTTTTCCCTCGTTCAAATGTCAAATTCTGCACAAAAAATGACAGCTATACTCCTTAGTTAAGGTTAAAAGAAATTCCCATGTTGACCGTTGTCCACCCGAATCTAAGGTTTTCTGGCACTACAACAACGTCACATTATAAACCTCCACCTTCGCTTCTCACAGTCATCATTCAGACAGCTACAAGAGGTTCTTGTCAGAAAAGCACAGTTAATTTGAAATGTTTGAACAAATGGCCCATGTAGACATTTTTAGGGAGGACAGTCTCTTCAGTCAAAGAAAGAGAAAGACAGAATCTCTCTCTGTGGGTTAATATCTACCCATCTCCACCTCTTTTATTAAGTAGCAAAGTGGGCTAATCCAGAGGAAATGAGAGGTGGAGGTTAGTCACCAAGGATTAGTCTGGTTCCAGGACATCAAACATTCCATTCCCACCCAGGAGATAATCATAGCCAGGTTAGCCAGGAAATTAAGTGGCTGCCTTTCAGAGGGTCTCTAATCCCCGTCTCGCTCTCTCCTTACGTTTCTCTTTCTTTCCCACCCGTCCTTTCTCTAATTCAGTCCCATCCTCCCCCCCCCTTACCCCACCTGGACTAGAGAGCTAAGTCTACGTCCTGGCCAATCTGCAGCAGACTGCTTGTGTCTGCAAGAAAACTTCCATCTCCATTTCTCGGAGGCTATTTGATAGATGACACTATCCACCCTTGTACTGGAGGTAATATGTGACCCTGCAGCCAAGTCAGAGCTTTCACACAAATTGAAAACTGCTCTGTGAGGTTTCTCATCTCTTTGTCAGGATTTTGAGAATTGTGTGCGTACAACATGGCAGTTCTTGAGGAGAGAGTTTTCCTTACTGTGTTTGCTAGTTGAGTACTAGAAAAGAGGTTTCTCAGGGGTCATGCGATATAGGTCAGAAAACACTTAAGCTTTAAAGACTTCATAGTTGTGTGTATTTGCATTTCTTTTCATGCAAGACCCCCGGAAAAAAACCCAGCTCACGGTGGGCGCTGTGTGTTTGTGTGTCCGTACATGTGTACATATCTGTTCATGGATTCAGGTCCACATAGCGAACAAAAGCTCAGCGTAGCAAGTGGATTTCTGCCTCCTTCCACAGCATGTCATCCAGCACAAAAACAAATATGGCCTCCATTTTCCACACTTCTTTGTCCATTTTTCTCTTTTTTTTTTCTTGTGCCCAGTGTACCTCATCCTTTACATGTACACAGTCAACACGCCAAATAAACAAACATTGCACACAAATAGTCGATATTGGATTAATACACAGTTGTTATTTTTATTATTTAACCTATTTCTTTCTACATTTCATACAAATGTGAGGTGTTTTCAAATAAACAACTCCAGTTATAGATGTTTAAGAAGCATTTTGTGTGTTTCTCATTAAATACACATTTTGTAGGGGTCTCTCAATCAGAACAATAACAGAAGACGTAGAGTTTGGTGACGTAGTGAAGTAGCGTGGGATTATGGGAGTTGTTGTCTTCACCACCATTGTTGTCAGCTTCTCCCGGTTAGGATTCCTTCAGTGTTCATCGTTCATCGTCCAAAACAAACGGACAAATGGTGATTCAAATCGCTAAAAGAACTGAATAAAGCAGTTTCTCCGACGCTATTCTGCGGAAAAGGACGGGATTTGCTCAGCTTGTTTCTCTGATAACTTAAGATCCAGACATTCAGGAGGGTTTTAACGGGAGCCGAATTATCTGCAGAGGTCTCCTCCTCTCCAAAACAAATGGACCCAGTGATCAGTAAAAACACTGAATAAAGCAGTTTCACGTTCAAAATCTGTGTTTCTCCGACGCTGTTCGACGGACGCAGCGTTTGCTCAGCTTGTTTCTCTAATAACTTAAGATCCCGACGTCCGATGACTAAAATCCTTCATCTGGTTAAAATATATAGCTTAAAACGCATTGTAAAAATGTTGCTTATAAAACTGTATGAAAAGTCAGTTTATGACGGATTCTTGCAGACAACCAGAACGTTGACGCATGTGCAAAGGGGATATGACACCATTGACAGGTGAAACAGACCGTTACCTTGAATAAAATTACATATTTGAAAATTATTGGAAACATTTGGGATAATGTAGGAACACAACTCAACAAAATATACAACATATGTCTAGTCGATTTTAGACATTTTAGTGCAGAAATGTTACATGAAAATCCAAAATATCTGCCTGATTTATATCTCTGTTATATTGATGTAAAAAGACCTTCATCAAAAAACGTAAAGTCCAGACTCATGATTAGTTGTTGTGTCGTGTTAGTCGTTGTAATAATACCTGTTTTATCAATTTGGGAATGATAACCAATGTAGATTAAGCTTTTATAGCAGAACATTTTACACTGGAGGGAATGGATGGATGACAGGAGAAGCAGAAAAACAAAGGAGATGAGAAAAGAGTGATAGAAAAACGGAGAAGACAAGATATAAAACATGTAGAGACTAGACCGGTACGACACCGGGAGACAAGAGGAGAGAAGAGGTCAAGACTTTCATGAGATTAGAAGAGATAAAAATAAAAATAAAAATAGAGGAAATAGAGGATAAAATCAAAACACACCACGGCCATCACCCCCCCCCCCCCGACTGGAGCCAATCATCTGAGAGAGGGAGAAAGTGTGTGAGGGAGGCAGAAAGAGAAAGTGTCACTTTCATCCTATTACAGCTCCATCTAACCGGCTACTGTAGCCAGCTGCTCCCACCGGCACACAATCACACTCCAAAAAAAACCCTATATCTTCTGTACATGCACCAGCACATGCATACACACTCTCACACACACACACACACACACACACACTCTCACACACACACACACACACACACACTCTCACACTCACACACACACATTAGAAAGGTGGCTGTGCTGCTCTTATGTGCTTATGCTCTTATGCTAAGTCCTGCTCCTGAGATATATTATAGAGAAATAAATAAATAAATAATACCACAAATAAAAACCCGGCAGATATTCCCACCTAAGGCGCTGACGTTACAAAAAAAGGCAGCGGGAGTAAAAAAATGTAGCCTGCGCTCATCTTTGCTGTCCTCTCTCCCATCATCTGTCCGGTAAATTGTCTCCCCTTTAACCCCGACCTCTTTCCACCCCCCCCCCCCCCCCCCCACCTCTCTCTCTCTCTCTTCCACTCCCTCGGTCTTCCTTGGAATTCACCTTTCTTTGTTCCCGCTAATCCTCAAAGGGGAACTTTTTTAAGTCGGGAAGTTTGGGGTAAAGAGACGGAGACACAGATGGAGAGTGGGGGGGAAGAGGTAGACGGATATACTATCAGGGAGGGGGCTTAGAGGAAACCAAATTATCTTCCTCCCCTTCTCCTCATCCTTCTCTCTGTCCCTCTATATATATATATATATATATATATATATATACGCCATCACCCCTGACTCCCTCTGTCTCCTCTCCGTCCCCTTATCAACTCCCCACCGTGCACTTTCAAGGACAAGCTGAACTGTTAAGAACACTAAGGATTGGATAAACCTGTGTGTGTATGTGCACATGTGTTGGTTTTAAAAGTGATTTTGTGTGTCTTCTATTTTATTTTCTTACTGTATAATATGTGTTTATGTCACCGCATGGATGTGGGATCAGTATGCACACAGCTGAATATTGTGTGTGGTTTTGTGTGTATTTCTCCAAAGGCTCTGCAGCAGAGACTAATCCTATCCTCTCTGCTATCGCCTTACCTTCCTTCTTACTATCATTTATTTATCCCCATCTCTCTCTCTCTCCTAACACACTCGCTGTTTCCCCTTTTCTCTCTCTCTCTTTTTCATTTCTATCCCTCACTCTCTCTTCCTAAAATATATATATATAAAATATACACACACAAAAATAGCAAGCATTTTGAAGTGAAAAAGTGCACAGCTAGTTCCTGTTTCACTGTTCAGGATCAGAATTTATTTCAGCGTTTTGTGTGTGTTTTATTAATCTTATTGTGGCGACAAAAATCTCTTAACATATTCAACATTATGTGGACTCAAAGAAGTCTGTTTATGATGTGAACTATAGGGGAGAGCAGGGACAGTTGGCACAAGGACACTAAAAATGTCCAAACCGACCCCGCTCTCCCCTACTATTACATCTCTCTGCTACACATTAACTGCCGAGCGACCTCTCGATCTGTATAAGCATGCACGGCCTACACTCGTACAAGATCATCTGGTAACCATGGTAACACGTATGCCGGTCACCGGGTGAGTTGTTGTGTTTGTGCCCCACTTTGTGTATTTATGAAGTTCCCCAGTCAAAACTGACGTATATCACTGTTTATGATATACAGTCTCAACTAGTAATTCTCGTATTCTCAATAATTAAAGTTACTGTGCGGACGCAGGATGACAGTCTTGATGTAAAATGAATGAGTTACCTGGCAGGATTAGGGTAACAAGTTTGTGTGTGTCAGCGTTAGTGCTGCTGTTTGCTGTAAGAGTGTCGGGATATCACCTGCCTGATAACTTTTAAATGTCATTTTCTTTTAAAAAGGATTTAATTTGATTGATAGGTCCACGTACTGATATGCATACAAACACACACACACACACAAACCTACAGTAAATAAACAGGATACACTTTGCATTAAGTAGTATTAATCGCTGTATTCATGGGAGACGCTCTAAGCTGCGTGCTTTGGGGAAAATTGACCTTCTGTGGTCTTAATTGTATGAGAGGCTCAACAGCGCTGTGACATTTAACTGTGCTCCAGTCTTAATTCTCAGCCCTTTATTCTAGTGTTTCGCTGACATTTCAGTGGGAAGAGGTTTGTGAATAAAGATGATTGGTGGTGCTTTGGTGTTGTAAACAAATAAGCAAATTTGCCCATGATTATTTCATTCTTTCACTCTCTTTCTCTGCTTCTCGCTTGCAGACTTTCCCTCTTGCAGTCTGTAACCCTCACGCTCAGCAGGGCCAGTGAGATTGTACAGCCCGATAGCACAAAGTGACCAGAATGGTGTAAGTCTGCAGAGGTTTCACGGGGTGGCTGATCGATAGCAATGACTCAGCGATTACTTTGCCAGGTGCTGAGATTTCGGGTTTTGAAACTTCACTCCCCAGCCCACAGTTTTTTACTGTTGTGTAAACAGAAACACCACCCACTGAGATACGGTTTTATTTTCACAAAGACAGATCGCCGTGCTGCAAGCAGGTGAATAACACTCCAACATAGTTTGTTCTAAAGCTGAGAGAAGACAAAAGCATTGTTATTAGAACTGAATTGTTAAAGGTGCAGTGTGGAGGATTTGGAGGCATATAGCCAAAACCAAACCAAACTTCTCCCGTGTACCAAGCGTGTACGAGAACTATGGTGGCTGACGTGGAAAGGCGAATGGTATATATTTTTGGTTTCCTATTTCTCCTGAAAGGAATACTTTTGCATATTTGCTTCCTGCCAGTTAGCTTAGCTTAGCATAAAGACTGGAAACAGGGGGAAACAGCTAGCCTGGATCTGTCCAAAGCTAGCAAAAGCTGTCTACAAGACCCTCTAACGCTCACTAATTAACACGTTCTATCTGTTTTGTTAAATATGTAGAAAAAATGAATTGCAACAGTTCCCCATTTTATTTTATTTTATTTTAATTTTTTATGCATATCTAACTGATCGATGTATTCTATACAACGATTCGTATGATATGTTACGGAAAGTTATTCCTCATTTTTTTCGTGCGTTGACTACCTACGAATGTCCAGCAACACTCGTTACATGTGTACAGTCTTTTCAAATTACACTTTGTCTTCACAAGAAACATCTTGGCTAGATTTAGGCAACAAAACTACTTAATTAGGTTAAGAAAAAGGTTGTGGTTTGGGTTAAAATAACTACGGAAGTCAAAAATAAATCGACGTTGACTTCTGGTTTCACACGGGGTACGAACAGCAGCCTCCTGGGCAGAAGTTCTGTGTTTTTGGACCCACCCATCCACCCCGACCTCCTCCTTATGCTGCGTTTGTGCCTCTTTATACTACATCACCCTTCCTGGTTCACGATTACGTGGGATATATACGAATTACAGTGCATTACTTTTCGTAGGTATAGCTACTAACGGTGTATGAGAACAGCCTGGACTGATGAACAGGACGTAGTTGACTTTGTTAGAGCGACTGTCTCCTGTGTGGTCAACACAGACTCATTAGAAGAATGATGAACTATGGGAAGGCCTCATTGGAATAGCTGAGTGTGCATGTGAAGAGGTGAACTTGTGTGTGAATGTGAATAAGCATGTGCTTGTGAGTGTGCTTGTCTACTCTCTTTCCTTTAGTGCTACTTTGTTAAGAGGCTGCAGTAATTAGCCTGTGGAAATGGATGGCTTTTCACCAGCAGCTGCAATTACTGCTTTCTCTAGAAAGAATGAGCGGATGGTATATAGTATTAAATGAATGGATGGAGAGTTATAGTGGGAAGAATAAATAACGCCTGGGATGCTGCGATGGAGAGAAGGGCTGAATGAACGGAAGGAAGTCTGCATGGCTGGTGAGAAGTGGGGGGGGAACAAGGTGATTGAGCTTGTTTTACCGGCTTGTCCTCTTGTTTTTTTACTGCTGGAGTTGAAGGATGGATGGCATCACAGATCAGTGCATGTGAATGGTTATGAGCTGAATTAGATGTGAGTTTGGAGAGGAAATGGAGGAGAATAAAATTACAAATTGACATCTGGTACCAAACGAAGAAAAAAGATATAAATCTGGTGTTAGATTCCTCTCTGATGTGTGCCATTTAAAAAGCTGAAGCGTAGCTCAGCTCACAAACAGAAGACAGGTGTTAGAATTTGTTCTCCCTCACTGGAGACTAAAATGACATATTACTAATGTTATTTTTGATTAACAAGGTGCATTAAACACACATATAATGTGGGTATGTTATTTTGTGTGCACGGATTTCCTTTTTTTCAGTATGTGTGCATGAATGTACAATACGTGTGAGTGTGTGCGTATTTCAATCTTTCTCCATCTCTCTGAAATATTAAGAGCTTGCCCGGGGTGAAGCAATCACAAAGAATAGCCTTCAACATGAACCGGTGACAATATCCAACTAATAAGACACAGCCAGGTGTTGTTGTAATTATTTAAAAACCTGGAGCGCTTTTTTACACAGAGGAGTAAACCTGAGTGAAAGCTGGAAGGCTTTTCCAAAAAAAAGGACAATTAGAAAGATGGAGGCTGATATTTTTATGGATATGTCGTTGTAAATGTGCTGTCTAAACTGTATCTGTTATAACTACAGTAGGTTTTGAGGGGGAAAAATAAGATTTGTATTTGTTTGCATCCTTCAAATTTAAGGTCACCATTGCTATTGTAAAATGCACATTGCACTGTAAATATTTAGAAGTTAGGAAAACTCAAAGAACTAAGGCAACCAGCTGCAAAGTCTTTGATTCTAGGCAACAATAGTTTAGCGATATTGTCAGAGATGTATTTATTTTTCACTAGTAAAGACGTTCCAGGTTTGATTCCTCCATGCACCACGCTGCATAATCACTGTAGCTTGTCCTGTTCTGCCAACTATATACCACATCCATACTTGGATCAATTGATCATGGTTACAAAGAGTGCAGGGAGTGATTGACATGGATACCTACCGTCATCACGGTTTGCATTGTTTTTCATTTTGATTAACTGAGACTTCTTTTATGTTCACCTTTGTTGAAACAAGAGAGGCTTGCTTTGTTGCTATAGTTTTTACTTTAAAGGAGCAGTGTGTAGGACCCAGCGGTATGTAGCGGTGAGATGCAAACAAACTGAAGCCTCTCCTGTATACCAAGCGTGTAGAAGAACTACGGTGGTCGATGCGAAAACTAGAGCCAGTTGTAAGTGTGTGTAAGAGTGTGTGTGTGTACTTGGGAAGTGAGTGGTGAAGAAAGAGAGAGAGCGCAGCGGCGACAGCAGCGAGTAACGTTATCGTTGCTGTAGAAACATGGTGGACTCCGTGGAGAGGACCTGCTCCCTTTGTAGATATGAACGGCTCAGACTCTTATTTTCAGGTGATTATACTAAAGAAAACATACTAATTATATTCCATTTCTGCCAATAGATCCCCCAAAATGTTACACACTGGTCATTTAAATGCTGATGATTTATATTTTAAAGTCCAAACATCTTGTAATCTTTATTCATGTCAAAGAGTTCCACACATTCTACACTGAATGGTTACTCATTGTCTTTTGCTGCTTGCAGTCACAGACGATCGTCTTCAGTTAGTCCTCCGTCTACAACTTTTGCCGGGCTACACACACTGACGTGCACAGGCGTTGGGCATTAGGTATATCACAGGCAGCGGATACACACACACACACACACACACACACACACACACACAGAGAAATCACAGCCTCTTCAGAGAGCTGTGTTTTAATTGAGTCAGCCCAAAGTGCTGGCTGAGCAGAACGATATGACTGATACGGATTAGAACCAGCCTTCCCTTATTCATCGATTTCTACACGGGTGGGAGGCAGGGTGGAGGGGGGGGGGGGGCACGGTGGAGGGATGACAGAAAGGAAGCAAAATCTTTTTCTATCGATTTACGGAAGGAGAAAAGGACAGAGGGAGTGAGACAGATGGACTGAGAGTAAAATAAACGTATGGAAGCTAAAACCCCCCCTCTCTCTATCAGTCGTACAGAAGAAGAAAGGAAGAACGGGGAGCGGGAACAGAAGTGACTGATGGAGATTATGCTGCTCCGCTTTGTCATCATTGATTTTAGGAAGGGAGGGGGGAAGCGAAAGACAATAGGGGATGGGAGCTATGAGAAGGAAGGAAGTAAATGGGAAGGAAGCACAGAGAGAGAGAGAGAGAGTTGTAAATTCAGTGATGAATGATAGATGGATACATGGAAAAGAGAAAGGTAGGTGGAGTAAGATAACAGCATGACGGGTGTGGGGAGGAAAAAAAAGATCTTAAGTAAGAGCGAAGATTTAAGAGCACTCAGAGGAACCCTTTATTTCACTTAAGGAGAGTTGGTTAATGGAGGAAATAGATGAGATGTGGACATGGAGAGGAAGAGAGGATGAAAGAGGGGAGGTGAGAAAGAGTCAGAAGGGGGGGGGGATGAAGAGGAAGAGGGAGATTGATGAAGAAGTGTTGAAGAGGAGGACAGAAAGAGTTGAAGAGAGAGAGAGATGGAGGAGAGGAGGAGACACTTCACATTTAGGCTAAGTAGTCTCATTGAGGCGGTATGCAGCTACCAAATGCTCCGTGTCGATCTAAATCCCTTTGAAATCCTTGAAACAGCTCGAGTGAAAAGTGTCTGTGTGTAAGACAGAAAAAAACTATAAGATAGAGGGAGGCGGACTTTGAGTGTGTGTGTGTCGGTGCTGAAAGTGATGGTGTGCTGTGTTTTATGGATAAATTGAAGGGTCTCTTACAGTGTGTGTGTGCCTGTGCAAGTATGGAAGTATAAAGATGACAAAAAGAGAGTTGAGAGTGCACAAAACAAATCTGAGCGCTACTCAGTCTGCAAGTCGACATTTGTGAGCGCCAAAGGTGCAGATTCATAAGAGCAGAATTAGATCTGTATATTCGAGGGAAGACAGAATCGTGAGCGTAGCAGTTGATCTGAGCAGCGAGAGGAATTGTGTGACTACTATTTTAGCCAACGACGGGGATTCTCACACTCGTAATGATGGAAGCTGCTCCAGCTCACTTTTGCCAGTCTGAATCCGCAGAGGTCAAACCGAGAGCAAAGTATCACCTGTTCAGTTTCACCAGGAAGTGAAGGGTCATCCTGTTAGACCCTTCCTTTCCACCATTACTTTCAAAATAAAAGCTGGGACAGTAAAGAGCAGTATTTGGTGTCTGTATTATCTTATTATTAGCTAGTTGTTTTTAGTAATTTTGAGAGTCAAATTGGTTTAAAAGTAGTTACTAGCTATATTGCGTTGTGCTGTTAGCTTTGTATTAACCTATTTGTAGTGTGATTTTCTGAACCAAATATAATGTTTTCTTATTTATTCTTTTTCCGTTTCTCTGAATAATTTGAACAAAGACAAATATTTGAAACATTATAAGAAAAACATTATGAATGAGGCTCACCTCTGAGCTGAATGCTGCCCTTAGACATGCAATGAGCCTGATGAGGTGGTTTACTGTGATCTGGTCCGACTCCTTGTGGGATTCAAAAAACATGGTTCAAACTAGGGATGGGCAATATGTTATCATTTTCCAACCGGCCACCGTAACCCAAAAATCGACTCTCACTTGCTCTTCGGAGGCAGACAATTAAATAAGAAAAATTTACTCCAATAGTCGATAAATTTGTCCAATCACCCAACTTGTTAAAAAAAAAAAATTAGGCTAATGATCACAAGATGATTGTGGACTGTGGCTACATTCAGAGCGACAGCATTCTCACAATAAACTAGGTGACAGTAAGGGGATCAGATGGATCGACAGATTTGGGCTGAACTTCAATCTACAGTGCAGATCCACACACCCACAATAACTGAAATAAAGTACGCTAAACGATAATGCATACAGGCAGAAAATATGTAATTCAAATGTTGTCCTAATTAGCGATACGGTTGCCAATCGCTCCTTCTGGAGGAGCTGAATTTTCTTTGAGTGTATTTTGAAAAAGACACGACCCTGTGGCCCAGATGTGGGTTTCCCCTGTTGCAGTTTGCTACTCAAAAATGTTTGGCAAGCGACCTCTTGCGATCTCAAGTGCTCAGAAGCTGCCAGCACAGCTGGAGAAAATTGAGAGAGCAGACTCAGAAACGAGCGCGTTTTTACAAATCTGTGCCAGGTTGCTCTCTCAAAGGTTGACTTGCAGATTGAGTAGCGCTTTAAATTTGTTTTGCGCTCTCTCAAATCTTTTGTCGTCAGTATGCTTCCATATGTAAGAGTGGTTTGTGTGTGTCTCCCTCTCCCTTCAGTATCAGTCTCTTCTGCTTGATTTCCGCGCCCTCCTCTCTGCCTCTCCTCTGCTCGCTATGCCGTGAAATGGTTTTTCACTAGACCATTACCCCGACCAGTGCACTACACTACTGCCACAGCTCTCGGTGAGCGAGAGGGAGTGTGTTTAAATGTGTGTGTGTCGCCTGGAGAGAGAGAGAGTAGGGTGTGTGTTTGGCTGCGTGCATGAGAGAGACTAATGTGTGTGTGTACAGTAGCTGCGTTTGAAAGAGACAGATTGTGCATGTTTTGTTTATACGTTGGGAAGATGGATTGTGTGCACATATTGGTGCGTGTATGCGCGAGTGAGGAGGGAGAAAAAAAGTGTGTACAGTATGTCCCACGCAGGCTCAGCTGTCATAGTTTTAGCCGTGCACTGTACTCCTGTCACAGTCGCATCTGACATCTCACACACACACACTCACGTGCACACACGGCTTCAGACAGACAGGCAGGCAGCTGTAGTCGTAGCCGGAGAGTCGCTCCGCTCACTAACAAGCCGAAGATCTTCCAGCTCTGGCTGAGTTGTTTTTGGGGATTGTCAGATTTCCAGCTATAAGCATCTTTCAGTAGAGACTTATGTATTTTGCTACCTTGGCCAAAAAATGTTTTTTTCAAAGTGCAAAATCTACACACAAGCTGGATTCACTTTGTCGTTGTATTTGAATACATATTCTTGTGTTCATCTGTCAAACAAAATATTTTATACAAATTCATTATTTTTGTGACATTATTTCAGTCTGTTGTCTGGTTTGTTTGCTGTGCATCTGAACCAAAAACTATCCAGTTCTTGTATTTATTCCAAACTGATGTTGCTGCTTCTATAAGCACAATTGTATCAACGCTTTATCACAAAGACACACAAAATATGTTACTTAATAAGCAGAAATTGTTCGTCATGAACAAGCGTATTTGTAGTTGCATATATAATTATATCATGTTAGTAATATATTTATTCATTCTTCCAACAGCCTCACTACATACCACAGCGTCTGCAGAAGTGTCTATACAGTCACTTCATATGCACACATGCACGTTCAGTCCACACTCATCTGTTTGTGTTTACTCAGTCTGTGGCATCACACAGTAATCTGCTCTTAATCCATGTGTATGGAAACACACAAAGACATGCACACTTGAGCAGGAGAGCACCAAACCGTACACTCACTCAGTCTGTCTGTACGAGGCCCCTATCAGGTTCAGGATCCAGTACCTTTAAAAGGTTCTATACAGTACATTCAGAACCAATAGACACACTAGAGCACCAGCATCTTAACCTGACGCACCAGATGGTTTGTTCCACAAAACCTTCTGAGAAGCCGTCATTGGAAACTGTTTGGAAAAGGGCAGGCACTTTCAAAAAAATACTTGGCACGTGATTTGATGAACCATCTGTCAATCAAACTCTTGCCGAAGCCATTCGTGAGAAGAGCGAAAATATCTTTCAATCTAGGAAAGCGTTCAGTGTCGTTCTTTGCTCTTCTTTCAATTAAGAAATCCTCTCCAGTTCTGATATAACTGATGCTACTGCAGCATCTACGCTAAACTCTTCAGGATCCGCCATTGTTGTCAAGTCTCATACAGTATAAAGCTCCTTTAAAGGACAAAGCTAGCACTCTTCAGTCATTTTCCTCATTGCCCAAATCCCATGGAAAGACCAAAACCAACAGTAATTGTTCCTACTAACAAGCCTGTGTAGCCAAAACCTGATATATCTTATTCATCTGTGCCAAAGGCTATTGTTCTCCATCGTCAGTGAGCCACAACACCACACTGGGGGATATATTCTGTACCTTTATTACCATGAACACACACACTGTAGTTTATTTTAAGTCGATCCCACATACCGCCGCCATGAATACTCACTTGTGCACCAATGTAAATTGATCCGCGGCAAAAAATAGTCCCCAATAAATGTGCTATTTACTCCCGTTGGAGTATCGTTTGCTAAACATTACAACACTTATTTCTTCACTGGAACCAGCAGGCTTTACCTGAGAGGGAAGTCAGAAGGTCCTGAGAGACTAGTACATCGTTGGTTTTGGTGTTTTTCATGGGATTTGTCGACATTATAGAATAATATCAACCTTATCCCTTAAGGATAATTCTACCAAAACCATCTTTCAACTGCTTTCCCTCCCCCATACCTCTGAAACCTTCCTCCTCTCATTAATTGTTCTTCTCTTCACTCCTCCATTCATGACTCTTTCCTTTTCTTCCCCCCCTCACTCATCTCTCTCACCTCTCAGTCTCCACCGGATGTTTCAGTCGTTCCCCCCCTCTCGCTATCTCTCGTCCCCTTCTTTTAACATCGTGTTTAAATTGTCGTCCTCGTCTTCACCCCATTCACTCCCTTGTTTTATAATTCACCTCTCATCCCTCCTCTCTCTCCCCGCCACTTCTCAATGGCCTTATAATATCCCTCCTCCTCTCTATATATCGCTCTTCTTCATTCAAAGTCATTTACCTCTCATTCGCTCCATCTCTCTTTCCTCCTTTCTTCTCCGTCTAATGCCTTTTCATTTTCTCGCTCCACCTCTCTATTCCCTCCTAATATCCTGCTGTCTCTCTACCTGAGATATTGGAGCTATAAAGACAGGTGTTCAAAAGAAAGCAGGACCAGCAAATCTGTTTTATATGCCTCCTGGTATCAGCAGAGAGGAGAGAGAGAAGAGAGCGCTGTGGTCTGTAATATCTAATTCTCAGCACCTTTTGCGTTGACAATATTATCTCGAGTTGAGGAGCAGAGAAGAACCTAGTTTTCTATAAAAACCTTCAATCTTTTGTCTTCACTACTTGGGACAAACGCTTCACCCTCCTTCCATTATCTTCTTTTGGATTTAATGGCACTCTTTTACTCGTCATTCCACTATGGGGGGACACGGTGTACGTCCTACTTTTACAGGACATCATGGCTCCAAAATGTGCAGATGACATACAGTTACGTCCCGTCCAGTGCTTGAAGCGGGAAAAAATAAGTGCCAGTACTTTGTTATTCACATGTTGGTGTGTGTATCGGCCAGTATCAGAAATCTCTTGCGACTTATTCCTATTTATTCATTATTTCTTTAAGCATGTTACACTGTGTCAGTTATAATCAGCTATATTATTATACTTGTGCTATGCATCTTATATAGTAGGCCTATAATACTCCAATAATATTCACACTGGAACATTATAGGGTTAAGGTGGTGTTTTTAGTGTTAATAGTTAAAGTGCTTTCCTGTGTTATTTGTAGCCTATAGTAGGGGATCATTCCTACATAATATGCAGCAGGATAAAGAGACACATTCTGAATTTCTACAGTGAATAGGATATATCGGGATTTTTTTTAAGGTTTTTGAGATTATTATTTACACATATCACAGCCTTCGTCTGAACATTTCTTTTGGAAATGTTTGCCACTAAAGAGAAAGATTCAGAAATCTTTTAAATAATGTTTAATTAATTATATTTGTTCACAAATTTAAAAAATTTATGACGAACAGCTCACTAATTATTTTACAAAAAGGACATGTACAGAAGTTCGTGAAATAGTAACGAGATTTTAATGTATTGATTCGTGTACCTAGACACAAATTTCACATTTTTTTTCGTGACGGTCAGCACGAAATCAATTCAATCTAAGTAATCAATTGTGAACCGGGAAGTACAAAGAGTGACGAACGCCAAGTAAGGAGGAGGTCGGGGTGGATGGGTGGCTCAAAAAACACCGGACCCAGGAGACCGGTGTCAAATTTGATTTATTTGGCACGTAGCTTCCGTGCTTAAGTTACAGCACTTCCAGTGTTATTTTAACCCAAACTCCAATCTTTTCCTAAACCAAACTAAGTAGTTTTATTTTGAAAAGACTGGAGCGGAAATTGACATGTGCGTCACGTGTTGTTGGTACGGTACGCCAAGGAGTAAAATGAAGAATTGTCTGTACCGCGTATCGCTGACTACCGGCCCACTTCGAGCTCCGGTCCTGTCAGAGGTACAACAGTGTACTTAATCAAATAGTTATGTTTTATGCAATTTTATCTGATAGAGATGTGTATTATCAACAAAAGCACCATTTTACAACTGGCGAAGGTGTGATAGACTAAATGTGATGGTGTGTTTCCAGAGACTCAGCGTTCCTCAGACCCTGAAGGGACTCCATAATGCTGCGTAGAAGTATTGTTTTTATTGTTGGAGTTCAGCGTGTACGCAGAGTCACAATCACCTGGATCATATCTCACCCCACATTATGTTAAAATGAGTCTCATTCACAATATTCAGTGTGTTTTACGGAGAAAAATGGCTTACGTGTACGTCTGCGTGTGTGTGTGTGTGTGTTAATGGAGCTTGTTGACGTTTGGGGTTTAGCCGGCTTCTTTAAGGAGCGCCGCGGCAGCTGGAATCTCCCTACTGAATAGACCGGGATAATCTCTGAGCTGTGTGTGTGTGTGTGTGTGTAAGAGGGGAAAAGAGAAGAATGGGAATAAGTGGAGGAAGAAGAGAAAATGAGATGTGAGGGTGAGAGAGAACCAGTGAGATGAAGAGTAAAAATGGAAGGAGTAGAGATTGAACTGTCAGCAGCTCCACTTAATCTGTTTTTTTTTTCTTCAAGATGGAGATGAGACGGTGTGTGTGTGGCTGTGTGTGTGTGTGTGTGTGTGTGTGTGTGTGTGTGTGTGTGTGTGTGTGTGTGTGTGTGAGATGACTCCATCCTGTTTTGAAGTAACCTAATCTAGGATGGAGGCCTCGTCCAACCCCCCCATCCCCCCCAAAAAAAAAACCCTCAGAAGACCGAAACTCTAAATCCCTAATAACTACCCTTTGTCAATCCTAAATTACCCCTGTATCACAAACACACACACACACACACACACACACATGCACAAGGAAAGGGGCTTATGGTTATGCACTGCACATGCATAGGCTCACAGTTTTGCAGTTTATGAGTAGAATATATAATCTAAACTGTTTTACTTGAATATGTCAAACTAAGAAGTTGTGTGTCTTCACCAGATGCCGGGCAGAGCGACGGATCACCGGTTGGCTCCACGTTATGAAGAGGTGGAGCGTCAGTACGCCTCCTTACCAAGGTACTGCTTCTTCTCCTTCGCTTGTATAAAGTGCTCCAAAAAGTGCATGTTTCACTGCAGGTATCACTCCTCTCTTCTTTTCTTCCTTTTCTCTTTGAAGCCGCTAATTAAATTTGTGTAGTCTGTATGTCTTTGTGGGTGTCTCTGGAGGCCTCGTTCTCAGGCAGGAACTCACCTTATTCCCCCCCCCCCCCCCCGGGAACACACACTCAGACTGGGGCTGAAAACTGATCCCTGACCCTAGATCTGCTCCCCCACCAGAGTTTGGCTTTTGCACAATCAGTCGTCTTTATGTTGTGTTGAACTAGAGAGGCAGCATATTTCTATAAAATGTTTTCCTTGGTTGATTAGTCGACTATTCTGTCATTTTGGTCTCAGTCGACTATGATTTCTTTCGTTGATTAGACTTGTTTGATGCTGAATCACTTATTTCTAAGAAACTTATGAGCAACATCTCTGGTAAACACAAGATTTAAAGTGGTGCTTTTGTGTGATTCTTTTGTGGAGAAACTCAGTTTTACAAATCGATTAGTCGACAAAATCGTGTGAGTTTTCGTTGACTAAGAGTGTCGGAGCCATAATGTGCATTTAGCCTGTATTGTTTATTATTAGTTTACGTTCTTCTTGGTTACTATCATTTCCCGGTAGTGGGCACAGGATTGTGGTTTTCACTTTATTTACCTGTGCACTTGGACGGCGGGATTTTCTGTTGACCGTCACGCCAGGTCCTACTTTAGTTAATCCAGTACAGATTATTGTTTGTGATTCTTTTCATTTAATAAACAGTCATACGCATCTAGATTTAAGTAAGGAATTCTTTGGATCGTGTCACAGAGTAAAGAGTCTGCTCTGCCTCTTTGCTCTTCGCTTTTTGATTCATAGTAGTCGCAACAAAGAGTTTCTTTCATAAAGGACAGCTCTACGAAATGCAAGACAATTTCAAGAAGTACACTCTCCCAGAAATATTGCATACACCGTTACAGGATAAGGAACCCATTATGGATTTAGCTCATGTAAAACAGCTTGTTTTCTGCTTTTTAAATCAGCAACTTGAGCTGATTACAGTCAGTGAGACAATTTTCATTTTCAGTGGATCCTCATTGAACTGCATGCTGTAGAAGTATCCATCACAGGGCCGATATTACAGGGCTTTAAAGTTAAAGATGGCTTGAGATGGATTTCTCAACGATTAAACTTATTTGTGGGATTATTTAACTGAACCATTAATTGATAGGTCATGTCATTTAACATATAAAGATTGTTTGGTCAATTGTTCTGGTCAAAAAGAAGTTCTTGATCATCATTGAAGGCTTTGCACAACATATTATGTTGTAATAATGATCTATTTTTTGTGAAATTTCTTTTGTTGTTTCCGGTACTTTCTAGTGGAATTTATCACCATCATTATCAGTCACAGTTAGCATCCAGCTCCCGTGTATTTTTGTCCTATTTTGTACAGTTCTAGTCAGACGTGACAGTCCAGCATCGAACGTAACCACTCGACTATCTCTGTGCAGCATGCGTTATCCTATTGCCTGGCTGCGTTTTGTTGTTCGCCTCCCTGGACAGCATGAAATATCACTAACATTAACCGGCACAAGAACAATAACAGCTTCCTGAGTGTACTAATCAATTCATGAGGGATTCTTTCCATTTTGTTTCTCATGATGTAATCAGATAAATATCACGGCCGTAGTTGTTTGAAAGTTTAAGATTTGCATGTTTAAACCTGTTAGTCTTAAAGTGTAACACAGTCGTCATAGTGACGTACTATATTCTACAACAGTCACTCCAGCATCTCATTTTTCATTTGCAACCTTTCCACTGTCGCTGCCTGAAAGGCCTCAACTTTAATTATCTTCTCTTTCTTCACTCATTCTCTATCTTTACATCTCCATATTGTTTTTCTTTCCCTCTTCCCTCTTCCTCTCCTCCACAGTGACTTATGTTATTTTTAGTACTGTGGTAATGTACTTAAGTAAAGCCCCTTAACATACATGATATCACTGCACTATAAACTCTTAACTGTATCTAAAAATAAAGCGTCTTCAAGTGAAAATAGAAGTGCAAACTCTCACAGTAAAAGCTCTGAGTAGTTGTTACTAGCTTTTTCTCACCTCATTTCATTTTGCTTCTAAGAACCGACACCTCGGCAGACTAACAAGCCAACAACAAATGTTTGTTTGTGTGTGTGTGTGTGAGAGAGAGAGAGAGGGAGAGAGAGCGAGAGAGAGAGAGAGAGAGAGAGGAAGTCAATGAGTTGAATGACAGACAGAAGTTTAAAACGTCAGAAACTTTATAGCCAGGTTCCCACCCCTGTTAAAATGGTGAGGGATGGCTATTTCACACCTCTTTGGTGCATGTGTGTGTGTGTGTGTGTGTTCGTGTGTGTGTGTGTGTGTGTGTGTGTGAGAGAGAGAGAGAGAGAGTGTGTGTGTGGGTGATGACTTTGGCAGATGGGAGCGAGAACAGTGATGATAGTTTTGAGGTCTGGCTGTGGTATCTGAAAAGCCTTGGGAAATTGGACACACACACACTCACATACAGTACACCCTGTCTCTGTTTCCACTTTCAGACGTGCACTGTAATCCCAAAACGCTGTGCCAGTTTTACATGTAGGCCTCGTGTTTGAAAGGGACCCCGAGTCATTTTTCCATAAAAGTCACTCTGATAATGTGCCTTATTACAACCTGGTAACAGTTCTGAAACATTTTCCACACGGCTGAGCTGAGATTTAAAACAGACTCACGTTGCCAATAACACAGATTTCTCACATGGGATGTTTTTACATGTCGCGTACAAACCAGGACTAAGAAGTGATGCTTTTAAAACTGTGGATTTTAAACAGCAGATTTGATTCAGAAGTACGGCTTCTCCCTCTTAAGGCCTTTGCACACCAAGTCCGTAATTTTCGTCACACATTTAAAAATAAATCCGACCTCACGTTGTGTCGCTCACGTTTACACACCGACTCCAAAACCTTCGTCCGTCAGTAAAGTCTTTGTTCGATTTTCTGCGTTTTTTCGAGTCCCTCAAAAGGCAAAAGAGGGTTGTTTGACCACTCAGAGCCACCATATCTGAGAAACATTAATTTTGTCTCCTAGCACAACAGCATATTACAATAAAGACATAAAGATTAAAGATTAGACAGTAGTGATTGAGCTCTAGTCAGCTAAACGATAGCTTCTTGCTAATGTCATTCATTCATTAACCCTGTTTGGGTCCAGCGCTATCCATTACATCCATGTAATGAGTTCTAATGCAACAAATAGAATAATAAACGCATCGGACTCAGTGTGCAAGGTTTCTGTGCGTAATATTTTTCATCAGATGACAGATTAAAAGACGCATACGAAAAATACGGACTGGGTGTGCAAAGACTTTTAGTCAATTAGTCTTCTAATCTGTCGTTTTGGTCTTCAGTCGTTTTTTATGCTTTTTTTCATGCACATCTCTGATAAACATAAGATTTAAAGTGGTGCTTTTGAGCGAGTTGAGTAGAGCCGTACCGTACCGTACCATGCAGTGGAAATGTGGCGTTAGAGAACTGCTTTCACCTCATAGATGAGATAACAGTAAACAGCCTTATACAGTAGATACATGTATGTAATGCCTTGTATTGCATTGTCTCACGTGGCGGGTGTGAAATTTTATGCAAACATTGCACTTCTATCCATAACAGCCTCTCATATTTGAGTCAATATAAGTTTCCCACAGTGAACGCACCAATCTGAGAGCCAAAAAGCTGTTACTAAATACATAGATTAACCCAGAAATGTTTCCCTACTGAAGGGGACTCATCTCTGTCTCCTTCTGTCTTTATTTATCTTCCTCCCTACCTCTGCATCTCCGTCTACACGCTTCTCCTGCTGTCAATTAACTCCAGAGATATTTCAGCATCAAGTCAGAGAAAGAGATCATGTTTGGAAACCACATCCAGGCTGTTGACCTTATCAAAACATATTATTTTGCTACTGGCCCAGAAATAGCTAGCAGGCTGTGTGTATCCAGTGTCTGCATGCATGTATACCTGTACGCATGTGTGGGGGCGGGACCGTGTGTGTGTGTGTGCGTGTGTGTGTGTGTGTGTGTGTGTGTGTGTGTGTGTGTGTGTGTGTGTGTGTGTTTATATTATTCCATGTGAGTCCATAAATAGCTGTAGGGTTGCTTCGTCAGGTACTGTATGCTTGACGCGAAGTCAGTTAACTGGAGCACTGGGTGCGTTATGTGAGTGTGTGTGTGTGTGTGTGTGTGTGTGTGTGTGTGTGTGTGTGTGTGTGTGTGTGTGTGTATATGTGTCTGTGTTTATATTATTCCATGTGAGTCCATAAATAGCTGTAGGGTTGCTTCGTCAGGTACTGTATGCTTGACGCGAAGTCAGTTAACTGGAGCACTGGGTGCGTTATGTGAGTGTGTGTGTGTGTGTGTGTGTGTGGGTGTGTGTGTGTGTGTGTGTGTGTGTGAGTGTGCTCTAAAATTAAAACATGACCCAGCAGTGGATGATGTTTCCCTGCCTAAAGCACAAACACTACCTAACAAACTGTCAGCAAATGTCACTGCATGAAATAGAGAGCAGTCTGTCGAGGGGATCTTGTATATTTTGCTGCTCTATAAAACTATTCAGTGTTTTTTTTTTTTTAATTAAATATATCAGAAAAAGAGACACAGGCACTTGTTGTGTTGCTGTGTCATTTTTTTGGCCAGAGTAATTCTACATGATTTTAAATGTTGCAACCCTTTTTATTCATACTGAAACAAAATTACCGTGGATGTAAAATTGTCAAAGTTTGATGTAATCTAATGGTGATTATTACACGACTTTGTTGAATACTCGATTCTGATTGGTCAATCATGGCGTTCTACTGTCTGTCATTTTTTTATAGCAGACCATTTCTACGTATAACAGACTGTTTCTACGTATACCAGACCGTTGCTATGTTAGACCGTTGCTACGTATACCAGACCGTTGCTATGTATAGCAGACCGTTGCTATGCATAACAGACCGTTGCTATGGACGCAGTACTGATGTCGGACTCTGCAGGACTGTTTTTGTGTCAAAATATTGATTTCTTCAGTAAGTAGCCGTGTAATAAGCGGGATAATGTACAGCTAGCGGGTCACTATTGCGAAATAAACCCCTTCAGGACGATACAAGATGCACAGAGAAACTCCGATTACAACACACACAGAGGGAGAGCGACTTCATTCTCTGCTCAGGTGGACATTACTCCTCTACATCTTTACATAGACAATAGTTGTTTGATGATATATTAATGCTCTGGATATCGTATAGAGAACCTTTAAGAGTTGATAGATGTCGGTTTTTCATGGAAAATGAACGGTGACAACATAGAAGAGGAAAGAGAGGAGGACACAACAGCGAATGTCCTTTCACTTCAAATCGCCCAAGGTCTCCTCTCACTACCATCTTCTTGAAATTACCTCTCCATCCTCTTCAACCCCCCATCCTCCACATCTCACCTTCTCTCTGTATTTCACCATTTCCCTCTTTCTCTCAGTGGTGTTATTATACCGAAACAAAAGCACCCCTGTTGAGAGTCTGTGTCCCTTTACCTCCAGCCATGCGAGAACCAGTTTTTAAGCACTGGAGGACATTTGTTGAGGACTAGGATTTACATTTGTGCGCCTCAAGAGCGGGCATGAATTAAAGGTACATATTTTTTATTTTATTAGATAGTTAAGAGTGTCGAGAGGTTGACAGAGAGCTGTATGACATTCAGCAAACATTCCAAACCTGGGAAGTTGTGGTTAAATGGTTTGTGTCTTAGACCACTTACCAAACTTGTGTTAATTTTTGAGCATGAATGGATGCATGAATATGTATGAAAACAACTTCACTGATTAGTATTCCGGTACACACATGTGTATAATGTGCATGGCTGTGTGTGTGTGTGTGCACCTGTGTGTGTGAGTGTGTGTGTGAGTGTGAGACTGGGTCATTCTGAGGTCAGTAGATAGCTATCAGAGTGTGTGTATGGTCAACATTAGCAGGTTACACCCCACCATGTGTGCACCATTACTGCCCCATTTACACATTCTCCCTCGCTCTGTCTCTCACACACACACACACACACACACTCACACACACACACACACACACACACACACACACACACACACACACACACACACACACCCTGCACTTCTATACTTGTGAGGACACTCATTGACGTAATGCATTCCCTAGCCCCTTAACCTAACCTTTACCATCACAAATAAATTCCTTAAAAAAAGCTATATTTTAATTGTCACACATATACATGAACTTTGACCTCTGCATTTAACCCGTGCTTAGCATTAGGAGCAGCGGGCTGCTGTAAAGCGTCCACGGAGCAACTTCTCGCCGAAGGACACTTTGACATGTGGACAGCAGGAGCCGGCCAACCTTGTGATTAAAGGACGACCCGCTCTACCCCCTGAGTCACGACTGCCCCCCCCCCCAACCCTTAACCTAATTCTGACCTGAACCCTAAAACAAAGTCTGAACCCTCAGACAGGCGTTTGAAGGTCTGTCTGAAGGTGAGGACCGGCCCAAATGTCTTCACTTTCCAAAAAACTCAAATTAGTTCTCACAAATATAACTGTACAAATACAAATATTTGGACTGATATTGATATAATAAAGTAGGTCAATATTTTAGGTAAATATTTGGGTAATTTGGCAGTAATTCCGAAGAAATTTCAAATAGGTTACTTCCTAATTATCACCTAATTACCATGAAATTTGCGTACCTGTTAAATAAAGTGTTACACACATTTTAATGTGTGCCTTAATCAAATATTCTGCGATTTGTTTGTTTTCTCCTATATTATTCTTTATATAATAAAAAGTCAAAAGAAAGAAAAAAAATATACAGAAAGAAAGATAAACTTTATAACCTAAAACAATGGCAGGTCAGTAACCACCGTAATGACAAATAATGACAATGTGTATCATAAACTCATAAACTAATCCCATGTATGTGAGTCAACTCTGATTAAAAACATGATGTTGCTCTCCGAGGATCTCTGTTGATAACAGCGATCGGTTGTTTGAAACAGCCTTGACCCAATTGGATTAGCTAAACACCCTCACCCATTTGTCTTTGTTATTACTCTTATTGGGTTAAAATTAGCCAATCAGAACTGATGTTCAGGTTTCTGGGAAGGCTGTCACTTCCTCATTATGATGATAATTGGACGGTTAGTAATTAGAAAGCAGATGTTGTATTCCGGGTCTCCACTCTTTGCGGTTCCTCTTTGCATCTTTCTCCCCCTCTTCTCCTTCTCATTCTCTCTGAACTTGGGGTGAAAAGGACATTGTTGAATATTGTTTCACTCTGCTGAGGAGGGGGGGAATGAAACGGGAATGTTTCTCACTTCTGTTTCTGTTTCTCTATCTCTCTTGAGAAGACCTCCCAACCAGACCCCAGAGTTTCCCAGACCACTTTACAACTGCAGCACAATCCAGCCCATTGTCCACTTGTTTTCCTGTGTCTCTGGACTCATCGAGTCTCTGCTTGTTTGTTAGCCATGAAGAAAGACCCTGCCTCTCATAGACCCCCCCCCCCCACCCCCCTTCCCTCTCTTTTTCTCTCTTGACCCCATCTTGTTCCTAGCTTCTAGTGTTTCTGATGTGTTCACCCGTTGCTGCTTTAAAGAATTCTGCTCACAGCTTTGATCTTGATCGTGGACTCTGAAAAGTTGGGTCACAACCCGTAATGTGTTGCAGAGCCGTAAGGACGAGAGTATGATATGCTTTCATATGTCTGGACCCCGGGGGGGTGAGGGAGGAAGTTTTCCTTTCAGGTCCCAGCCGGTGAATGTTTAACAGGTTTTTGGGGCACGCTGGAGTTGAGCTGATGTTAAGTGATACTGTGCTCATGTGGAGTGAAGGAGGTGAGCTACGAGTTGTGGCATTGTTGCAGAATACAGGCTGTTGTCATTCACCGTTCGTAGCTATACCTACGAAAAGTAATGCACTTTAATTTGTATATATCCCACGAAATCAATTCGTATGTAATCCACGTAATCTTGAACCAGGAAGTATAAAGAGCGACAAACGCAGCGTAGGGAGGAGGTCGGAGTGGATGGTTGGGTCAAAAAATACCAGATTTTCTCCCAGGAGACCGGCGTTCGCATCCTGTGTGAAACCAGAAGTAACTTTCGAACTTAAGTAACACCACTTTCAGAGTTATTTTAACCCAAACGTTGACTTATTTTTGACGTAACTTCCGTACTTAAGTAACACCACTTCTGTAGTTATTTTAACCCAAACCACCATCTTTCCTAAACGTAACCAAGTTGTTTCCTGTGAACACAGAAGTTTATTTTGAAAAGACTGTATGCATGTAACGAGGGCGGACCCGAATGCTTTGAAGCTTCGAAGCTTCAACCGTTGCCATGGTAACTGACCTCCAAATCAGTATTCGGATGCTTTGGGGGAAAATGGACAGAGGAACATGTCAGCCTGCTGCGCCGCGAAGCTTCAAGTACCTTCCAATATTTCTCATCGAGGCTTCGAAGCCCAAATAATGGTATTCGGGAGAGAGACCAGAAATTGACGTGTTGCTGGACGTTTGTAGGAAAACGCACGAAAAAATGAGGAATAACTTTCTGTAAGATATCAGACGAACCGTTACGTACGATACCGTACGATACGTTGCAGAATGAACCTTTGGTTGATTACTCATTCGGTGCTTCGAACATTCGTCTCACTCGCTATTTTAAGGGCTGCCTATGGTTTGCCTTCACTTTCTGGCAGTTAACTCATCACCAAAAATGTGGGAAACACATCAAGGAACGTATCATTATTATTTATGTCTGTCTGAAGAACAAGAAGACGGACCGCGCTTCATACATTTCAACAGTTGCAGCTGTGAAATGTTAACATCTGGCGGCAGTCTAATGACCATCTGCCGTTCCTGTGCTGCTACAAGCGTGTTTTTTTTTTTTTTCAGGAATTCTCAAAGTTCTATTGGAAAATTAAATGATATTTAAATGTGTTTCTGCGTGCACGGAAAGTTCTGTCTCCCAATTAAGGCGACATGATGAGTGTGTGCAAAAATTGAGCTCATGTCAAAATTCTCTGAGACCGAATGGAACCGCACCATAAATTGTTATGATGATTTCAAGCCGGTGAAACAGGAAGCAGCTCGTATTACTGCAACAGGCAGCGGTTTGACATTCAGATAAAGCAGTGAGGCTGCAGCGGTCCAGTTAGTGAGTGGATGCACACGTTTACCTGCAGCTCCGGATGTCCTACATTCACTACTAAAGTTGCAAATACACATAATGTTTTCAATGAAACGGGAACGCTTTATTATAACCATCATTTATAAATGGTAAATTGATAGTTAATTAAAATTAGTTAATAGTTATTTTGCTGTTAACAAACAATGAAATTATAATTAATGTTTACTAATAATGCTATTTTAACAGTTTATTGTTGCACACATTATAACATTTTATACATACCATGTTATAAGTATTTGTTAATGATCACGGAATTATTTGGAAACCTTTAAGAAATTGTTTGTAAAAAGTCTATAAATTTTAACAGATATTTGTAACACTTTGTCAATGGTTAATAATTGGTTTGTAAAAGGTTTATAAACATTATTTAAATGGCTATTATAAAGTTGCAACTTGTTAAATGGCTAATAAATACTTTGTAAAGCATCTATAAACAATATTAGGTAGATAGTTAATACTTTGTCAATGGTTAATAACTGGTTTCTGGTCCATCTATTTAATGTTTATAGATGTTTTAAAAACAATTTCTTAAAGGTTAAAAATCATTTGATGATCACTAACAAATACTTAGTATATATTTATTTTTATTTTATTATTTATTAGTTTATTTGACAGGGACAATACATAGGCATTGTTTCACTTAATTAAAGTGCAATCGATGCAACATATATAGGACTTCTAGCCGTAGCTAATTTGCAGACCTTGTCCCTGGTTAGGCTTTTAAGAAAGAGAAAATAAATTAAAAACATATAGAATAATATAATATAATATAATATATATATATATATATATATATACATAATATAAAATGTTATAATGTGTGCAACAATAAACTTAATAGATAATGTACAAATGTAATAAGACTGTAATTATTATTGTCTCTTATTAGTTATGATATATATGATAAATATAAAATGACAAATAATATCATTGCTAATAATTAGTAAACATTGATAATTATTTCATTGTTTGTTAACAGTAAAATAACTATTAACTAAGTTTAATTAACTATCAATTTACCATTTATAAACGATGGTTATTATAAAGTTTTACCAATGAAACTTAATTGAATGAAGTCATTGTAGAGCAGTCTTTGTGTACAGGTGTTGTGCAATCCATATCTTTTCTTAAGACACAAACACTGAGCTGTTTGTGCATGTGTGTGTCCCTGTGTGTGATGGTGTCACTCCTTAAAAATCCTTTCATATGAAGCCATGACCATACTTTTTTTTTTTTTTTTTTACAATCCCCCACCTCCCTGTTACGAGCTCTATTTCAGAGCTCCTCTTCATGCACCAAATTAGTGGCTATTGAGGGATCGTAATTCTGTCAGCAATTTGTGTCCTGTGGTTATGCACAGAGCAAAATGTCCCCAGCCTGAAACTATTACATCTTGCTGAGGAGGGGGGGGGGGGGGGGGTTATTGGCTCAAGATGTGAAATAATGGAGGCTATTTGTATGGGATATGGTATTATCAGTAATGGCTTTCATGATGTTTTCAGGAAGTCACCCACTACACTGCCTGTGAGTGGTTCTGTATGATACTGCCATAACTGGATGTCATCTTCAGTTTGAAGAATTCCAGCCGGTATAGATGAACACGGCCCGTTCATGTACTTACAAGGTGCAGCCGATTCATTGCCAATGTGATGAATCTGTCTTTATGGCTGCTGCACATTCCCGTGTCTAAAAGTTGATATTGCCGGCCACTCGGTTCGCACCATTTAACGTGACGTATGGTTTCATTTGAAGTTGCCATTTTCTAGAGGTCCCCCCCTGCAACAAGGTTATCATTTCCTCTGATATTAGAGCTAGTGAACATGTGTAGTTTGTAGAGGTGCATTTTAAAAATGAATATTTCTTTCACAAAAAATGTAACATTGATGTAATAATTGGGATTTATACACATGTATTTATGTCTTTATTTGCAGATTTTCTTCAGTCTTCTGGGACAGCTTTTTATTTGTAGTGTTTAAAAGTAAGATTGAAATGTGGTAACAAGAATCTTTTTATTTACATTATTTAATGCATATTAGAGAGACATAATAACGTGTCAGGTGTCACGTGTCAAAATCAGGATGTACAGGAAGTGACGACCTGAACACAAGTTATATTCACAGAGCCTTCCCTCTGCTAAACAGCCTCGTCCTGCATTAGAAAAATTCGCAGTTAAAACAACCAAAGAGCAAATAGAACAATGACTAAATGTCAGGGAGAAGAAAACACTGAATTTGTCAAAAAAAGAAGACTATTTAGTATGTATGATTGTTAAAAATAAAAAAAAATACAGAACATTGTATTTAAAGTTCCTAAAAATAACAGGAAAAGTCATCTCTGATGCAACATTCACAGGAAATAATCTGCTCAAAATTCATCCGAATTCATGCATTGAATATGATATGAAATATCCATAGAATATGTAACTTAGTCAGGGGTCGTCAGTTTATTCAGTGATAGAAGAACGGTCCCTTAAAGATAAAGGTTGGGAACGACTGGGTCAGATTATAGATCACAACTTCAATATCAAGATTGTGTGTGTGCAGACTTGGTTGTGTGTGGAGTTGATAACAGGCGAAGTGAGAGAGTACAGCGGAAAAGGAGCAGCGATGACGTGAACAAAGGTGTTGAAGGACATTCATCTCTGTGACGTGTTAATAGTACAGAGAACGTGTTTCTTAGTGTGTTGATCCATCAGCTCATCTCTCTTTGACATGTTGATCAGACTTTATATTTTTGAGGAGCTTCCTGCAGTACACGATTTTTTTGGCTGTAGCTTCATCGCTCAGTTTCCAAATGGCATGGCCGTATTATGATGGGATGCGAAACACCACTCCAAATCCCCATTGTTCTGCCCTCTCTGTGTTTCCGAGGCAACGGTCTCCTACCATCTGGAAGGCCCTCATCCCTCAGTTCCTCTCACTTTCCTCTAATGGGTTTCTCCTCTGTCCTTCTCCCATCTCATTTCCTTTTTTCTTTCAGTACTGTTTCTCTTTTTATTCTCTGACATCTTTTTTTGGGGTACTTTTTTGTGCTCTAATTTGATTCTCTCTCCTGTTTTCCCCGTTTCTTTTTCTCGTACTTTTCACTTTAAGTACTTACCATATTACCGTATTCTTTCATTTGCTCTCTGCTATCCTCTTTTTATCCTCCGCTGGTCATTTTCATCTCGTTCCCTCCTGGCTTTGTCTTTTTTTTATTCTCTTTTAACACTTCAGCTGTGTTCTTTAGTACATAATACTCTGTATTATGCACCCTCACACACTCACAGTCACACACGTTCATACCCGGATACACACATGGCATATTTGCAAATGTGCATGCACACACACACCAACATACACAGGGGAATGTAATCATGTTAGTTTCCTGGACTGGTCAGTTTGTAATTCATGACATCCTGGTAGATTAATCATATTTGACAGAACTTTATTGACAAAGACAGATAGGAGCCCATGAAAGGTGTTTAGTTTCATTCAAACGTGAACTGTGTGAGCAAGCATCAGTGTGTGTGTGTGTGTGTGTATGTGTGTGTGTGTGTGTGTGTGTGTGTGTGTGTGTGTGTGTGTGTGTGTGTGTGTGTGTGTGTGTGTGTGTGTGTGTGTGTGTGTGTGTGTGTGTGTGTGTGTGTGTGTGTTGCTCTAAAGCAGGACCCATTATTCTCGGCAGATGCTGACCTACAGCGTGCCCGTTCTCTGGAGGGCACCACTTGTCTCTCGGCCTTTTTTCTTCTCTTCCTCTCCATCCTCCCTCTCCTCCCTTCCATCACTTTTCTTTGTTGTGCCTCCCTCCTCATTTTCTGCTCCTTTCTTCCTCCTCCCTCTTTCATGTTTTCCTTCTCAGCTTCACAAGAAGATATCCATCTGGGAGGTTCAATCTCTCTTACTTGTAGTCCTATTTGTCATTCCTCATGTAAAACTCTCTCACCCTTTTTCCTTCTTCATTTTCCTCCATCTCATCTATTGTCTTCTCCTCGTCTTCCGACTCCATTTTTCACCCATTCTCTTATTTTTTTTTTTACTTTTTTTTCACTTCTTCTGAACTTTATGGCTTGCATTGTGGGGTTGTTAGCAGAAAGTAGTTTACATGCCATACTCCGTGACGGAGTGAACTCTGTTCGTAGTCACAGTCACACTTGAGCCCTTCTTTAAGGTGTAGGGAATAAATACAGCCAGCCCGTTCTCATTCCCAGGGCGTCAAATACCGACGCTTTGTCACAGCCGTCCGCGTTCAACCATGTTGTTTTTTTCCTAAACCTAAGCAAGTTTTTTTGTTTAATTCCCAACATTAAACACGTGTTTGCTGCGACCGAAAAGTGATGCCAAGGGGTCTGACGAAGCTGGATGAGAACATGTTGATACAGCGCGCAAGCTTCGGGATGAACGTCACGCTCTCCGGCGGAAACAGGAACTGATGTAACTTTTCATAACAACGGTTTCATATCAGCATCTTTGGAAACGGCAACCATAAGCCGATGGAGAAAAATAAATCTCCCAAGCTTCTTTGGTGGATTTTTTTTCTGTAAACATCTTCTCGTTCTTAACTGATGTTTATGAGCTGCTTGGTTTTTGCAACAGTTCCTGTAAATATACAAATCTTTTCAATTGAATGAACACGTCTACTGTTTTCTAGACTAGACAAGGATATAGTTGATCCTAAATACAATCTATTTACTTTAAGTTGTTAACGTCTGTATGATAATATTAAATATCTATCTATTTGTACGGAGTGTGTTCAATGACGAACACAAAACGGCGATGTGGCATCGATGTGGACTCGTTGTTGGAGGGTTTTATAACTTCCACTCTCTGTTAATTGGTTTGGTGTGGCCTTAATATGGCGGACAAACAGAGTGGAATTGGGCCACAGCCTTGTCTTTCTCCTTCCTCCCCCTCCTCCTCTTCCTCCTCCTCCTCCTCTTCCTCCTCCTCCCCCTCCTCCTCCTCCCCCTCCTCCTCTTCCTCCTCCTCCTCTTCCTCCTCCTCTTCCTCCTCTCCTGTCTGTCTCAGCCCTCTGCAGTCTCACCTCTTTGTCTTCTGTTTATGTCTTATCCTCTTTACATTCATCTCCCTTCTCTCTGTCCTTTTCTCTTTGGTTGTTTCAAGGAATACAGATGAAGATTTTAGTCTTTAGTGGCCTGCTCTTTGTCTGGAAACTCCTTGTTGGTTGTTTGGTTTGAACACAAATTTACCCCCCCGCTCTCAAGTCCTCAGTTATTACATTTTTGGCACGTACAAATTAGTATGCAGGTCAAAAAAACAAAGCATCTTCATCTTACTTTAACTTAATTACCCCCAGTGAAATACTGTCTGATCTTTATTTTCTTGCACACTCTTAACCCTCCATTCAACCTGTCTAACCAGGAATATTTGACTCAGATGTGCTTGATATTCAGGTTTTATTCCATGTAGCTGCCCTCTTGTTAACCTGTGTCACTAAACCACAGCAACTCATTTAAAGTGAGCTGTGACAGGCGAGGAGCTTCTTTCCACAATTTTCTTCTGTCAGTTCTGTTCACAGCTTTTAACATTTAACCGGTACATCATTTGAATACAAATATTGACGTTGTTTTAATAAGAGGTGACATAAACAACCAAAACTTCAGAATGAGGTTGCACCAATTTCAACAAAGTCAGGCTCCACCTTACTGCAGCAGAAGTTAGCATACCTTAACTTAACATGTTATAACTAGCTATAAACTAACCTAAAGCAAGGGGCATGTCATCAGCTGACTCGTTATATTATTATGTGTGCTTACAAAGTTACAAAAATACCCCGTTGATGACTGGAAAACCAACTGTGTGGGAGCCGAGATGCTTTAGATCGCACAATAGCAGCTCTGTCCTGCTCCTTAACTCGGTTTGGGGACGTTTACACTCCAGCAGTTCCAGTCAAACTTCTGTTAGATAGTCTTACATTTGCCACATTCATGGCTTTGTCCTACTCAAATTCTCTTCTCCTGTAGTAAATAAATCAGGCTGTTTGAAAATACAAATATTAAAGCATAAATCTATTAATGTTTTTCTGTAATAAGCGTCTAATCCGAGGGTTATGATAGAACAAGTAACGTAATTATATGGAAGATGCTGACTTTTTGGGAAGGTATTTATGTTCCCCAACTCAGTATCCTCTTAATATGACTCATTAAAGAGACCTTTCGAAGGGTTTTATGTTCTCAGCAATGTTTTAATATAGGTCAAATGTTTCAATGTTTCCCTGGGTCAGTCATGTTCAAATCACCCGACTGTAGCTTAAAGCCTATTGATATTTTACTCCTTGAAACCTACGTACCCAAAATTGATGGCAAGACAGTTTCCTTGACTTTAGACATTAATATCTCCACAGTGGCTGAATGGATTTTCACCATTCAAGCTGCATTTGAAACGTCCATCTCCCTCCGTTCTTTTGCTATTTGAACTATGAAGATAGCCCTTACCAATCTCTCACAATGAGGACATTGGAAACACAGGGATCACCCCGACTTTTTGCCTGGGAGTTGCAGCTTTTAGCCTCATTCTTTTAGCATGATATTGTGTACACAGCCAACACATGCATATTTGAGACTGCGGAAATTGTTAAAAAGAGTTTTCAACCAATACACAGTTTAACATTAGCATGTTAACATTAACATTAGCCTACGTTAGCGTCTTTTGTTTACTCCTGGGTAAAATCACAGGCCCATTGTTTTAAAGATGTGTTATTTTTGAATGATAAACTTCATCAGTGTAAATGCAATATGTTTCATGCGAGAATGAAATGCATAGCAACAGTAACTAGGGGGGCGGGGCTCATTGAACGGTCAAAAAAATAACACAAGTCTAGGGCTTCATAAATCAACATACTTTTGTGTGCTTTTCGGACGAGCTGAGTATTTGAGGGCAGTTTTGAACATGTACAGTAACGCTTCCCTCCATAACAGGCCGAGTGTGAGATCCTTCCAGGGTTATCGAGGGTCCGGTCCTCCACCAAATGGCTGTTAACTTTACCAAATGGTAACGAGGGTTTGGATGTTATGTCTATGTATTTGGTATGCCCCCTTATCCTAGCTGATAATACCCTTCCTTAACCTTTGACCCCATCCTCTAAGTGTTTCATGGGAACTGATGGAGTATCATGTGACTTCAAGGGGTCAGGAGTCTAGGGAGGTTTAGGGCTCTCCAACACACACACACACACACACAAGCACATTGACAGCTGAACCAACAGAATACCATCTCTGACATACACTCACAGATGCCCTCACACACACACACACACACACTCACACACACAGTATGTAACCACTTAACCATAAGTAGGAAAACAGCTTAGTGTCTTATTGGGCTTCCCCTAATAAAAACTCTCTCTGCTGCTCCAGGCGTCGCTCTTAATGACTCAGCTCTGTTCTGTTTAGAGTTTGTTTTTTCACTACGCACAGTTAATACAGTTCCAGATGTCACACACTGTATCTGTGCAGCTAATACAGTTCCAGATGTCACACACTGTACCTGTTCAGCTCACACAGCGGCTTTATAGGTCTGTAAGATGTCTGATAAATGTTCGAAAAAAATGTCTGAAAAATGTCAGGAAAAAAGTTTGAAAAATGTCAGGAAAATTTTTTTTTTAAAAAAGGCCCAAAACAAACGTCTGAAAAATATCTAGAAAAAAAAGTAAAAAAAAAATGTCCGAAAAAAAAATCTCTGAAGGAAAAAGTCTAAAAAATGTCCAAAAACAAATGTCTACGAAATGTCCAAAAAAGAAGTCTGAAAAAAAAAAAAAATGTCACAAAATTGTCAAAAAAAAAAAAGATGTCTGAATGTCTGAAAAATGTCGGGAAAAAAGTTTGAAAAATGTCGGGAAAAAAAAGTCTGAAAAAAGCCCAAAAAAAATGTCCCAAAAAAAAAAAGTCTATAAGATGTCTGCAAAATGTGCGGAAAAAAAAGTCAGAAATATTTCCCAAAAAAACAAGTCGGAAAATTGTCCAAAAAAAAAGATGTCTGAATCTCTGAAAAATGTCCAGAAAAAAAATGTCTGAAAAATGTCCGAAAAAAAAAAAGTCTATAAGATGTCTGCAAAATGTGCGAAAAAAAAAGTCCGAAATATTTCCCCCAAAAAAAAGTCGGAAAAATGTCCAAAAAAAAGTCTGAAAAATGATCGAAAAAAAATCTCTGACAAAAAAGAGTCTAAAGATGTCTGAAAGATGTGATGATGATTTATGATTTATTATATATGTTTTTAGGGCTGTCAAAGGTAACGCAATAATAACACATTAACGCAACTCACGATTTTTAGGTTGTAACTGGCTCAGTTTTAAAGCTAAAGTGAAGATTGGTACCAACCGTGTCATACTAGCTTGTAGCAAAGGAGGCTAAACAACTACGCTAAATTTTACTTAAATACTTCACAAATCTCCCTTTAAGGTACATTTAGAACAGATTAAAAAATATGCGATTAATATTAAATATTTTAATCGATTGACAGCCCTAATATTTGTACATGTTTTGTGCCACCACATTTGTACATGGTAGCAGGTTCATTTGGTGTTATGCTCTCATGTTTGTACTTGTGTCTCTGAGTGAGGACACATTGTAGTAAACATAGTAGTAATGAATGACAGAAACTTCATAATTACCTCACGAGATCCTCCCTAAGGATCAGATAATTGGATTTTGAATCACTTTGCAGCATAAATGTGCATATTCATGGGCAACATCTGCTCTTATTGAAACTCCTTCAATGCTTAAAGCTGTATAGAGTTCATAATGAAACCACATAAGTGAAAATACAGACGTAATATTATGGAAGGACATCAGGGATTTTCATGATATAACTGACAGTATATTGAACTCGATAGAAAATTTACTAAGCGGTTCAAAACCAATATTAAATGTAATCTGCAAAAAACCCCGAAGTTGTGACGCAGGTTTCATTTTAATTCACAGCACAATCTTCCTACAAATAGACTCCCCCCCCCCCCCTACCCTTCCTTAGATAGAAGATAAAATACTTCTCCACCCTTCATTATTTCTCACTTAAGCTTTTATTGCCTCATTGTTTGGACTGTGATGCATCTGTGATTAAAGCTTCATAATGAAGTATCACATTAGGAAGATGGAACTCAGTTAAACTCGGTTCAACTGCGGGAACGTTACATCACGGCGGCTCCGCTTTCACCGCGGCTCACCAAATGACATTACTACAGCAGTTGTGGAACAATTTGAGCTATTAATCTGTTTTATTACCAGACTGTCAAAATATCGTGACTCTCATTGACAAAGAATCTGACGCCGTTGAATGCAATTTGAATATATGAAGTGTTTTCCCAACCTCGAGCTTAAAATCAGTTTTAAATGGATATCAGCACAAGGTGAGACTCGGCTCTATGAAGACTCATAAAGATATAACTGAATTAAAGCTGCAGCAGTTTATCTCCTCTTCTTTCCTCGTTCACTTTGAATATCACTCTTTACTTCCCCCTCTTCCTCACCTCCTATAACCCCCCCCCCCCTTCTCATCTCAAACTTTTCCCTCTGAGGCGCTGCTGTTTGTGTTTGGTTTTATTGAGACAATCCATCTGCGGTGCGGCTGTCATCGACTCTCAGGAGTTTTTTTAATGTGTTGTGTCACAACGCGACGTCTTGTCTCTCTTTCTTAAAGGTATTTGTGTCTCTCTGAGACAGGCTAGGATGATCGATGGTTGTGTGTGTGTGTTTCCACTTGTATAACAGCTGTATCCAGCCCGTTTAGAAAGAGTAAGTGAAAGTGTGTGTGTGAGAGAGAGGAGCAGGTGCAGAGGACATATAACAACTCCTTGTTTCCTCCCAAATCCATCAGAAATCTCTTAAATACCCGGGAATTAGAACGGCTCACATTACTCTCAATTACTGTCAGACCTGCAGAGAAATCTGTCCAATTATCCCTTCAAATATCCAACCTATGTGCACTATCTACGTAACTATCAATATTAAAGAAGGCATCCTTTAACAGGTAGTTGAGTTTCACTTCAGTCTGAGCCCCTAGTGGCTTTTCTGTTCTGCTCGAAACGTTTTCAATTCTTCCGTTTTGCTTTGATTACTCTCTCAATTATGTTAAACTAGTTGTTGCATGTGCCAGGAAGCTGTTCTCATTCATTACATCTGTTTCTATCTTTCTCTCTGTCTCTCACACACACACATGCACACACACACACACACACACGTAGACCACCAGCCTCCTCATTTGGTCTTAACTCCTCTCCAGCTGTGTGCCAATTTGCCTCCTCCGGAGTACGTGGGGTTTGGGGAGGGGGTGATTAGGAGCTAGCACTGTATTTAAGCTAAGGTTTGCAGTGTGTGTTTGTGTGTGTGTGTGTGTGTGTGTGTGTGTGTGTGTGTGTGTGTGTGTGTGTGTGCGTGCCAGTAATGGGTTCCATCCTCATTACCCCGTAATCCCCAGCTGCTCTGCAGTGCTGACTGGGTTCCTGGAGGGAGAATTCCAAACCCTGCCACCGGATTTACAGTAGATTCCCTAAAGATTCCCACTGGATTTCCACCCCATTCCCAGTACGGCAACTCTCCGAAGATTCTAAGGCTGCAGCTAATGATTATTTTTGTATTTTTTTTTACTACTCGATTAATCCTTTAGTCTGGAAATGTTAGTGATAGTGAAAAATGACCATCACATTTCCTGAGCCAAAGGTAACGTTTTAAATCTCTCGTTTCGTCTGGCCAACAGCCCAAAAGATATCCTATTAAAATGAGATAAAATTGTAAAAGACCACTTAATCGACTTATTGTTCCAACATTTAAACAGCGTGTGGATGCTTTTTTGTCTGGACTGCAGAGGGTCAGCCCTACAAACGCAAAAGTCCGTCATTGAGTGATGAAGTTTCACAATTTGTCGGCCGAGTGTTTGAGTTCCCTCATTGGCCGTTGCTCTTTCAAAATGAAAAGACGGGAACAGTCCTTTATTTACATTTTCCGGGGGGCGTGTCAGCTGTTCCACTCACCGGTGGAGTGCTCCTCTATTGGTGCATTTTCCATCAGATTCGTTGACGGAGGGTGTCTCAACGCTTTCCATTAATTCCCTTTGGAAAACAGGAGAAGCAGTCGCCCAGTGCATCTTGTGGCGAGTTAGAGATGTTCTGTATTTGCAAAAAACTGACTATTTGTCTAGCCACAAATTCACAGACTGACCATACATGGTTGCTTTAAATACTTCCAGCTTCTTCCAGCACCTGTTAAACCCCAGTCCTCCCAGAGATCCAATAAGTGAACAATAGTTTCCATGTTTTCCCACTTGATTTCCAGTAGATCACAGTTACATTGCCAACAGGCGGTGACAGGGTTTAGAGATAGGGCATCACAAAGAAATCTAAATAGGGCAGAAGCAAACCAATAAGCACAAATTGGTCGGAGCCACACTAGCTAGTAGAGCAGTTCATAGCTTGTAACCACTGAAAGATCACAGAGGTGAAATAAAAAGCTTGGTAATGAGGACGAATCACATTTTCCACGTGTCTTTTTAGGTGTCTGATCTGCCAAATTGCCTTTAAAATTAGGGACAGAATACCAGCCTCTCACTCCTTCTTGCCTCTTATCCTCACCCACATTTAACTATTTCTATTCTTAATTCTCTCTCTTTCCATATTTATTCTCCTTCCCATCTTAAACTTGTATTTTCATCTGTCATGATCCACTGGCCTTTTCTGCTTCATCTCGTTTTCTCTCTATTTACAGCTTTGTCACAAATTATTGTTGATAACTAACTTAATCAGTAGAGCGGAGTGATATGGCTTATAAATATTATCTTGATATTTTTAGGCTATATCGTGATATACAATATATATATCAATATTTTCATATTTTCTCTAAAATAACAAAATAACAAAACTGTTTGTTTTAACCCTTTGATGCATATGATCATACAAGTGGGATCATTCTAGCAAACTAATCTGAACACTGATTAGTACTGTCATATTAAAGTCAGATAAGTCATTGGAAATGTATCCTTATTAAGTTTGACTAATTATGGGATGTCCCGGTAGCTCACCTGGTGGAGCGGGCGCCCCATCCACCAAGGGTTAATCCTTACTGCAGCCGCCCGAGGTCCTTTGCTGCATGTCATCCCTTCTCTATTCCCCTTTTATAACTAACACTGGCACTATCAAATAAAGGCAAAAAGCCCCAAAAAAATAAAAATTTGACCAATTATTCACGCAACTGAAATACAATTTTTCTCAGAAATACAGTTTGGTTTATTTAATATTTATTCATTTTGTTTTATTTCTTTATTTATTATTGACTGTGTGACTGACTTATTGAATTTACAGTATCTGAAATTGCCTATCAAGTTCACCAGAAGATCACTTTTATTTTGTAGTCAGTTATTAGCAGCTTTTATTTTGAAGCCAGCTCTTACACGCCCTTACCGTAATGCCTAGAGTATATACACGTACCGCAAAATAACGTTGGTGCTGGCGTCTTCCATCCCCTTTTCTGACACAAATAAACTCACTTTGACGCTTCACTTCTTCCTCTCTCTCCAGGCTCTGTCCTTGTTCCCTGCTTCCCTCCAGAGACAAAAACACACGCCTCGTACGCACATCCATGCTCATACACCACACACACTCGCCCAGGAGGGTATTCCCACATAGAGAAAGACACAATACATCGAGTATATTCAATATATCGCCAATCTAATAAGTGATTGAAAGCCTAAAAATTGCAATAAATAATGGTGCATTTCAAACAGGTTATAGATAAGTTAAGCATTTGTTCACAGAAGCTGCTGATGTCTCTTAATTACCTACATTTTAGAGGTGATGTCTTTTTTTCTTCCTTTATTGTATTTCCTTCGCCTCTCTTCTTATGCTTATTTTTCATCTGCATCTCTCCCTCATACCCCCCCCTTACACTTCTCCTCTTATCTCCCTCTTTCTCTCTCTGGCCGGCCTTCTTCACCTCCCCGTCACCTCTCCACTGCTCTTATCTCTGCCTCGGTGACATTATCGCTGCCCGGGGCCAAATTGTGAGTGACAGATTGAGCGACTGATACGGGTACAGGTATATACAGGCTCGGGGATAGATAGCAAGCCATGCAGATTAGCTGGCAGGCACACTTGTAGTCATAAAACCTCTAAAAGGAGAGCGAGAGAGAGAGACACATGGACAGACGGGGCAGCTGGCAGACTGACGTCTTGGTAGGTTCCTCCAGCAGAAGAGAAGCAGACTAAACGGCTGTGGCTATCAAGAAGGGAGACATCTGAGACGTGTAGCTGATACGCAGCGTCGCGTAGCCAGAGTCACTTACAATAGCAGAATAAGTCGAAAAGCAGAAGACAGATAGGTTGACAGACGAGAGAAGCAGGAATGTAATGTGTGTCTCTCACGGTGGATATGGAGCCAGGAGGAGACATCCCAAACATGACGGGCATGTAGTTAGTTATACACTTTCCACTGCTGACCACCCAAATCGACTCACACAGGCGTCAGCATGGAGACCACCAGCACTCCGTGTGTGTGTGTGTGCAAGTATTTATGTACAAATCTGTTTGATTCAGTCTGTCTGTCTCCATGGTTGTGTGTGTGTGCACATTAACATTATCTCCAGGCAACAGGTCAGCTCTGTGATTGGTCGGAGGCTGCGGAGCCCCCCCCCCACTCAACTATGCATATCGATGCTGAGAGTCTTCATGACACTCAGTGAGAGTAACATGAAATCTGCTCTGGACACGTTTTAGCACAAGTGCATGCTTCAGTACACATTAGTTTTGAAGTATATTAATTCAAACTGTGTGTATAGAATATAAATGGAATCGAAATAGAGAAGGATGTTTTTTAATATATGCACACATTTAACCCATTTCTGCCCGCAACTGAGATTTTATATTTAATTTAATTTTTGGCTTGTTTTTTCTTATCATACTATATCTAGTCTTTGGGCATATGCAATTATATTTTACAGGGCTCCAGAGTGGGCATATGCCACCAAAAATCTGTCGAGTGCGACTTAATATTTTCACTGGTCGCACCGGTGCTGAACGGCCCGGCCCAGACCGGCATCTTCGGCGGAGGTAACCGTAGGTAGACTGTTAAACTTACTAGTATCGACGCGTCCAGGGGACCCACCCTAATTTTTCCCTGATAACACTACATTAACGGGAGGTGCCATTGATTTAATTATGATGCCTTCAGGTTCTATTCAGTAAAGATGAGTATTGGTAAATTCTAACCTTATCATGATGTGTTTAAATGTAATCTTGTAAAATATAGTTTTAATTTTGAATAAATATAGTTGTTTGAAGGAGATGTTTTCACAGCAATATAAAATAGATAACAGAGAGAATTATGACCTGATTAACTTCTTAACAAAAAACAGTATGCAAACGGTAATAAAGGAGTGGCTGTTGAAGTACCTGGGATTTATTATTTTATTTTTGTTTTTTACCTTGGTATCGAATTGATATCGAGAATGTAGGAATTTCACTGGTATTGGTATCGACTACTACATTTCTGGTATCATGATATCCCAAGTGTTGGCTTATGGGAACTGACAAAACGCTTAAAATGTATTATTGCGGCGCCAAAAGGAGCAGCGAAAATGTTTTGGGTGGTGCACCTAAATGAAAATGTTAGGTGCACCAGTGTAAAAAGTTAGTTTGGAGCCCTGGTTTAGGAAAAAACAGGAGTCTCGTGTACCCAAATACTAGATATAGTACGATAAGAAAATGTCTGTATCGCAGAAACTACAAGGAGCACAATCACGTATTTGGTATCTATGAACTCATAACAAGTTGAATATCAAAGATCTGCACACATATGCAGTGCAAAAAAACATTTCATATAGATAACATTTAATAAACACAATGTTAGCATTTTTCAAATATCCTTTTTCAAAATTTGACTATTAATAAAGTGTGATTTTTTTCATGTGATCTAAAAATGTCAACGTTGTACTGTTAGATACTTCCCAAAGTATGTCCGTACCAAATTTAAAGACTTTTGACCAATCAGAACAAATGTTGTGGCATTTTTCCTGATCATATAAATATAGTTGGGTTAATCTCGCATTTACTGTATGTAGGTACACAAATGAGCATGAATACACGTGCAACAATAGAAGAAATAACTAATTAAGGAGAAGGTTAAATGAGGCCGATGGATAGATTTGGAAATGATGAGAAACAAATGTAGACAGAAAGATAAAATGTAATACCTCATAATGTTAGCTATGTGGACGACACATGTTTGTGTACTTGCTTTCCACTGAGCTCAAGACATCGATATCTATTAACAGGACTGTACTGGATTACCACAGCTGTGTGTGTGTGTGTGTGTGTGTGTGTGTGTGTTTGCGTGCGTGTTAACTGAGCCCTAGCCTACTTAAAACTGTCACATGTCACTTATATTCTGTTGCTATGTGATCTTTGGCCGGGATGGGCTGTTGGCTGTGTGTGTGTGTGTGTGTGTGTGTGTGTGTGTGTGTGTGTGTGTGTGTGTGTGTGTGTGTGTGTGTGTGTGTGTGTGTGTGTGTGTGTGTGCGTGTGCCTCTCCCCTCTCTTCCTCTCCGGTCCAAAACAAATAGTTTTCAGCAGGTTTTCATGAATATTTAAACCATTTAGTCAACAGAGAAACTGGCAATAAGAGCAGCGTTAGTGTTTGCTGATGAGTTCTTATTAAAAGACATGAAAAGAACATCACAAACAAACACAACAAACTCTAGCATGATGTTCTTATTGTGAGTGATTTCAGGCAGAGCGAGAGGTTAGAACTGCGTCTTTGTTGTAGTTTCTTACAGTGAAATCATGTTTATTTCACTGATTGCTTTTCATATCATTATGTAGTTTTCACGGGTTCAATTGTTTAACTTGCTAGCGCTGGAAATATAAACAAAATGCTCATAACTGTCTTTCCACTGAACACACAATATAGCTTTATTCTGTCAAATGTGCATGGATATCGGTTTTGCACTTGCCATGATGTGATGCATTAAATGGCATCACGTTGCCTGGGATAAAGGCCCAAACTGCATTTTGTAAGAGTTCAGCCATGGGAAACTATGGTTAAGAGAGTGAATGGATCTGTACTGACATACAACTGTTTATGTTTGTTGCAATGCCAAATAAAACTAGTTTTTATTTTCTTAGACAATAGAAAACTTCTGTGTTAAACTTCTTAAAACTTTGTTGTTTTCTTTTCCAGACGAGGTCCGTTGGATCCAGCTGAATACCCCATGCAGCCCTGGTCAGGTCACTACCCCGGACCTCCCCAGGCTCCACAGGGATACCCTCAGTCCCCGTCCTACCCTAACCCCAACGCCCAATCTGCCCCGTCCTATCCTAACCCCAACTCCCAGTCTGCCCCGTCCTACCCTAACCCCAACTCCCAATCTGCCCCGTCCTATCCTAACCCCAACTCCCAGTCTGCCCCGTCCTACCCTAACCCCAACGCCCAATCTGCCCCGTCCTACCCTAACCCCAACGCCCAATCTGCCCCGTCCTATCCTAACCCCAACGCCCAATCTGCCCCGTCCTATCCTAACCCTAACTCCCAGTCCGCCCCGTCCTACCCTAACCCCAACTCCCAGTCTGCCCCGTCCTACCCTAACCCCAACTCCCAGTCTGCCCCGTCCTACCCTAACCCCAACTCCCAGTCTGCCCCGTCCTACCCCAACTCCCAGTCTGCCCCGTCCTATCCTAACCCCAACTCCCAGTCTGCCCCGTCCTACTCGGGCTACCCACCTGGTCAACCATACGCTCGGCCAGTTGACCCTCGGGGCGTCGACCCTGGGTATTACCCCCACCCAAGGTAATTAAATGCAAGGAAGTTGCTTTTATATCACATAATGCTGTCAACCCGATCTCATGGGAAGGCTTATAAATAGCACAACATCACATTATATTCTGCGTGTCCTGAGGATGCAGTTTAGACTTTTAACATGTCATTTGTACGTCACGCAACCAAACTACGGTAACATCCGGAGTAAGGTTTAGGCAACAAAACCACTCACTTAGGTTTAGGAAAAACATCATAGTTGGACTTAAAATAAGTACGTAAATTAAGTAGAATATGTACAGAAACAACATAACATAAGTACGGAAAACACATCACAAACGTCACTAATTTAACTTACAAAACAAAACACCGGTCTCGAACACCTTTCTCCTGTGTTTGTTGGACCTATATACCCCTCCTCCTGTCCGCCATAAGCAGTCTTTCTCTTTTTTTCAGTTTTTCTCTTTTATTCTTCATCATTAGCTCCGACCGTAGCATATTTACGTGGATGTGTTTTCATTACAGTCAGTACAGACGACATGGCGTACAAATGACACGCCAAAAGCAAGAACGGCGTTCTTATTGCACGCTAAACGCCTTGCGAATTATCGGGTCATTCATACGCCTTTTCGTGCGACCGGGCTGATGCTGTACACAGAGGTTGTACTGTAACATGAGTCAGGAATGCAGAGCAGTCTGAAAGTGAGGTCTGACTTCTCAACTCCTGCCTTTAATTTTTGATAATAACTTTTAGTACTCTGTTAAATCATTCATTCAGTCTTTTATTGTGAAACAGCACACATTAGTTGTCATGGTGATCATGTAGGACTTCCTGTTTCCTGCCCCTATAGCTCCCAGCAGAGAGGCCCGTTGCGGCAGGATGTCCCCCCGTCTCCTACCCCTCCACTTCGTGGACTACGGTACGACACTATGACGCGTTCGACCGCGGGTGGAGGTTACAGGTAGGGGCCATTTGTGGATGGAGATGATCCCAGGTAAATCTGAGACACAAAATCCTCCTTTGTTTTTACAAATGACAGCATCTCATTGATCAAAATGAGTTCTATAATTACAAGAGAAAGAATCATTTTTGAATATAAGTCTACGTTTTAAGTAAAACCTTAAAAAGTCACTATGAGAACATGTTTGATTGGTTACAGGCACCTGGTGGATCCCAGTCCAGACCAGTATGTCTATACTGGGGAGGGAGGAAGACAGCAACACCAAACCAACCCGAGACAGAAGAATGTCATGACTGCAGCTGTGTAGACCAACCAGGTCCAGAGATGAAGATGAGCAGAACGCCAGCAGCTTTGTGTTGTGCAGCTCTGACGGTACTCCAATGAAACAGAGTTGAAACCTCTTAATGGTGTGAATCTGAATCACCATCATTATCAAACACCGTCGACGCTGTTTGAAGTATATGGTAATACACAGACAAGCAAGGTAAAGGAGGTTAATTATAGAGTGGCCGGCGTGATGCTTAATGTCTTGTTGTTTGAAGTTATTTAAATTGCTCTGAGTCTTCACGCAATATAAAATTAGCAGGTTTTTACTTTTCACTATACTCTGATTAAGTCGTCTCTTTCAGGAATCAGTCAGAGCCACAGAGGTAATTACATCCATTTAAATTAAGACATACATGCAGCTCTACACACTCTCATATTGTACCTGGTGGTTTCACTGCTGCCGCTCCACGAACAAGATCAAATATAAGATATTCTAAACTTGTGGCCGTGTGGCCATTCACAGAATTAAATGACACGTTTTAGCGCCAGTATTTTTGTGCGATAAAGCCAAATTTATTCTTGAGACTGAAGCAGTTCCTGTTCACAGAAAAGTGATCGTTAAGCCGCCCACACGTGTTTAGCGGTAAAATCACTGTGCCGCCCGACTAGGCCGAAGCGCTACCCTTGGTAGAAAATTGCCAGCGAGCGCTGCGCTCAATGTTCAAATTCTTTCAACTTTGACCTCGGTGGCCGCTGACCTTTCAAAGCGCAGCCAATGGGATAACAGCTGCAACTGTTGTTGTTGCCTAGAAACAGTGAATGGCATCCACTTTTTGATGAAATATTAAACCTGCGTTGCGCTTTGCCTCTGCAAGATCCTGCGCTCTACCTCGCAGTGAGCGAAGAGCAGATTTCTTATCATGTGAAGGCAGCTTAAAGCTTTTAGTCTCCTCTTGAGGTTGAGTTGAGATGTAGAAGATGATGGAAGTGTTTCTGCGTTCTGTGTGAATAGCAACAAATTAGTCTGAAGATATCATTCTTCATTTAAAAAAAATATCATCATAACTCTACAAGTACAAGAAGGTATATCCATCCATATCCACCAGATTAACGATCAAATATCAACATTATTAAATGAAGTACATTTTGAGACCTTTTATCTCAGTTTGCCAAACAGGGAGAACGCCACTATACCAATCTATAGAAAGTACAGATGTTGTACTCGTGACTAGTCTGATGTATAACGTACAGTATCGTTTAGTCAATGAATTATGGAAACATTTGAATAATTGAATTGCTCTAAACCACACTAGAGCATTGTATGAATTATCTTTACATGTAATAATATGTTTTTAATAATGCTATGACTGCCTTTCATTTTATCCTAAATATTTCCCTCAGTAGGGATGAGTTTAAATATATATTTTTTAGTACAGGACTAGATGTAATCCGAGTCTGAAACCACACCTGGCAGTTAGTTTATGAATGACCCTGTTCCTGCTTTAATATTATCCTGGGAACATTTCAAACCACTTTGTAGAAGATTTATATTCACTTCAGGTCAAATCACCATTATTGGATGTATGTTTATCTTTGAATAGTTAACTTTTTTTAAAGTGACCTCTTCTTGAATGTATGGAAACCTCTTGGATTACATAAACATAGTAATCAGTACTTAATCCACGGTACAACCTGCGTTTATTGAATCATCCCAGCGTTATTGGAGTTTTTAGTTTCCCATCAGATATCCACTTCAGAGATAATCCGTTGCTTTAAACAGAAAGCTGACAATCACGTTTCTTTCAAACTTTCATCAGAGTGCTAATATCCTACGAACTTTGACATTCTGGAGGAAGCTCCGTTAAGAACAAGACGACCATTTCGTAATAACGCTGAGAGCTTCTGTTAAATTGCAACCTAGTCAAAGCAACACACACACCGAAGCAAGATCATTATATTATATCGGGGAAGACTTACTTTAACCAAACCACTACAATAGGCTACTTTGTCACGTCAGTCTTGTACTAGTGTTAATGCCTTGGAGATGTCCACACTACTGGGTAAACCCAGGCAGTAACCTCCAGGTCTAAAAAGTGAAGCCAATGCTGAAGTGCCTTAAACTTGCATTCTTTCTAACAGCCAGCAGGGGGCGACTCCTCTGGTTCTATAGAAGTCTCTGAGAAAATGAGCTTCTACTTCTCTCTTGATTTATTACCTCAGTAAACATTGTAAACATGAGTTTATGGTCTCAATCACTAGTTTCAAGTCTTCTTCAATACAGCATGATGTTCATTTAGTAAATTATGGTCCCATTTAGAGTCTGATAGACCATAAAGCAGGGGATGCTTTAGGGCGGGGCTACCTTGTGATTGACAGGTCGCTACCACGGCGTTTTCCAGTCTGGGAGTTGTCCGAGTTTTAGTGTTACAACTTTAACCCTTTCACAGTGTGTTTTCACTTCATGAAAGTTAATTGTAACTTTTTTGGTTGCCTTATTCAGCGTTCGGTTGTACTTAGCTCCATCCTCTCGTGGCACGTCTGGTTCCAAGAAACCAAGATGGCGACGGCCAAAATGCTTCAAAACCGTAGTCCACAAACCAACGGGTTCATATGCTTCTTATATTTTTAACTATATGTTTAACTCAGAGCTCATTCTCTCTCTGTATTACTTAGCAACCTCTTTTCCTCTGTGTTGTCTGTGTATGCCACGTACTGTACTGTTCTGTAGTTTTTATGCGATGGGTGTTCATGGCACATCTCTGTGACCTGGTGGCGTAGGCGTCGCCGTGTGGTGAAGTGCTCACGAGTCCTGTTGAAACATGAATCGAGCTTCAGAGTGCTCTTCTCAGTGCTGCACCACAGTGTATATCCATTTAGCCACTTACTAAACCGTCAATTAAGCGTAACTAAGAGTTAGAGTCCGGCTCAACGTTTCTGTGTTTCACTCCACAGAGCTCAGCGGTATTCATTTCAATGGAGATTAAATGTTTAAAATGACATTTCAGGATTAGCTGAATTGCATTTCTGTTAATGTGACTGAGGATGAAATCCCACTGAAGTGAATGTAAGAATGAAGTAATGTGACTGAAGCCCATGCAGGAGAATGTCTCAGAACCATCTCGTTTACTTGTTTGTTTGACAGATCTGGATTGGAAAGAGGAAAGTAGAAGTGAGACAGAGAAAGGAGGGAAGAAAGGAATAGAATAGATAGGTAAAGAAGGAAGGAAGGAAAAATGAAGCAAAAGGATGCACAGAGGGAAGAAGGATTAAAGAAAGAAGTAATAGACTGAGGGAGGTGGTAAGATGCAGTGTGAGGCCAAAGCCTTTATGGTTCACGATGGTTTGATTCAGAGAGTTTTCAAAGAAGAACAGAGCCGAGGAAAGGATGAAAGATCATAAATATCTCGTCCTGCAGTAGGAGGAGGGTTACAGGAGTGGGCTCTGTATTGACTGAATGTAGTGACTTTGGGAATTACTTACAAATGTGTTTCTTTTTCATGCATTTTTATCAGCACCAGACTGGAAATCGAGGTATGACTGAAAGTACAATAATAATAAAGCACAGTTTGGCCTGGTGGGCGAGTAAAGAGAAGAGACACCACGATAGTTCACGTGCTCCTTTAGATCATTCACTCCTCTGCTTCGTGTTAAGATTAACTACCTACATAATTAACATTATATTAATATACATATGATACAGTTTAATGCTCCCGCAGCCTGGTCTCATTCCCAGCGCGGGAAGGTTAAGTTATGTCTCATGATGTTACGTCCATAGCTTGCGTTACAAGTAAAGGATAATGTAAAGCTGCGTTGCGGCACCCGAAGCAGATGGGTGGACGCGGAGAGGAGCGGTCTCTCATCATCCTGAAGGGGTTTATTTCACAACAATGACCCGCTAGCTGTACATTATCCCGCTTATTACACGGATACTTACTGAAGAAATCAATGATTTGACACAAAAACGGAGTCCGACATCAGAGCTGCGCCCATAGCAACGGTCTGCTATAAAGAAATAACAGACCGTAGAACGCCGTGATTGACCAATCAGGATCGAGTATTCAACAAAGTCGTGTAATAAATGTATATATTTTAAGTCAAATCATTATGTTTTTTCTAACCCTAACTAAGTTGTTCTGCTGCCTATACCTAACCGCCACCGTTTCACAACGTTAACCAACCACGTGCTACAACGTTAACCACGCACAAACCTTCAGCGTCGTGATACAACGCAAAAGGCTGCCGTGGCAAAATATGAGGAGTATTAGATCAGGTTGACCTTCAGGGTGATGAGACATTACAACTAATAATCTACACTGCTGAATTAAACCAAAAAAAAAAAGAGTTATGTTCATTAACTAAAGGTCAGTTTCATTACATTGAATAATTCTAGCTGCCTGTGTGTTACGGAGCAACAGAGTAAATGATCTACTGAGGTCAGATGGACGATTTTGGTGTCATCATTCCAAAAATATATTGCACCTCTTTAATGCAGAAGATGTCGTCTTAGCTGTGTGTATCTGAATGCTGAGCTGAGCTGCAGTATGTTGAGATGTGCACATTACATGAAGGTGAATTATGGTACGTAATGTCACATGTATGTTACTCTTCAAAAGCATTTATTTTGTATGTATTTCTTTTTTAATGATAGTTCGTGTTGTTGGCTGGTTATACCAGAGCCAGAGTGTTTGACCACTGTTAACCAGGCTACTGTTAACCTGTTCGTTCAATTCACTTAATGTCACTTTTTCTCAGTTTTGTATATATGCAATTTACATAATTAACTGTAAAAGCAAAAATTGGGAAGAAAACTACATGTTTGCTAGTTTGCGTAGCGTGGTTAACATGTCAAACGTTCTGTCTCTTTGGTGTTTGGCAGTACAGTATGAGTTGCACATGCTGAAGGTACTAACCAGAGTCTTCTGTATGAAGAGTACTGGTACTACTGGTCCTCCCAGTAAAGAGACCAGCGTATGAAGGAGCCAACTAAACAACCTCTTTGCCTTAGAAGTATAACACTTTCTTTTTTATTAAACTGCTTGTATCCCAAAAAATGCTCATTTTATAATGTTGTAACAATAACAATGATTTATATTACTGTTTTCTTACATTTTATATTTATGTATATAACACCTTTTTTTTTTTTGCATTAAAATATTCATTTTAAAATGTTTTTAACATGTCTTTTTTCAGACGGCCCAGCACATCTGCTGAGGTTAATTAAATATGAGTCAGGAGAAATTATTTCCCCCATGTCCCTCATTCCCTGCAAGGTGAGTCATTAACATTGCCAACCCAATTTAGTCCAACATTTAAGCTGCTGATAAATTGTACCTTTGTGATAAGAGATAGATGTTGGCCCTAAATTAATGCAAGACTAATTATCAATTAGAAAAAGAAGATAAGGCACACTGATTGCAGCACAAAGTTTTTTTTTTAGTTTCTCTGGCGTATAGTGCCATCCCACTGCGAGGTCATATCCCTCCCATTAATAAGCATTTAGTCACAGCCTGTGGCTTAAGGTGCTTTCTTATTTATCAGACACCGAGGGTGCTGGACTCAGAGAAGTTGGTAGTAATGAGACACAGCGGCCAAGGGAACGTTTTATCAGTCAAGGCTTAATTAGCATATCCCAGACCTCTCGACCAATGGGGAGACAGAGAAGAACTAATTAAATTCTCCTGAGTCACTGCCAAGGTTCATTCTGTGCACAGTGTTCAGTATGGATCTACAAAGTGTGTCTGTGTGTGTATTCAACGTTCAATATTCTGATTATAATGGCTATTTAAGTCCTGCTGTTTGTGCTAATGCATGTGAGAGCTTAAAGTAGTTCCAGAGATTAATTGCAGAGTGCTTCTGGACTCTTCTCTCTCTGTCTGAATCAGACATGTCACTGAAGCTGAGCAAATGAAAAGAGTCTGGAAGGACTGACTGACTATTTACTGACTGATGAACGTTTGACTCCATAGCTTCTCTTATCTGTCTATTATAATAATGAAAATGAGAGCTTTATTACAGTAGTACAGTCACTTATTTTAATTTACGTCTGTAGCTTAATAATGTAACAAACATATTCATTTTAAACCAAACCGTGATGGGTTTTTTTTCTAACCCTAAACAAGTAGATTTGTGGCCTAAACCGAACTAGGGATGCACCGATACCACTTGGTAGTCGTTTTGCAAATATGAGTACATGAGAACAGTATCGGACCCGATACTGGTATCGGTATCGGTGCATCCCTAAACCTAACCAAGTAGTTTTTTCTTGCATTTTTGTTTTGTTTTGTTTGAATTTCGTCGTCATTTTAAGATAAACCATTATGTTTTGTTTTTTTTACTAAATCTAAATAAGTAGTTTTTTATTGTTTTTTTGTTGTTTTGTTTCAATTTACAACGTTAACCACGTGTTTAAAACTGTTTAAAACAACTGTAATCTGGGAGAAAATAGCCCACGTTTCCTCGAAATGTAATTGAGAATTCAGTTTAGTTATACGGGAACATAATTTTGTAGGAGACCGACTAACTGGTGATTTCTCTGACTGACGCTGTGTTTTTAGAGACTGTCAAACAGCCGGTTGTAGCGCTGACTGACTGTGTGAAGTCGTCTCCGACTGACTGGTGTGTAATTGCTCCGACCTCCCTCCCAGGGCAAGTTTGGCACGCTGTAATTATTAGCAGTTATTATTAGTAGTTTTAATAATCATTGGAAGCCATTGTAATTAGGATTTCCTATTATGAGTTGCTGCCAGTTAGTGGACGTGTGTGTCTGTGTATGTGTGTGTGTGTGTGTGTGTGTGTGTGTGTGTGTGTGTTTCTGCTTGGCAAGGTATTGTTCAGTTGCAGCTATTACTGGCAGCCTGCTTTTTGTTCCCTTGACTTGTGATTGTTTTCCGTGCACGCTGTGTGTTTGAAGGCCGTCCTCGGAGCTGCCAGACCTCCAGAATCCTCATTAATTATCCTCAACTTACCGTCTTGTTTTCTCTCTGAGTGTGGACTGATGATTCAAGTGTGACAAGCAACGATCACAATCGGGAGTGCACACACACACACACACATCCACATTTTAAATATTTTAATACAAATCTGCCACAGTGTTCAGGTTTGTTGGAACTTCAGTGAGTTCAAGTTGTCATCGACTGAAACTTCAATACTGTTTAAATCAGCATTGATAAACAGAAGTCATTCACAAGGCCAGATGTCTGTTTTCCATCAAGTCATCACTTTTGATCATCTTATTCAGCTCTTTGTGTGCACAGTTTGGTAAATGTTGTGTTTTGGGTGGGGTTGTTTCAAAGGTTCAGGAGGTCCTGAAGTCTCTTGGACTAAGATGCAGTTCAAAGACCCGTCAATGCAGTGTTTTTTTAGAAAATTGTTTTAACTTTGTGTGTTTTCGGTTTAGTCAGGACATAACAGCCTGTTCTCATTCCCAGGGAGTCAAATACAGGAGCTTTATCACGGCCGTCGGCGTCCGATACCGATGCACAAGGCTCCCTTTAGCAGCGGTAGGAGACACACCGAGCTTTCCATTAATCTATGTCAATATTAAACGCTCAGGGAAAGTGCTGTGGTGGCGTAGTTTAAAGAGCGAAAGAGACGGCTTCCCGTTCACTTCCACTCTATGTGAGCGAAGGGGCGAAAAAACATTTACTTCCGGTGGAGAAGCAAATTCACATCTTCGAATTCGCATAGAGTTCAAAGTTGGTGAACTTTCTCTCGCCTGCATTCTCGCTTGTGTGACCGAGCCTTGATTCATAAGAAAAAAAATATGCAAAAAAATAGAGAAAAATGTTTAAAAAAAGCAGTTTTGTTTAGCAGAAATATGTTTTCCACTTTCCGATCATGTTAACTGCCTTTCAGAGGTCACGACACTCATGTTGGGAACCACTGTGGGAACTCGTGAACAAGCTGATGACCACATATGAAAAGCAGAAGTGGAAGTGTGTGTGTGTGTGTGTGTGTGTGTGTGTGTGTGTGTGTGTGTGTGTGTGTGTGTGTGACAGGGTCATGGACAGTGTATTAAGAATACTGAGTGTGTCCTATCAAGTGTTTGTGTGTAAAAATTACATTTCCTCTGTCCCCTGTGCACAGTAATGACTTGTGGTAAACTCCACTGGCAGCTGTTTCCCCTTTTCCCGTCCTACACACACACACACACACACACACACACACACACACACACACACACACTGAACCCAGTGGTAACCTTGAGGCATCTTGCTAGCAGCACACATACTGTACTCTACAGGCTTTCTCTCCTGCTGGATGCTCCAGGCCGCTGAAGTTCACCCCGGGACTCTGAGGACAGAAGAGAGCAGCCAGGAGTTATACACTAAACATAATTCAGGTTGGCCACAAACTCCCACTCTCCTGTGAGCACAAAACAAACACTCGGGATACTAAAACTCTCTTACAAAGACTCGTAAAGTTGCTATCTCCATGTAAGGCAGCTGAAGAGGCTGTGAACCTGAACCTGGAGGAGTACTGTATGCCACAGCTTCATGTGGCTTCCTTAGTGATCACACAAACACAGAAACAACACTGCAGGAAGCAAAGGAAACCACGACACTTACACTTTCTTCTTGACTTATATTTATACACCTTGTACTTATGTGTCCCTTCTCTTTTCCTGTGCTCCTATATAGCAACTACTGTAGGTTTGTGTAACCAAACATAACTCAGCATAATGTTTGATCCGCGTGTCTTAGAGATAAAACTGATTCTTTCACACTACTTTTTTACAGAAGCAAAATCTCACTTTCTATTTTTTAAAACAGATGTTTTTTTACATTCCTTTTGCATTAGGTGAGGCAAAAACATTTTTTTTCATGTGCAGGTCAATTTTGAGGACTAGTGGAACAAAACCATCCAAAATACACATTTAGGTATTTATTTTACTACTTTGTCTTTTTGTGTCTGTAGATTTCTCCCCAATTTACCCAAAGTTAGCATTAGATAATGACTCATTTGCATATTTAAACATAACATATAAGAAAACTTGAAATACAAAAAAATAATTGTCTTAATGTAAGTAATCAACTGGGGAAGTTTCATGGTGTTATCTATTAGTTAAAATGTTTTACATTATTCACCTGTAGTGTCCTGTAAAATGTATGGAATTTGACATTACATATCTTTAAAGGTTGTTTTCTTAAAATTAGTTTTTTCTCAGACTCTGAGCCAGAAATCTCCTCTTCAGTAGCTCTTACATCCACCAAACTTTCCAGCTTCATTCCCATCTATATTCTGAAGGTTTACAGAGGGGTTTGTTCATATTTCATTCATACCCAGATTTATAGAACATTTTTTTCCTAAAAACATGGTGAAAATGTATTTCTTTTATGGCTGTTGACAGTTTTTTCTGATTGATGATGATGATGATGAACCTTTGACTCTAATATGTGAACATAATGAAACAAGAATTTTCCAATGTTCAGATTTCTAATCTGGACATTTATGCAAATTAGCACATATTTGATAAGACAGTGCTTCATTTGCATATTTAAACATTCAAGTTCAAATAACTTGTAATACAAAAAAAATTATTGTCTTAATCTAAGTAATCAACTGGGGAAGTTTCATGGTGATATCTATTAGTTTAATCTCAAACTGAACTTCAAAGTCTTGAACTTCTTACTTCGGCACCATGTTTCCTACAGTATTATCTGTATGAACCAGGCAAAAACATTAACTGTTAAAAGCAGTGTAAAAATATAAAGATAAACAATCATTTCAGTTTGCTACTGAGCAAGTTATGTGAATTTTTCTTGGCTGGTTGAAACCAAAACCAACATCCTGGATGTGGCATCATTCAGTTCAATAAGGACTAATGTTACAGCTGTTCTGTGGTTTTTATCAAAAGGTTTCAACTCCTTTGTGGAGCTTTTGAGTGTCAACTCAGTTTCTACTCTCAACGTGCACACATTCAGATATTAATACACACACTATCCAACACCTGTGCATTTCTTCCTGATGTTCAACAACCACATGATTCTTCTCTTCAGCTCTGTTTAGTTTGTGAGGAGAAGCTGATAAAAGGAGAGACGACACCCATCAGAGAGAAGAGAACACGACTGCTGCTTTTCCTCTGAAAGGGAAATGAAGTTTCTTTATTCACCTCAGCAACTGTCTGCTTCTCCTGTCATCTCTTTCCTTTTCTCCACAGCAAAGTTACAAACCACCAAACAGTCTTTTCATTAGTGTGATTCTCTTGTCCCTTTCTATCTACATTCCCCATCACCCTTTAATGTCTTTCTAAAGTTTCTCTGACCTTCTTATATGATGAAGTTTAAACAGAAAATGCGTTATCTGTTTTTTTGCTGCTGTAATCATTTAAAGAAATTATAAAATGGCTTGAATTTCCCATTAATGCTAATGTGTCAGTGAAAGTTTCCAGTGGAGTCTGAAAGGATTTCATTGACTCTGCGGTCAAGAAACAAATTCAGCGCACGAGCCGACATTAAATTTCAATTAGAGGAAGAAAAACAGTTGTGGAGTTATACGGCTGTCAGTCAGCAGCTGTGACAGTTCTGCTATTGTCTTATCTGACAAATGATAACAGGGTTTTTTTTGTGAATAATATTTAGTTTTCTAAAATAATTACAACAGAATAAGCTGAAAAGAAAGCTATAATCACACTGAAATGACCAACGTCGCTAATGATGTGCTATAAATGACTAGTCAGTTTATTTCTAGAGAACATATAAAAACAACAGATGTCGACCAAACAGCTTCACAGAGAGAAGACAATTACAATCAGACAAAGGCACCAAACTAAAATACATCATAATGAAAAGCTACAACAAAAAATAAATAAGTGAAATAATAAAACCCCACAATTCCTTTGATTTTCATGTTTTAAGCATCGCACTCCAATAACGTTGGACTCACGTTGGACAGGTTAAAACAAAAAGGATCAAAATCGATGCAGCATAATCTGAGATATCTTTTTTTTTTATTCCACACATTCTTGTAGCCTTAAGTGCCTTACACTTGCATTCAAGATACTGGTATCATATGAAACTAGAAAACTTAATGAATCCATCGGTACCAACCAGGTCATATTAGCTTGTCATGAAGGAGGTTAAATAACGCTTCAAACTTGTGCTAAATTTTGATGAGGAAAAACTTGTATGTCCATTTTCAAAGGGCTCCCTTGACCTCTGACCTCCAGATATGTGAATGTAAATGGGTTCTATGGGTACCCACGAGTCTCCCCATTACAGACATGCCCACTTTATGATAATCACATGCAGTTTGGGGCAAGTCATAGTGAAGTCAGCACACTGACACACTGACAGCTGTTGTTGCCTGTTGGGCTGCAGTTTGCCATGTTATGATTTGAGCATATTGTTTTATGCTAAATGCAGTACCTGTGAGGGTTTCTGGACAACATTTTTCTTGCCTTTTTTTTTTTCTTTTTTTTCGAATTTTTTTTTCTTTTACATATTTCAGAATTTTTACATTTTTTTTTTTTTTTACATTTTTCGGAGTTTTTTGGGGGAGGTTTTTCGAAGTTTTTTCTGACATTTTTCAATTTTTTCTTTTGTTTACATTTTAATTTTTTTTTTTTTACATTTTTCAAACTTTTTTTTTTTTTTACATTTTTCAGATTTTTTTTTTTTTCAAACATTTTTCAATTTTTTTTTTACTTTTTTTTTACTTTTTTTTTCTTTTACATATTTCAGACTTTTTCAATTTATTTATTTTTTTTTCATTTTTCGGACATTTTTCATTTTTTTTTTTTTACATTTTTCAGACTTTTTTTAAAATATTTTTCAGACTTTTTTTTTACATTATTATGGACATTTTTCTCTTTACATTTGAGGTTTTCTGGACAATATTTGTCATTGTTTTGTGTTGTTAACTGATTTACAATAATAAATATATACATACATTTGCATAAAGCACCATATTTGCTAACCCTAACCCTAACCCTAACCCCTAACCCTAACCCTAACCCTAACCCTAACCCTAACCCTAACCCCTAACCCTAACCACTAACCCTAACCCTTACCCTAACCCTAACCCTAACTCTAACCCTAACCCCTAACCCTCCCATGTTGATAGGTTTTTTGTGACAGTTTTCAATTTTTTCTTTTTTTTACAATTTAATTTTTTTTTTCACATTTTGTCAGACTTTTTTGGGGACATTTTTTTAACTTTTATTTATTTTTACATTTTTCAGACTTTTTTTTTTTATTTTTTTTTCGGACATTTTTCGAACTTTTTTTTTTTTTTACATTTTTCAGATTTTTTTATTTTTTTTACATTTTTCAGATTTTTTTTTTACTTTTTTCGATCTTTTTTTTTTCTTTTACATATTTCAGACTTTTTCAATTTTTTTTTTTTTTTTTCATTTTTCGGACATCTTTCAATTTTTTATTTTTTTACATTTTTCAGACTTTTTTTGACATTATTACCGACGTTTTTTTTTTACATTTTTTTTTTTTACATTTGAGGTTTTCTGGACAATATTTGTCATTGTTTTGTGTTGTTAACTGATTTACAATAATAAATATATACATGCATTTGCATAAAGCAGCATATTTGTCCACTCCCATGTTGATAAGAGGATTAAATACTTGACAAATCTCCCTTTAAGGTACATTTAGAACAGATGAAAAATGTGCGATTAATTTGCGAATAAATATTTGAATCGATTGACAGCCCTATATATATATATATACTGTATATATGATATTTATTTATTTATATGTTTTTTTTTCCAATTATTATTATTGTCTTGCCCACCTACAGCTCCGCTGCTCTACACTCCAGTCCAGCAGGTGGCGGTAATGCGCCTCTAAGCCGCAAATAAACACCAAAGAAGAAGAAGAAGGAGGACGTCTCGTGACTGCCGGTAGCAACAGAAGCGGTTGAAAACACGAACAGAAAACCTTGAATTTGACTTTATCAGTTTTAAATAACTTCTCCTCTGTGTTTATTATCCAGTTACATAGCAGTTACTACGAGTATTCGGCTTAAAGTCACCAGATAACACGGTAACTCTTTCACCTGGAACACCTGTGCATTGAGGAGCAGAAGCCTGAGGAGCAGCAAAGGAACATCTAACAACACCAAGCCCCGTGTCTCCTGCTGGAGTCTGCTAAAGTAAGATACTTTTTAATTCTGCACTAATTCAATATTATTGTTGGGTATAATGTTTGTTCGGTGATGCTGTGTGTGTATAATAATGTGGCCGCTGTGCCAGACTGTGTGATGCTGCTAATGTTTGTGTTGTTGGATCAGAATCAGCTTGTTTGTGAAGGTCGGAGTTAGGCCTGAACACAGAGAGGCTACCAGGAATTAGACTGTGGTTATTTTGCTCTCATTGTACATAGAAATGCAGCTAAAAACAAGGTGAACAAAGATGATGCATGTAGCCTATATAAAAATAATACAAAGAACAACAACATACAGGCTGTTTCTGTAAATTGTTAACAATAGTGGTGCAATGGTGCAAATATGCAGGAATAAATATAGAATGATTCATGTAACAGGTTGCTTTAGGCTATATACATGATGTAGGTGGATGTGTACAGTATGCATGTACATGTCAGGTGTAGGGCTGCACGATTTTGAAAAAAAATCTATTGTGATTATTTTGACTGATATTGCAATAGTCTATGTTTATGTCATCTCTGCAGCTCAACAATATTTAATTTAAAATGGTATTTTGACATGGTACATTTCACCTTAAACAAATATTACGGCCATATTGTGTTTTCGATTAATTGTGCAGCTCTATAGGCAGGTGCCTGTAACATTACCTCTGATGATGGTGATGTATGAGGCTTGTATGATTGAACTGTGGTGCATTCAGGCAAGTATAGCTGTAATGGCATATTTTGGTAAACATAATATGCGTTTCAGAATCTCTTATTAAGTAGATGTTTGGTCTTGGACGGGCTCGGCCCACCTGATTTTCTCTGTTGCCACCCACACTGTGATTTCTGCCTATACGCCACTGCTGCACGGCAACCTAAACAATGTGCAGCTCTTTCTGTAAAGGTGAGATTTTGGATAGGAAAACCTGATTTCATACTTTCTTGGAATTTGAGTCCAAGTTAAATTGGTACAAAGGTCCCAACTCTGCAAAGTTTTAGTTGCAACTCCTCTGGTTGTATAGAAGTCTCTGAGAAAATGAGCCTACTTCTCTCTTGATTTATTACCTCAGTAAACATTGTAAACATGAGTTTATGGTCTCAATCACTAGTTTCAAGTCTTCTTCAATGCAGCATGATGTTCATTTAGTAAATTATGGTCCCATTTAGAGTCAGATAGACCATAAAGCAGGGGATGCTTTAGGGCGGGGCTACCTTGTGATTGACAGGTCGTTACCACGGCGTTGTCCGGTCTGGGAGTTGTCCTTGTGTTCAGTGTTCGGTTGTACTTAGCTCCACCCTCTCGTGTCACGCCCAAAATACTGAACTTGAGGCTTCAAAACCGTACTCCACAAACCAGTAGGTGATGTCTCGTTGACTACACCCACATCTTATATACAGTCTCTGGTACGGACCACAACAAGAGTCTCAATTCAGGGTCAGAGTGACCCATTTAAACAAACTAGGTTACGTTTAAACTAAACGGATAAATAAGAATACCAGGAAGTATAAAGCTCCTCTGTTAGGGTCACACACACACACACACACACACTTATTCATACAGCCGTGGGGAGCTTTCAGCCTATACACAGACATACATACACACCCAAATCCCACAGTCAGTTACAGTCAGTCACAGGGATGGGACCGGCATGACTTGAGCAATTATAATCTTCCCAAAATACATCTCCCTCTTTACACAATCCCTGTCCGAGCTAATAGACTCCGCAGTCGAGGATTTGTGTTCGAACCGCTGGAGGGAAAGAAGCGAAGAGAGGGGACGGTGACAGAGAGACGGGGTATAAACTTACATGCACAAATATACGCCTGTGTAGTTTCTAATCCTGAGCCACAATATCCCTCTATCTCTGTTATACTCTGTCATGCTCTTTAAATACAGATTGTTGAGCCGCTGAGTTAATTTCTGTGCAGGGAAATAAGTTAGAGAGGGAATGACAGACTAACTGCCTTGTTTTGTTTGAGAGACAAGATGCTGAAAAAAAACCAAACGGATAAATATGTGTGAAATAGGAGGAATGATTGTGCCCAAACATTTCACAACAAAGCACTCAAGAGACACAAAAGGAGACTTTTGGAAAGGAAAAGAGGAGAGAGGAATAAGAGAGAGAGTGAGAGAGAGAGAGAGAGAGAGGCACACAAGGACAGAGAAGAAAAGGATGACAGGAGACTGAAAGATGGAGATAAGTGGAGAGAAAAGGATATTGCACACTTGTTTACGTTTCTTAGTGTTATCCCGTTATACCTCCGATCCGTCATCTCTCTGGCTTTTATTACTTTTATGAAGACATCCATGTTCGGAGCAATAATGAATCACAGTGAGGATTTAATTTGATGGCAATTCTGGAATAATGAGGCATCTTTGCTTCTTTAAGTGGCTCTTAATTTTCCTTTTTTTGTTTCACAAGTTTACCTTTTAATAACATCCAGCGTTGGCTGCACTGAGGATCTTCAGGTCTTTTCTTTCCAGTTTTACAGTTTATTAAATACAAATATATGCACTTCCAGTAGAGGTTATAAATATGTTGGAGGTTTTATTTGCACTAGGTTTCACCTGACTTATCACCTTTTTGTGCAGGCTGTTCTCACACGCCGTTCGTAGCTACAAAAAGTAATGTGCTGTAATTCGTGTATATCCCACAAAATCAATTTGTATGTAATCAACGTTATTGTGAATCGGGAAGTATGAAGAGTGACAAACGCAGCGTAGGGAGGAGGTCGGGGTGGATGGGTGGGTGGGTCAAAAAAACAGGGATGAAAGTAGATTGAACCTTCATCACTTCATATTGTTCCTCCTCCCATCAGCTTCATGCATCCCTGAACACACCATTCAACGCCTGTAATTGATGTAGAATGAAATCAGAAACACTTGACATCATGTTCAGCAAATTATTTATTCAAATTGTGAAAGTGCTGCAGAATAATTTGTAAATGTTGACAACACTTTTCAAGGTTCGAGTTGTTGTTGTTGCGACTTAAGGGGACATTCACGTGAGCTTTAGCTGTCGGGAACTCGTATTTCTGATTATTCCGACACCACATGAATGCAGCACAGATGCTCTATCTTGCAATGTTAGTGGCAGTGAAACAGCATCGCCACATGTGTCAACAAATCAAGCTGTAATTAGGGATAGCTGATACACCACACAGTTGTACCGGCAGGGATATAGTAGTTCACAGATGCCGTTTCCATGGTTGCCACACATAGCGCCTGGCGGAGTGCTTGTATGCATGAGGAACGCAGTCAGACTCCGCGAATTCAAGCGAGTACGCAGGCGGAGTGTCGCTCCCCGTCTGAAAAGAGCTTAATGAGTGTACAAACATACAGACAAACCGAACCTCCTCGGTGGAGGTAACTAACTGTATGTTGACCTGATGTTAGCAGATATGTTTTATTTTATTTATTTTGAAAGTATGCATGCATGTGACCAGCGAAAATTGACACGTGTTGCTGGACATTAAAAGGGAAACGCACAAAAAATGAGGACTAACTTTTCGTAAGATATCATATGAACCGTTGTATGAGGATGTATTATGTTTTATTGAGCGTTCTTCTGTCTTCACGGTGGAGGTTTTGACTCCATAAATGTTGGACACAGCCAGTATGAGTTGAACTTTGTGATGAAGCAGATTGGCTCTCCTCAGTCAGGGTAGGGGGTTACATGTTTAAGTTTATCAGGTTTAGAATTAGACTTTATAGTATATTTAATATAACCTTGCACGGCAGCTGGATTGTCGCGATGTCACGAGATCACGACTGGTCTAAACAACAATGGCGGCTCCTAAAGAGGTTAGCGTAGATGCTGCTGTAGCATCAGTGATATCAGAACTGGAGAGTATTTCTTCATTAAAAGAAGAGCAAAGAACGACACTGAATGTGTAAAGTACGGCGATGTTTTCGCCTACAGTTAGTTTCGCTTTTGTTCATTTGATTGACAGATGGTTCATCCAATCACCTGCCAAGTATATTTTGAAAGTGCCTGCCCTTTCTCCAAACAGTTTCCAATGACGGTTTCTCAGATGGTTCTGCAAACCATCTGAGAAACGAACCATCTGACGGGGTCAGGCTAGGTTTAACACGCCTCGCCAGAGGAAATTCTAGAGACTAGATACAGACTTCGGGGTGAAAATAGGGCAGAAACAAAGAAAACAATAAGTTGCATAACATTGAAAATATGTAAAATATAGAATAATATAGTGTTGCAAAATCAGTCAGTACTTAAACATAAGATATATACACACAGTGTGCATACTATATGCATGCAATAATATTTTTTATGCATTGATTGAACTCTGATCAGCTGTTCTGGAGTCTCTGAGTTCACCATCTCGATGTTACACAGTTCAGGTTTAAGTAGACAGAGTTTGTTCAACACGTTCTCTTGAACAGTGCCATCAGTCCGATGCTCCTGATACTCCAGATGGCCGGCCGGCTCTGGTCGGACTCACTTGATACGAGTTTGTTGGTAGTGCCATAAGTTGATCTTCTCGTGACAGCCTTGTGCCATGTGCTGGCTTGAAGAACTGGTGGACAGCTTCTCTCCTAAAGCCCGTTTTATCCTCTGGAAGGCTGGAACAGAGCAGCGAGGGCAGCGAGGAGGAGACGGGCCGGGTGGGAGAGGGTTTATCAGGTCACGACCCTCCAAATGTCACCCACTTTCTTCTCTCCATCTGTCTCGCTGGAGCTCTTTTCTCTGTGAAACAATGTAGAAAATGAAAAAACCAAACATCGACAGTTGAGACTGGAACCTGCGGTCGTGCAGATACTCGGATGATCTGTCTTCTATCCGGCGTGTATTAGGGTCACGTGACGAGTGGCGGTTTTGGAGAGCGAGCGAGGGATGAAAGGAAGAGCTGAACATGGATAAATGAGTTAAAAAGGATGAAGAGTGCGACAGGATGAGGATTAGCTGGAGTTTTCTCCACGGCCGATTTGGTTTGTTCCCAGACTTTGTGTGTTTGTGTTTGAGAGGCTGTAGATGTTTGTTGTTTTCCTAAAAGACATCAAATGATTCTTTCTTATGAGTTCATGTAACAGTAACAATTTATTCTGCATGATGATTTAAGTGGAGTTTATTAACTCCACATCGGGCGTTAACTTTTAACCAACTGTCGTCACACTAACCTGCTGTGTGCTGCTGCTGGTTCAGATGCTCGTGCTGACTTCACTGACTTCATTAACTCTCGGACGTCTCTGCTGACACACAACAACACTCTGCTCCCCTTTTGGCAGCGTCAGTGTCCTCTGTGTTTGCAGTTTTTTGCATCGTAGTGACTTCCCAGAAGCCTGCGCCTTCATGTTATTTAGTTATATAGTTGTACAGTTAGCTTGTATTTAAGGCTAATGGAACCAAAATGTATAAACATCTGTCATCTGTTACCCAGAACATCAGTCATTTTGTAATTTTTGGATAAAAGGAACTGAAATCTGAATTATGTCCCTATAACTTAAACATGATCTTGCATTTAATATTATGGATTTAAAAAAAAAAAAAGTAGTGTTGCATGTCTGGTTTCAGTTTATCGTGACTATAGAGAAAATTCAGATATGGGGACTTGGACTCAAGTTGCGCTTAAGTTGCACACAGTGACTTGAGACTCTGGGTTTGGGGTATCGTGAATCATGGAATTTCGCAGGTATTGGTATCGACTACTAAATTTCTGGTGTCGTAACATTGCATGCCTGATAATGTTAGCAATATTTTCCTGTAACCCTGAGTAACGTTCTACTTTGTAGGAAAGTTTTAATTGTGTTTTTTTCATTTTTCATTGCAATAGCCTGTTTAAAGTGATAGGATTTTTCGTTGTGATTTATTATCACTTCACACATTTACTTTGTTTCTCTTTATTTTTAATTTATTCATTTATTATTAATATCATTATTATTATTATTATTTTTTCCTTTTCCTTATTTATTTTTTATTTATTTTTGTTTATTATTATTCCTATTCTATTTTTTGTATTTTATTTCTGTTTGCTAACTTATCTCTCATTTTTATTTATTTATCTAGTGACTTATTCTTTTTCAATTCCTTTTCTATACTTATCTTCTCTTCTCTCCTAATATAAGTATAAATAAACATGTTATTTTTCCTCCCTGTACATTTATGTATTCTCTGGGCCCTTAAATTAGCTATGCCGTGGTATAGAACATTCATTACAACTATGAGAGACTGGAGACTTGACTTGGACTTGCAAAAAATGACTTTTGAGCATCTCTGACGTAGAGTATCAGAGACTATACAGTAGCATATCTAAACACTGTCAGAGGAACATGTCAGTCTGGCTGTTTGTCTGTCTTTGTTAATGTAATTTTGTCTGTTGTATTGATGCACAAAAATAGGACAAGGTGAAGCTCTTGTAATTTCATGGCAGAATGTGAAGAGAGAGAAACATGAACAGCTCAATTAGGAAGGGAATTAGAGATACAAGGTCCTCCTGTCCATCTGTGTGTTAATCATTGTGAAGAGCACGTTTTGTTGCTTTATGAATTAACACCACCTGAACAGTAAGGCTTTTAGAGCTGTTTTGGCATCACTTTTAAACAACACTTACCAAATGTTCATACTACAGCGTAGAGTTAATGTGGATGGTGTGAATCCCATCTCCTTCCATTGTAATCCAATAGACAGAGAGGATGGTGATGGTAAAACACTGCTGGGAATAGAAGATAGTACCATGCCAGATTAGTGGTTTTGGTGTTGTATGGAAGAGATTTTGGCGTATTTACTGTATTTCAGTATTTGTGTGAACAACAGAGAGAGAGATCACTGGAAACTGTTGCTGTGTTGGGACATGTAAGTACGACAAACAACAAGTTAAGGGGGGAAAATAAGCCACTGAAGAGGAAGAACAATGAAGTTGAGAGGAAAGATCAGAGCGTGTTTGAGGTTAGGATCTCTTTTCTGTTGACAATCTTAATGTGGATCAACTGTAAGCTCTGAGTGTGTGCTTTGGTCTGAATAGACGATGTGACGCGGGGGGTTTTGGTGAATTTGGGTAAAACCGGCGACAAAGCCTCTTCACTTGTGCCAGACCACGTTTTGGTGAGTGCTGTGATGAAAGGCCGCTGGCGGCGGGCGCGACTCTTTCTCATGGAAACTGATATGGAACTAATCCACGGAGCCCAAAAGCATTTGAGATGGAGTGAGCTCCTGAGAGCTTTTTAAATAATATTCATCAGCGCACACACACACACACACACACACACACACACACACACACACACACACACACACTGAACATTGTCCCCCATGGAGAGACGCTTTACACTCCACGGTCAGGAGAGAATTCAGAGCGCTAGATTTGCAACAAGCGTTTAAGAGCACTGATGATACGGAGCAGCATTTTTTTTTATAGTCAACAGGGACTTAATTAATTTTCCAGAATGTGGCGTCCATCGCAGCTCTGCTTTGTGAGCCGATTCTGAAAATGCAAATAAGCTAACAAGCAAAGTGTGACATTATTCTCTGTGTCGGTTCATTTTAAGCTCTGTAGAAATTGTCCATTATTGACTTGAATGAGTGCTGCAATGTGATAAAGGTCTAACTGACCAAATTATAGAGAGAGACACAGTGGAGAGCCTTAAACTTCTAGATTTATTACACCTTTTTGTGCAATAGTATAAAATATGCAAAATGGAACAGAAAGATATTTTTTTAAGGTGCTTGTTGAGGGTTTATTTTTGTAAATCCTGCATGTATGTGTGCAAAGTATTCTCATACAACGGTTCGTATGATATCTTACGAAAAGATCCAAATTTTTTTGGTTCATTTTCCTACCAATGTCCAGCAACACGTGTCAATTTCTGCTCGTCACATGCAGTCTTTTCAAAATAGACTTCCATCTTCACAGGAAACAACTTCCTTAGGTTTAGGCAAGAAAACTACTTAGTTATGGTTTAGGTAACAAAACTACTTAGTTAGGTTTAGGCAACAAAACTACATAGTAAGGTTTAGGTAACAAAACTACTTAGTTAGGTTTAGGCAACAAAACTACTTAGTAAGGTTTAGGTAACAAAACTACTTAGTTAGGTTTAGGCAACAAAACTAATTAGTTAGGTTTAGGCAACAAAACTACTTAGTTAGGTTTAGGCAACAAAACTATTTAGTTAGGTTTAAGCAACAAAATTACTTAGTAAGGTTTAGGCAACAAAACTACTTAGTTAGGTTTAGGCAACAAAACTATTTAGTTAGGTTTAAGCAACAAAACTACTTAGTAAGGTTTAGGCAACAAAACTACTTAGTTAGGTTTAGGCAACAAAACTACTTAGTAAGGTTTAGGTAACAAAACTACTTAGTTAGGTTTAGGCAACAAAACTACTTAGTAAGGTTTGTAACAAAACTACTTAGTTATGGTTTAGGTAATTAAACTACTTAGTTAGGTTTAGGTAACAAAACTAATTAGTTATGGTTTAGGCAAGAAAACTACTTAGTTAGGTTTAGGTAACAAAACTACTTAGTTAGGTTTAGATAACAAAACTACTTAGCTACAAACAGTGTATGAGACCAGCATGATGTGTGTTGGATGATGGACTAATGTTGTTTTATTCATGCTGAAGATTTGTTCTAAATGTCTCTGAAGAAGCTGGAAGGAATGAATGTTTCCACTGTGGTCTGAATGGAGAGTCATCCGTCTTCACTGTGTGTGTGTGTGTGTGAGAAGTCTTACATTTGTAAGACTTCTCACACGCCTCTCATCACAAACACTTCAACATGCATTTACACACATGCGGAGCGAAGACAGAGTCCAGAGGTGCAGAGACAAGAGGACATAAACAGACCTGACAGTGCAGTTAACACTAAGTGTCTTTACTCCTACATCTGTCACTCTGTGTTCTGATGATACAGTTGATTTGTTTATCCATAGCTCCTGAATTATTATATTATTTTTGCTGACTCGTACAAACAGTTTGTGGCTTGTGGAAACGGAAATATTGACAATTCCTGGAATAAACACAGCAAACTGTTTTTTTTTTAACGTGATTGCTTATTGGAACAAGCAAATGTTTAAAAGGAAAAAAAGTCCCTTTGAATGTGAAATTATACAGACACAGATGCCCCTTCGATCAATAGTCATAATTACTGAATCCTGCTTGTGGGTGATGATGTTTTTTTTCATATTAAAATGTCTGTTACTTATCAGAAATCATGGATTTTGGAGGAGTAGGAAAAAGTAATCACATTTCTGTTGCATTGCCACAGCTGGAAGCTCGATTCTCTTTTAGATTTCACTTCTATACCGTTATATGGCTAAAACCTTTACCAGTGGACCCAGCCCGTTTTCATATATTCATATATTGGAGTTAGTTGAAAGCCCGGTTCGTCACATACTGTTGCTAAAGGGTGTCTCCATGCATCAGTTTCTGATTCCCAGGGGCGCTGACCAAGCGGTGGTATTTGATGAGTTGGGAGTGAGACCGTGTTGGTCGACCACAAAGCCAACTTGCACACATTAAAAACTCATTTTTCATATCCCAGAGTTTTCACCGCCTGCTCACTGCAAGCTGAGGAGAAACTACAACATGTGTCCCATCATGTCAGCTTATTTTTATATCTTAGTGAAGGTGTGGTGTTGTGCATTTAATGGATCTTTTCAGCAGGCGTTCTTCTCCGTGTTAAACATCCAGCCTACTTGCTCACATAAACCCCCCCGAGATTCAGACTTTTATACTTCACACACACACGAAGACACATAAACTGAACATGTGTGCATATATATCTATACGCCGGTACAAACACACACACAGGAGGAATCTGTGCGCTCGCTCACATCCAAACACCGAAGCGTGAGAAATGGTTTTCACCTGGTGTGGATAGAGTTTCATCCTTTCAGCCGCGAGAGTTTATTAGCTGCTTAAAACATTACCACAGAGGGAGTTTCCCTTCGCTCTAAAGTGCCGCATTCCTCGGAGACACACACACACTCAGGGGAACCCAAACCTTCACTTTCCATCCTTCTGTCTCCATCAAGCCAATCTCCCTCTTTCGCTCTATTACACCAGCGTACACACTCCACCTTCCTCCTCCTCCTCCTCCTCCTCCTCCTCCTCCTCCTCCTCGTCTCTTTGTGCCCTTCACTCAGCCACACACTCCTGAAGGTGTAACGTTACGATGCAGCCTGTTAACATTCCCGAGCCGGCCGCTGAAGCTTTCCAGATTGTTCTGTTTATACAAACGCGGTGCAGACAGACGAGGTAAAGGGATCGCACGGCAGAAATATGAATAAACACACGTGTGTGCAAGCGTGCACCAACTGACATGCGAAGAAACATCTTTATACACAAACTGCGTGTTTTCATGTGCACAGAGAGTCTGCGTACATCCTGCAGAAGGACCCTCAGCTATCTCATTACACTGTTGAAATGTCAGCCTCGTTAAAGTGGCCTATTTGACTTAATTGAGAAGCAGAGTGTAAATAAATGCTTCAGTCCGGTTTGTTTTCTCTGGTCTCTGCAGCACTCTGCTCTCATTCCAAACCAATTCATCAAAGAAGCCTTCACTCTCTCCCTTCTTTCTCTCTTTCTTTTCCATGGTTTGCCTTCAGTCCTTTTTTCATCTTCACCTTTTCTTCGTCACTCTCGATTTGAGACGTCTTCTCTCTTCTTTGCCCTCTCGCTGAGGACACAAATCTGAATCTCACAGCACTAACTGGACTAGTTTTTAGCGTTTTCTTCAGGCAAAATGAGTTCTGACTATTGAGGAGGCAGAACATCAATCTTAATTTTAATAAGCAACTTCTCTAACTTTACATTTTGGCTGTGTGGTTGGATCCCGCCTACACAAACTATCCGTAAAATGTCAAAAGTGCAAAGTTACACAAGATTTGAAATAGCTGTAAAGCTCCCACTCACAGCTCCATATAGCAGCTTTAAGATTCTTCTCTGGCTCCCCAAGTTTCTGATCATTTCAACACTTTTATTTAGAGCTAGGAAATGTTTCTTTAGGCTTCTATAATCCCCCGTTTGTGCCTCTCTTAATCTGTTTTAAAGCATTTTGTCGCTTCCTTTAGACGTATACATTACAGATTATAAGACACAAGACAAACCTTCTAAAAACCTTCTTGTGTCTCAACACTTGATGCTGTTTTCAGGACATTTCCAGACAGAAAACAAGAGATAAGCTTCTACCTGTAGCCGTCTTTGTTTGGTTGAGGAAACAGAGTCACACCTTGTGAAACACTTTAAAAAATACAACACTTTACTGTGAAATGGACGGGATAGATTTCATCTTTTTTAAGCTTTTTTAAGTTCAGCGTGTGTAGTATTTACAACATATCACACCTTGTAACTACCATCATAAAAGTCTCAAATGTAAAAACAAGGACTGGGCCTAATTTTAGTGTGAACTTGTGAACAAATTAAATGTTTTTTTTGTTTGTTTTTTTACTTTAAGAACAATGCATAAAATATTATTATATTATATAAGTTTAGAAAAGTAGGTGTGTTTCTCCTTCAGACCAGAAATGTGGGCTTTTCTTTTGGGCGTGCATCTCTGCAAACTGTCGGATAGTCGGTTTGCAGAGCTGAATGTAAACAGAGAAGAGGCCTTGTGTCGCAAACTGCCGTAAAAACCCAGATTGAGACGTATATTCTGACTGGTCTGTATACACGTCCAAAGAATGCTGCTAAAACCTGAATAATATCAGCATATCCCACATGTCTTAATTAGAAAATGCTCAATTCAGAATAAGGTTTAATTCAGAATATCCAAACGGAAATATTAGTGTGCATGTTAACTCAATAACAAACATTTATATTAGGAACCTGTTCCTTTGCAACTGGTGAAAGGTGATTGTCATCAGAAGGGGATGGTCGAATGAGATTTTTTCTTGCTTTGTCCTATTTTACTTCCTCCCATCTGAACTGATCACTTCCCATCCAAATCCCATTCCAATTACTTTCAATCCAATTTCAGTCCTGAACTATTATTTCTCATCTTGAGGATCATCCGGTGGCCCAGCTAGAGGTTCAAGATGGCGATCATGAACAGCAACGTCCCTGGTTTCAGTCCACCTGGGAACCTTTTTTCCCCCAGTTCATCTCTCTAATGTCAGCTACCTGATTAAGGAATAAAATACCCAAAATAAGAAGAATAAAAATTCTCATGATGAGTATAAATGCTGCTTTTATCCACTCAGCTCAGTCGCCAGGAAAAAATGTTTGCCATTGTACGTTTCTTTAGAACACGGATATGTTGATGTGGACGGTTTTTGCATTCGGGCAGAGCAAGTGACGTAGTATATAGAGCGGCCGTTATTGAAAGATACGTGGTATAAAAATGAGTGTGAAGTGCAAGAAAGTCGGCGGTTGGAGGGTCAAACACACACAGGACTTTCACCCAGGAGGCCGCCGTTCATGTCCCGTATGAAACCAAAAGTAAACGTTGAATTTACGCTTGTTACGTAACGTTACGTAAGAAAGTACACTAAAGGAGGTTGCTATTTATTTATGCTAGTTACGTTATTGTTTTAACACAAACCATGATCTTTTTTCTAACTTTAACCAAGTAGTTTTGTTGCCTAAACCTAACCAATCGTTTCATGACTTTAACCATGTTGCATTGTGCGTTTCTGCGAGTGTGATACAAGGCTGATATGACACATATTTATGAAACATTTAGGACATTCAACGTATCTCGTGGTTTGCAGAAACGTCCAATGCCAAAAGAATTTCTGCATACTGTGTTGAGCCACTGGACACAAAACTTCTAACACATGAATGCTTTTAAATCTCAATGATGAGTGATTCGTTACAGTCGACTCAGAGCCTCCACCCATCCACATTTAGTTTAAAGCTCTCCATTAACGCTCAACACTCCTCCTCCTCTTTTTAACTCCCTCCACCTTTCCTCCGTCTTTCTTCTCCTTTCCATCCGCCCTCCTCCCTCTCCGCTTCCTCTCCGTTTATTTCACCTCCTAGAGTTACCCGCTGCCGCTCTGACACACACTGAACCTTGTCTGTCTGAAACAAACACTCGCAGTGAAGCAAAGAGACGAGAGCGAACGCTCGATTGCTCGTTCCTACTATACGCAGACCGGCTCGCTGACCCGTGCAACCTCGCAGACTGACGAGGAAACACGGCCTGCACTCCAACGCAAACACACACAAACACGGAGCCGTATACACACGCTCTTAAATGCAGGCGCAAATGTCACACTCCAAATCCTCTCATTTCCTCCTTCCTGTAGCTGCTCAGTCGGGCGTGTGTGACACTCGGAGAGTATCGATAGCAGGAGCAGGTTTAGCTGCAAACCCTCTGAGACACACACACACAGGCTCACTTGCAAATATATGCACACACACACACACCGCTGTGGTCGCTAGAGATGTGGTTCAAATCCTGCCCAGTGACCCTGAACCGATACCAGCGCCTGGACCAGGTGTGTGTTTGTGTTTTTCCTGGATGGTCAGCGGTACATTTCAGAGCCAGGTGATAATGAGGTCCTAGTTGACTGCACTATCATGTCACTGCAGGGTTTTATATGTGTGTGTGTGTGTGTGTGTGTTTGTGCAGACAGGTCATGGACTGTTGCTCTGAACTGAACCCGTGCTGTAGGCTTACTGCCCAGAACCGCCGTCATCACCTGTGGAGGCTTCGTCTCTCTCCACTGTTTTTGCTTCAGCTCAGCTCAGCTCAGTGTTTTCATATCTGAACTTGTGTTTGTGCTCTAAATGTTCTTTTTTTTGCATTTACAACCCCTGAAATGATGTATAAGGGAATAAATGCACGCTTTTAAAGCGCCAGTGTGTAACATTTTGGGGAATCTATTGGCAGAAATGGATGAATGTTTTCATTCAGGCTGTTCTTATACATCTCAAGTAAATGCACTGTAATTCGTATACATCCCACAAAATCTATTTATATGTATTCCATATAATTAAGTTAGTATTTAGATAAAGTTAGATTTATTTGTCACGTAACTTCTGTACTCAACTTACGGCACTTCTGGTGTTATTCTAACCCAAACTACGATCTTTTCATGAATCTAACTAGGTAGCTTTTGTCTCGGGACTTCCGTACTTAAGTTACGCCAATTCTGGTGCGGCGTAACTTAACCACGATCTTTTCCTAACTCTAACTAAATAGTTTAAGTTGCCTTAACCAAAACAAGTTGTTTCCTGTGAAGACGGAAGTTTATTATGAAAAAGACTGGAGCGGAAATTAACGCTGGACATTCCTAGGAAAACGCACAAAAAATAACTTTACTTAAGAGTAACTTTTCGTAAGATATCTGTCGACTTAAGCAAATTTAAAAAACAACACAATTAACATCTTTTTAGTTACAAATACGTGATTTTAATTTGTCCTAAAGCTTTAATGTTAACTTTTATAAGCCCGTCATTTTTATAGCTTCTTAATTTTGGTATGAAGTTGCCGATGTGAAGGCACGGGAGACAGAAATACGCGGCACATTATAACGTGTAGACGGCAGGACAAACAGTTTGATGAGTAACCCAATAATCGTTTAGTCACTAACTCACAGTGACATTCAGTTCTCTGTGTTTCTATACAGTATACTGTAGCGCTGCACTGACCTACTTCATGCTTGATGTCCTCTGACTAATCATCCTACTCTGAACACACGTGTAGAACAAACAAACACTTATAGTAATGTACAGTATGCTCAAACACTGACACAGGATCATATAGTCTCATATACATGAAGGCACATGTGAATGTTGAGTAATGCAGTGTATTGATGAATATGCAGATGAGTACCTTAAAAAGGACAAACATGCATGCAGAGTATTGATTGCTCTATATTACACTGATCACCATATCGACGTAAATAACCTTGTTATCTTTTACACACACGCAGACATATGGAGGCATGTAACTCCCAAACACAGACGCCTACACATTAAACATATATACAGAAACATTGATATGTCTTTACTTCCATACTGTCTTATACTCGCTGTTTCACCGCCCTCACTTAAAGGAACTCTTAAAGTGACCATTTGTATATCAGTTACTCATCCCGTGTTATCTTAAACTCTTGAAGAAAATGTTTTTCTCGCATGCCTCCATGGCGAACGGAGAATCAGAAACCAGTAAATCTTTGATGAATTTAAGTAAATGTCCGTCTCATGCATGCACGCTGCACGTCCATGCATGAGACGTTAGTAGCAGAAGTGTTTTAAATAGTAAGATTTTCGTGAAAATGCATGTTTGTTTGCGTTTTTCGGCCGTGTTCCCGTTATCCGTTCACCGTGGAGGCATGAGAGAAATATGTTTTCTTGCAGAATTCAAGGTGAGTAATTGATGGTCATTTGGGTGAAGTATCCCTTTAAATCACTTCCTTATTTACATTTTCCTGACAAGTGTCTTCTTGTGATTGTTGGAGGAATGACTGTCCTCTCTCTCATTAATAAAGGTAGAACGAGTATGACGTTGTTATACCACTCCATAAAGTCTTGGATGGATGGGTGGGCAAAGTTTGTGACATCAGCACCAGAGATAGTTCTGGTTTACATGCCGTCTCCGACCTCCTACTGTACGAATGCTCTGCTAACTTTAATCAAGTGGCTTCAGTTTCCTAAATCCTATCGTACTGTAGCTACAGAGGCAGATCAAAAAATGCTTATACGAGTTCTTTCACTGTAAAACAACCTGTTTTTTTCCATGATGACTTGCTCTCTTGCTCTTGTTTTTCATAAGTTATGACTCTAACTTTGGGCATTCTCACATTTCAACCTCAGTTAAAGGATCCTACCGCCCTCGGTCCAACGAAGCCTTTTAGAAACCCACTGGATGAATTATATAATCCACGGTGGTGAAGTCAAAGTCAAAGATACAAACGGATCAGCGTAAACCAAAACACCAAAGGTCTGACAGGCATTTTTTTTTAAGCGCTGTGAATACCTACAGTATTTTGTGTGATATTAAAGGGAACGCACGCTCATTTTCAGGTTAATACTATCGGATTCGACTGTTATCAGGCCATTAAATAGGCGTTATCGGTCGCCATAAGCACTATCTAACATGTTGTAAAACTGAATGAAACATTAGGTTTTAAACACAAAGGCTTCTTTAGTTTTAGGCAACAGAACCACTTAGTTATGTTTAGGAAAAACATTGTGATTTGGCTTAAAATATCTACGTTTCAAAAGTGAAAGTAAAACTCTCGGTCTCCTGGGTGAAGCTCTGTGTTTTGTGTATATCTTATATCACAGTTTGTGTGTTGGTAGGCACTCCAGATACCCAAATGTATGTGAACAAGCACTAAAAAGGGGAGTTTTTCATGGTATGTCCCCTTTAAGGTCCAAATCTTCTCACTTTCTTTTTCTCAGAGCATCTCTTGAATCAATAAGGAATCATCACTTGATTAAACTCAGTTTTCCTCTTTTGATCTACGTTACAGAGAGATCACGTAATGCTTCACCTTCTGGACACCACCTGTTGATCTGTTGTATCTGCTGTGGTACAAACACATGCAGGTTAGTAGAGGAAGATGTTCTATCAGATGAATGATCACATATGCATTCCTCTCTGTGTTGTTGGCGTTGCTTTACGTCGTGTTTTCGATGCTCTTTGTGAGCCGCGTGTAGGCGGAGAGGAAGCCACTTACCGAGGCTGCTACTATAAACTGAATGTTAACATGCGCGAGGGTACGAGGGGTTGTGTGTGTGTGTGTGTGTGTGTGTGTGTGTGTGTGTAGTCGTGCTGCTCGGGTGGATTACACATTTCTCTGATTTGTGTGTGTTTGTGTGTTCGGGGGTGATGCTCACGTGCATTTTCAGTGTGTGTTTAATAAATGAGGAAGGGCAACAAAGGTTGAGCGCAGCGCTTGCTCCCCAGCTGGCTTCGTTGTATCATAGCAACTCCACATGAATAATAATCATAAACACACACAAACAAACACACACACACACACACACACACACACACACAGTAATGAGCCATTCTTCTCCAGCCACTCTGGTTAATCTCTCTCAGCTGTTTCTGCTCCGAGCGGAGATCCAGTTTACTGTAAACATTCATTTACTTTGGCTAAAAACCTTAATGATGATTTAGATTTTAAATGATTTTGGCGTTTGAGCCGTAATGAGCTGGCGAACAGAAAGGTTCCTCTACCAAAAAAAAAAATGTTTTATACAGTTGATGTTCAGGTGGTTCTTTTAATGAAGATTATATGACAATGAATTGATTATGTCCTTCGCCTGTGCTCAACATCAGTAATCAATGCGGTAATTAATATTGATTATTTGTCCAAATGCAGAATTGAATTTATTAGCAAACATGTTCGTATCATCGAGCTCCTCCAATTTCACACATAAAGGTCACTTTACTGTCACAGATTAGAGCGGACTGTGTCCAAGCATTTCCGACCATCAATCCTCCCGTCACACCAACTTTACTTACTCCCTCTCTCTTTTATCATTATTGACACAACTATTTCTGTCACTTTTCATGTAAACAACGAGTGCAACACTATGAATGTCTTCCAGAGAGACTGTTGTGAAAATGTGCGCCGTTATCACCATATATAAATATATCTTTTTTTGGGAAATTCATTTTTCATTCTGTTGTTATTGTTTTTCTTGATTTAATCAAACTAGTGCAGGGCCCATTTGTGGCGCGGTCGTTCAGCGTACGGGCTTGTTCGATTTCTCGGCTCCCGGACGCCTCCCAGTATTGCTGCTTGCAGCGTTTTCGCAGGCTCGTGCCCGCTCAGAGTGCGTGGCCGTTCGGAGCGGGCCGATTGCTTGGCCCGTTGTCGAGAACCGCTCATCACTCGTTGACTCCGGGGAAGTGTGCTGCACAGAGCGCCGTTCACTTGTTTATTCAAAGTGTCCAAAATTGCACCAAACTGCACCAAAAAAGCACTTCCTTGGGTCTCCAGCAATTCACTCTGCAACTCTCTAGTCTCTATGACAATAATGACTATAAACAAGTCCTATCATAAGAGTTAGTTCTTCTCTTACAGTCAGGATGTGTTGGCCTCAGCTGCTTTGCAATACTAAATTACTGACAATGACAGTGAGTTTCCTGTTGACGAAGAGTCACCCCCGTTTTTTAAAATATACTTTCCACTATGGTCTGCAGATATCTGTTTAAGACTTCCTTTTGGCTGTTTCTGGATACAAGAATGGTAACCAAAAACAAAATGGACCCATAAATGTGCTGTTTTCTTCAACAGTGATAAAAAGGAAAGTCAATAAAAGTCATTGTGGACAGTTGGACGTCGCTGACAGAAACCAGTACAGCAGCACTCGCTCTGTTTACAGCGTTTCAATCGGTCCAACGCTGGTGAAAATAGCAATTTAATTGTGCTCTTAAGAGTGTGAGTGAGTGAGTGTCTTGGAAGGAAAATAGTGGTTTGAATGAAAAGTGTTCTTTTACTGACCCCGCTGCCTATCTGTTTGGTTCTCTGCCAACGCCTGTAAACACACTTTAAAAGAAGCCCAAACATTAAAAAAAAGATTCAGAAGTTAAACCAGCAGCTGCAGTTATAAAGTTCAGTTACGGTCTGTTTCTGCCAGAACAAATAGTACCTGGTATTAGCTGTTATTATTTAATGGTACTTCTAATTATCTGTGAAAATATGTTGAATACCGCAAATTTATGTTGGCTGGATTATATTTCTCTCTTTCGTTCTCTTTTCCCACTCCCCCAGTTATTCTAAAAGCTCAACAGTAAATAATTATTTCATCTTGGTTGTGTGTTTGTGCCATGAAGCTACTTCCTCTCTGAGTCTTGTTCAACTGGTTGTTGTAGTGTGAGTTTCTGTTTCTTTCCAAGTGAAATAGAAAGGTCGGGTCAGAGGACGAGGGGATTGTTCCAGCAGTCAACATGACGGAGCAAAGAAAAACAAACCGTTTCTTAGAGAAGTTGGGAAATAAAGAGAGAGATCAGGGATTGTTTGTCACACGCACTTCCTTCTTCTTTCAAATACTTGACCTTTGCTCGTCTGTCTTTTCATCCGCCGCTCTCTCCGTCTCTTCTCGTCTCCTCCTCTTCCTCCCTTCAGTCATTTAGACGCCCAAGTGACTTCTCTCCACCTCTCCCGTCTCCATCACTCGCCTCGCTCTCCGTCCGTCCTCCCACTCTGTCTCAGGATGTCGTACACTCAGACGAAGTCCGACACCACAAACACACAAAAAGATGTGACCCTGTTTAATAAACAAGCAGCAGAGAGTGTGTGTGTGAGAGTGACGGAGCTTTCAGTGGCGCCTCTTATCTCACTTCCTCTCAAAACACACACACACGAGGAAGAGCAGTGAACTGCCTCAAAGTCTGAACGTCGTCTTTGAGGGTCGCTCATTACACATTGTGTAATATATAGGGGTGTAACCATAGGTTTTTACTATGATACGATACGATTTCCATGGTTCTGATACGATTCAAGGACGATATTTGGCTCATCTAGAGCGATGCGATGCGATGCGATGCGATGCGATACGATGCGATACGATACGATACGATGATTTGAAATCGATACGTAACTTTTTCTGCCAAAAATTCAGTCAGTGTGACTGTGAAATAAATATGTGATACTGGACAGAGCAGGTCAGGATTCCTCAAAGTTTTTCTTGTAAGGGAATCAGGGATAAATTAATTACGGATATAAACAAGTAAACAACGATTAATGGCAAATACATACAGCTTTTATTAGATAATAATAAAATGTGCAGCAGCAGGACCTGCTAATCTGCTTATAGTAATCAAGTAGTCCACCTACAGTGTTCATTTTGGGTCTTTTCATACATGAAAACATCTGGAACAACATGTTAAAACTACGTTAGACTAACGTTAGATGAATTTCTGTTTTGTTTTTTACTTTACTCCCGTGATAATTTATCTCGCCGACCGTCTGCTCTCCGGCTGGATACGTGAGGCTGATGCTGCGTGCACATAGATATCATGACGGGGAGTCCGTTGCGCCGTTCGTCTGCATGCACGCCATGGATGCGTGCTCGCGCTGCGCTGGTGCATGTCTGGAGAGTGAACCGGAGTAACGTTTAACATTTCTTTACTAATAAAAGTGCTAAAAAACACTTTCATATAACGTTTGACGTCCTTAAATACAAGGTGCAAATCCTTAGTATCCATACAATCGATTTTATATCGATATACGTCTCCCATGAAGGACAACTTGCCGAGTACCTATCAATGTAGTTGGATCGTAGGAATATAAATCGATACATCGATGTAGTAGATGAATCATTACACCCTTAGTAATTAGGGTCCACTGTTAGTGACTGAGACTCGGAACCAAGTTGGGCCAAGTCCAAATGATATTCAGTCTAATTGGGTCCAGGTGGATCCTGTTCTATTGCTGCAGGTCTAACAGTCAAACACTCGCGTGACTCGCTATTCAGCTCTGATCACGTGTTACGTCAGGAGAAAGATGTTTGTTTTGAGGCGATGCAGAAAGTGTGAACTGCAGTCTTAATTCTGTGGACATAAATGTCTTCTCTCTCAGATCAGTAGCTCTCGTTAATTGGTGGAACATTATGCTGCTGCCATCCGTGTGTGTGTTTCTGTGTGAGGACGTTCACATGAAGTCAGTCAAAATGTTTTTTCCTTCCCGTTCCAGCCGTCCGTCCTCACTAAAGTCAGCGTTTTTCTCTCTGAGACAAAGTCTCCAGTGTGGATACACGTCTTAAAATGCCGGCGAGGTTGTTTGAACTTTCTGTGTCTTCTAATGTTTTCTGTTATGAAATAATGATTTTTATCACCGCAGTGCAGCAGCTTTGAAATGACTGCTAGTTAGCAGTGTAATATTTATGAGCTGGCATTAAATCACTACGTTTTCAGACAACAGGAACAGAAAAATATGTAAATGAGAAGGACTAAATTGTGTCTTTCCAAAGCACAGTATCAGTGATCAGAGAGAGCAGGAGGAGACAGACACTCAGCAGGGTGAGCAGGCTGGCTCTCTCCCACAGCTGGCCACATGCTGGTCCTGATGCCCAATTTTGATATTTGCCACCTAAAAAGAGAACGAAGACTTAGTGAAGAGAGATTTACGCTGATGTAGACACAAGTCGTGCTGACTCAAAAACTCTGACAGCCTCATGTTGTCGATGTAGCCGGTGTAGGTGCACATCTGTGTGTGTTTACATGTGTGTGAGCAGATTCAGCAGAACAGAGACGATTGTTGGTACGTTCACTTTTGTTTTCACTTTGATTTGTTGCCATGGAAATTGCTTTTGTGGTTGTGTGTGTGTGTGTTCATTAAGCTGATTATAGGTGAATTAATTGGATGCAGATGTGCACACCGGGAGAGAAAGTTGAACACAGAAAGAGATCAAAACCAAACCAGAAAACAGTTTGTCCCTTTCAAATAAACATGAAATGATAGAAGGATAACTGGAAATGAAGGTGAGGAAGAAGAGAAATGTTTGATAAGGCTTAAAGGAACATTGGTACTGTGGAATCTTTCTGTAGGTTGGTGTTTTCAGATCAATTTAATAGTTTGTTGTCAACACAAAAAACATCAAAGTAATGACAGAAACTTAAATTTCTTACAATTTTTTAATCTTTTCCTAAACCTAACTAAGTAGTGAAGACGGATGTTTATTTTGAAAAGACATTTGCAGGAAAACGTACGAAAAATGAGGCATGACTTTTCGTAAGAAATACGAACCGTTGTATGAGGATACTTTGAGCCTTTTTAGCTCTGTCAAATCTCCTCCAAAGTTACTGTGTTTTTAGTGCAAAAGTCCCATTTTGACTTCTTTGCTCTTGTAAATGTAAAACAAACTTTGGAAGAACTTGATTTGACTCAGACTGCTGCAGCTTCGTATATTAGCTTCAGACTGAGGACTGTGGGTTTTGTTCTGTATAGTCACAGAAGAAATTGCTTCACAACCAAGAAAAATTATTAATTAATATCCTCTTTAATGTATTTATGGGCATTCTGAGTATTGTATCATTATAGACCGATCCTTTAATTATTCTCTTTTTCTCCTCTGGTTTTTGTTTGATTCATTTTCAGTGATTTCTTCCTGCCTCTGTTCTTTTCTGTTTTTCTATCTCTTCTATTATGGACTCTCTCTCTGCTTTCTCTTTCTCCTTCTTCATTCTCCCTCCCTTTTAGAAGAGAGAGAGAAAATAAAGCACACATGAGTCCATGAGCAAAGACCTCCGCTGCTCATTTGTTTGTTTATATTCATTTATTGAGATATAAACCGCTGGTGGAGTCCAATCATCCCTCTCCCGCTGCCTGTATGTGTGTGTGTGCATGTGGACGTATACAAACACAGCTCCTCTGAGGAAGAGGGAAATTAACTCTGACTAACTGCGTGAAAACGCTTTCTTTTTTTTCTGTCTCTTGCTCTTTTGAACTGACTCTTATTACTCCTGCTTTCCCTCTGCTGTGTCTGTCTTTATACTCACCACATGTACACAACCTTTTGTGTCTGCATCACATCTGGCGTTGTACAGCGGGCCAGCGGTGGCATGTCTGCCATGTGTACAGATCCTGCTCCTGCCAGAGCATGTCATCTTCTTCTCAGACTCACACATTTGGTTAAACACCCATTTATAATTGAGTTCTGGAGGTTTCAACCATGTGGCCCTGCAGGATGTTTATAGTGATGAAACTGCCTGTGATTAGGAGGAATTCCTCAGAACATCCCTTAATTGATATTAATATTTAGGAGTAAAGGAAGCATTCTGTGCAAAAGTATGACATTTAGTGAAGTTATAGATTGACTGTCTCTGGTGAATATTCAAACCGAGGATGTCTTATTGTACATTATTTCATTTACACGTTAAGACCTTTGCGCACCAAGTCTGTATTTTTTGTCCGAAATTGTTTCACATTTAAAAATAAATCCGACCTCACGTTGTATCGATCATGTTTACACACAGACGTTGAAACTTCCGTCCGTCATTAATGCTTTTGGAAAAGGTTTTCTGCGTGTTGTTTGAACGCTCAGAGCCACCGTCATCATACAAAATGACATCTGATAAGCTGATTCACTTCGTTCATTCGTTTCCCGACACAAAGCACTTTACGACAAACAACGTAAAGAATAAAGAGATGCAGAATTTAAAGATGGATTGTGGAAGGCGATTGCAGCAGAACAGCTTGGAATCGGGGATGGTTGCAAAACAAAATATATACTAAAGATCAGACAGTAGTGATTGAGCTCTAGGCAGCTAACCGATAGCTTCTTGCTAATGTCATTCATTTATTAACCCCGTTTGGGTCTAACGCTATCCATTACACCCACTTAATTAATTCAGTTTTGTCTTGTATTGCGGATTTTTGCAAAGAATAGAATAATAAACTCGCTGCATAACAACTTATATCAGATGATTTGGTGTGTAAAAACCTTTACTTGTATTTTAGAATTACTTCTAAATTACTTATCTTTGGTCTCTTTGAAAACTCAACAATCTTGACAAAAATTTTATGCGTCTAAACACACATACACACACCCGTACATGCATCCGTACACCGCTGGTCTACACAACTACAGTACATATAATAAAATATAATATAATATGGTAACTCATGCTGCTGCGACTCTGTAGTTGCCTGGCAATGTACTGAGCTGTTCCAGAAATAAACACAAAGAATATATGTGGAAAACTATGTTTGTTGTAATGCCTCTGGATATACTCAGAGGAAGCACAACTGGCTGAAAAAATGTGAGAAGATTGGAATTGAAGGACACCAAATATTTAGTGGGAAAAAGCCTTAAATTGGTGTTTTTCTGTCGGCTTTATTGTGATTGGTTTCTTTGCTTCGCTGTGAGAATCACTGACATCATCATGTGTCCGTACAGTCAGGCTGACTTTTAGCTTTTTGAAAGAGAGAGTGAGAGAAACAGAGATTCATTCATCCACATAAAGTATACGAGTGGGATAAACGCATTGTGACTGATTTAATGAAGGCGTCTATGCATCATTTGCGGTGTGTGTTTGTACGTCTGATTCAAACACATAAACCGTTAACCATCTAGAGACGCGTGTTGTTTGTAAGAGGGTGTTAATTGATGCATTCTCTCCTTTTTGACTGTTTAATGGAAAAGCACTTCTCATTAAACTGTCACTCACAGATCTGCGCTCGTGTGTGTGCGTGGAAGAAGAGAAAGAAAGAAAGGAAAGATGTGAGCGGGGTCATTATAATACAGCGTGAAAGGAGAAGAGAGAGGTTGTAAAAGGGGAGTGGAGAGACGGAGAGAGAGCGGCGGAGGTGCAGGAGAACACACCATTACAACAATTAGTGTGCCATTTAAAAAGCTTTCCTTCTCAGCTGTTTGATGTCGAAATGAAACAATAAGCCTCATGAGGCGATAAAAGAACAAATTTCCTCTTATTTTTGTTCGTATCCATGATTTGTTCTTATTTTGTTAGTTGATTTCTGGGATGCACCGAGGATTTCTGATTTTTGCTCTTCTCTTAGGTAAGAGAAGAGTTTACGAGTGGTCGAGAACACTCTCAACAAGATAAGAGAAAAAATATATATATATTAGGGCTGTCAAGTTAACGCAATAATAACGCGTTAACGCAAATGCCACTAATTTTTATTAATGCATTGACGTAACTTGCGATTTTTAGGTTGTAGCGGGTTCAGTTTTAAAGCTAGAAAACCGAAGGAATCCATTGATACCAACCACGTCATACTAGCTTGTCATGGCCATTTTCAAAGGGGTCCCTTGACCTCTGACCTCCAGATTTTTTTCTTTTTATGTTTTTTTTTTTACTTTTTTTATACATTTTTCTGACTTTTTTATATATTTATTTCGATATTATTCAAACTTTTTTAATTTTTTTTTTTCATTTTTCGGACATTTTTCAGACTTCTTTTTTTTCTACATTTGTTAGACTTTTTTGGGGGGACATTTTTCGATTTCTTTTTTTTTTTTTTTTTTTTACATTTTTTGGACAATTTTACATTTTTTTAGGACATTTTCAGACTTTTTTTAGACATTGTTACGGACATTTTTCAATTTTTTTTTCAGGGTTTCTGGACAATATCTGTCATTGTTTTGTGTTGTTAATTGATTTCCAATAATAAATATATACATAAATTTGCATAAAACAGCATATTTGTCCAATCCCATGTTGATAAGAGGATTAAATACTTGACAAATCTCTCTTTAAGGTTCATTTGGAACAGATAAAAAATGTGTGATTTATAATAATCACGTGCATGTTGTTGCCTGTTGGGCTGCAGTTTGTTGTGATTTGAGAATATTTTTTTATGCTAAATGCAGTAACTGTGAGGGTTTCTGGACAGTATTTTTCAAATATGCATGAAAGCATAAAGCATGGTATACATTACGGGGCTCCTACCCAGCCAAGCATACCATTATTTTGCGCTCATTTCTGAGGGGTGGGTTGCGTTTACATGCTGGAAGAAGATTAGAAGTTAGTGGGTTGCAGGGCGAGGCTCTGAGCCGGGGCGGGAACCTGGTTAGCTACAGTAGAGCGTTTGGCTGTTTCTCAGTATGAGGAAGAAGCTGGTGGGAACATCACTATGCATCACATGAGCCAGGACCAGTCAGATCCTCTCAGACTTATTGATTACCTCCATCGCTGCTTTTAAACTTGTGGTAATCTTCACAAGTTGGCAGCTCAAAGAAAAGAAATCTTACACACGATCACCTGATAAGTACAGAGATTTAGACCTTGTAATTCTGTGAATAAGCATTGATGTGTATAAAATGTACAACTCTGTCTAACTCACACACATTTCATCATTCAGTCCGTCTTTCTCTGCCTCGACAGCGTCTCTTTAACAGCCTTTCTATTCATGTGAATAGTGAATAGGGGAATTCAATGGTTTATATTCACAAGTGAAAGTAAAAGAGTTAATTCGCCCGTTAAGTGCTGTTATGTGAAGGCTGTATTGGACTCTGTTGGTGAAGAGAGAGCTTTACCACAAATCCAAGTTCTCAATTAGCAGAACAATCTTAGTCCTTGGTCCATCTTTCCCCTCATACACTGTTTGTGTAAGCAAACAAGACTGTAAGTTTCCTCTGCAAGCAGCACTAATCCATCCTCATGCTCCCACGTTTAATACTTTATACACTATTTTATATAAGTTTCTTGTGGTTGTAGTGTACATCCATCTGCCCCACTACATAAGTTGTTTTAGAGATTGTGGATACAAGTGAATAGAAAGCAGGTGACACCGTTCACTAGACGAAGAGGAGCTCAACAAACTCAGCTTTATTTTGGAGGGTCGTGTCTAGAAAGAAAAAACGCAAATTGCGAAAACTTGCAAAAACTCTTGTGAGACTCGCTGCCCGACGACCTATCCTAATTGTAACCAGTCAAAGTCGTTGTCTAACCTTAACCATCTTGCAAGAGTTTCGCAATGTTACCTTCTAGATACGTTTTGGAGGGTTAGCAGCACGACTGACAGAGGCTCCGTTCCAAATCGCATACAGCTGCCCTTACAAAGTACGTACTGTTGCATACAGTATGCATACAATTAGGACATTACTACTACTTTATCATAACATTTTGCTTTGATCTTTTACCTTCTGTGCAGAGAATTGTGGGTCAGAATAGCCAGAAAAGCATGCTGGCTTTCACACTGCAAACTGCAACAGGATGTGGTAGGACATCGTGGTATTTTTGGCATATTGCATTTGACATACTAGTGTTTGGACATACTATAAATTACTGGCATACTAAATAGTATGGTGGTTTTGATATTGGAACGCACAGAGAGAGAATATGTCAGAGTATAAACCCAGTGGATGGACTACACCTCCCAGCATGCCTACTGTAGGAGGGTCAGTGGGATCCTAGAAAATGGATGGATGGATGGAAGGATAGGTTTTCTCTTTATTTAAGTTGAGCAGTGGACTAAACCAGTGCTCACCCAAATGAAAGGGTAATAGAGGTCACACAGATTGTTGAGACTGATAGATCAGCCTAGTGTTTTAGCGCTTTCTCACAGCAATGGTATGTGTGTGTGTGTTTAAGAGTCACAACCCATTAGTCTTGATGGAGTGGGGCAGCAGTAGGGGGTCACACCAAGAGACCAACTGGGTTTATTGGGAGTTGGGTTTAGCCATTGTTTCAGCAGGAGAAAGAAACATTGGTCTGTGTGGTTATGGATGTATGTTTTTTGTCCTTGTTGTATTAGTAAAACTTCTCAATGAGGTCTAGTCTTTTTTTCTTACTAGATTAAATGGCAGCTTCACTAGACTGAGCGTAGAGTACTCACCACCTGGTGTGGATGCTGACTGTTGGACTGTATGGTCGACTTATTGACTGGCTAACTGACCAGCTGAATGACTAAGTGACTACTAAACGCCCCTTGCAGAAGCAATTCTTCACTGACCATTTGTCTTTTGTCTGTTTTATTACGGCACCATAAAACTGTGGAGTGAGAGAAGAGCCCTAAAACGCTGGAGCTGTAAATAGAGAAGATGTGTGTGTGTGTGAGAGAGAGAGAGAGAGAGAGTGAGAGAGAGAGATGCCTCATTAAATCCTTTGTATTTCATCCAGAGCCTTGTTCTGAGGCCGTCCAGAGCTATAAAGAGGAGAAAGAGGCAGATGGAAAAGAAGAAAACATAAACGGTTGAGCTACAGTGATCTTTTCCATTCTCATCGACCTTTCTCTTGTCATTAAATCTGAAAAATCTACCATTATCTCAGAAAAAAAATGCATTGCTTGTTAGACATAGAAAAAGCTAAAGGGAAACAGAGAGGATTGAAAGTGGGAGGGAGAACATCAGAGAGTTAAGAGAGAAAATGTGTAGAGTGAAGAATCAGACATAACTGATAGAGAAAGAAAAAACAGGTCCATCAAAACCTGCAAAAATGGTTTAAATCATCCAAATTTTATGTATAATGTAGTAAGTAGAGTCTCAATACTTGTGATATAATTTCACTTTGATGCACTAAATCGAATGGTGAAATATGTATATAATATAGAAATTCCACAGTACATGCCACACAGCATCATTTTCTCTGAACCATTTTTTATAGTGTCCATTTCAGAGCTTTGCATTGGCTGTGTTACATCCAAAAATACTCTTTTTTTTGGTTAAATGGTCCAGAACACAAGTATAGGTAATGATAAAAACAGTCTAAACAGATATCTTTGGGAAACCACTCAGTTAGTTCTCATCTTTGAAGCCTTTTCTCTTGTGAAAAGTGAAATGTACTGTTTGAAATGCCGCTTAAATGTCACCTTTATGTGTGTTTGTCCAAGTATGTTTTCAAGTGCAGCATCTTCATCTCTTTTGTGGCAAGATGGATTGGGTTTATTACTGCCCATTGTTGCCGTAGGTAAGAGTCATTCCTGCTCTGGTGGTCAAACAAATAAACTGAATTAAAGACGGTCGATCATCTGAGCCGACAGTTACTGACTCGTTCAGCTGTTGGACTGTAGTTCAGCTCATAAATCTGAAAAATAAATATGATTTCCAGTAGAGGTCGACCGATATGGGTTTTTTATGGCCGATGCCGATGCCGATTTTTTACAGAATCAGGACAGCCGATGGCCGATATATGATGCCGATTTTTTTTTTTTTTTTTGCCGATATGTTTGGCTGGTTTTCTTTTTTTCCTCCATCTGATAAAATATAACAGCTTAATAATAACAAGTAATACACAAAATGTCTTAACTTAAGTAAACATTTATTGTACAACACTTATGGTCTGTCTCTCCAATTTGCACTTTGTGTGTGCACTGCAGTGCATATTTTATTTTGTGCATGATGGTTAATATAAGTGTACTTAATAGTACAGGGCTCAAAACCTTTTAAGCACCTTTCCAAAACTGTCCTAAAGCATGTTTTTTATTTATGTTTGTTGACAGACACTGTTACAAGTTATATGGCCATAATTTAATTGATCAAAAAATAATAATAACTTTGTTCACTCTAGGGATGTCAATAATTAACCACTTAACTGTTAACCGACGTTAAGAACTTTAACCGATTAACGCTATCGGTTAAAACGGTTAAATTATATATTAATAATGAATTACAAAGCTGAGGCGCGTCTCTTTAAGCAGAAAAGCAGGTCCACCTTAACAGTCCACCTTAAGAGGCGGAGCCGGAGTTACAGATACAGGAAGATTTCTCCGGTCTCTGGCTGAGCAGAGCGAGTTGTAGCCTCGTAGCATTTATCCACCTACAAATAAACTGTACACACACTGTCTGCTACACCTACGTTCACATCCCCCCACTCCCCGCCGCCACACACATACAGTCTGTCGGACACTCGCAAAAGTTTCGCTGCAATGACAGAGCGGCGGCGATCACAAAGCTGCAGCAGAGCTACAGATGCTAACGTAGCACAAAAACACACTCGCTATAGTTAATCTGGGCAGACAGAGTATTATCACGCCGGGCAGACACAGCGGACAATCTGCTAAACTAAACTAAATGTGCGGTGGAGACTTTTAGCAGCAAAAACAACACTGGGCTGCCCGCAGATTTGCCTGTAAAAAAATCGGCTTAATATGCTCAGGAATCGGCCGATGCCGATTATGAAAAAATGTCAAAAAATCGGCCCGATTAATCGGCCGACCGATTTATCGGTCGACCTCTAATTTCCAGACAACAATAGTGTCGTTGTTCATATATGTTCTTATTGTTCAGTCACGGCGCCCGTCAGCAATATTTGATGATCTTTGAGTCGTTGACCCAGATCTCAGTTTGACGGATTCATGATCAGACGTGTCTCCTGTTAGCGAGCTAAAGGTGACCTGACACCGGCGCATGTTACACTCCCATGGTCGCGTGTGTGTGTGTTTCTTTTTGCGTGCACTCAGAGACTCAGTGCACGTGTTTTCTGTAATGTGCTCAGTGAAGCTCGTATGATTATAATGCATTATAAGACCATAAGAGTGTCTGCTTAGCTGTCTACCTCTTTCCGTGTCATCAAGCCATTCAATGCCACATGACAACGCTACACACTTTTCTATGTGTGTGTGTGTGTGTGTGTGTGTGTGTGTGTGTGTGTGTGTTTGGTGTCTGTTAACACACTTTAGTAGGTCTGGGAAATGAAACAGCTGTCGACCCCCCCCCCCCCTTATCTCCTCCACCCATCTCAGACGCTGTCCATCAACCAGCGCTCCTCAATCAATTAGCGTCCACTAATATCTGTGTGTGTGTGTTGGTGTGTGTGTGTGTGTGTGTGTGTGTGTGTGTGTGTGTATTGGGGAGGGGGCGGGGGGGTGTGGAGGTGGATGCGGTCAACCATCTCATTGAAGCGGCAGCTCCAAATCAAATTTGCGGGCCGGAGTAGCATCCCCTCATTTCCCTTTCTCATCTGTCCTTGCTCAGCGCACACACACACACACACACACACACACACACACACACACACCGAACACACACACACACACACACACACGGATACAGAAACACAGTAGACATGTTGGATGAAGACATACAAGTACACATGTGCATCCACGTTCAATCTATACACACACATACAAGCAGACACACACACACACCTGAGTCCAAAATCTGGTTATTTCCTGGTGGTAGATTATTATGGTAATCTGAGGACTCCAGGTGCTAAATCTACCAGCTGCAGGAAATAGGATTTTACTGGGAGCAATTCCATCCCTCCATCCATCTACTCACCCATCCATGCATCCATCTATCCATACCCAGACAGCGATTTTCTGTCTTTACACACACGTTCAACCTTACTGTCTTCTATTTATTCACTTTATTTGCGTTCATCAACCCACATCATCATTTTGTCCATCCATCCATTCATCCATCCATCCCTACAGCCAGCGATCCATCTGTCTATCCTTCCTCTCAGAACCAGACTAGAGAAAATAGGATTTCCTCCAGAATGCAACTGTGTATTCCTCCCTTTCCCTCAATCCTCCACCCGTTCACATGTCCCTCTATCTCTGCCAGACGGCAAAAATAGGATTTTCCCTGGAAGTAACTGGAATTATTATATCACTCCCTCCCTTCTGGTCCTCGCTCCCTCTTCCTCCCTCTTTCTCCTATAAATAAATGCGTAGCTACGGCTGTTGCGTTCCCTGGTAACTCCCTCCTAAATTCACACATCATCAAAGTGATGGTAATCCTCGAGTTTGTCATTTTAAAATTTTGGTTTCTGTAGGTGGAGTTATTTTCAGTGTCTGCAATTACAGCTCACATCTACTTCCCCACTCCTGCTTGTATTTATTCCAAAGCAAACTCATGACTGCATGTATGCCACAGAGTGAATCACCATTGTGTTATACCACAATGAATGAAGCAATATGTACTTTCATTCATGTGCATATTCACTGATGAGGGCAAAACAGGACGACACCCAACAACACATGCCTGCTTCCCTGCTTCACCCATTTCCTTTTTCCTTTTTTCTACTTTCACTTCTTTCAGCTCGTGTTCAGATCAACAATAGTTCCGTATTAAAGACCTTGTTTAGTGCGTTTACATGCACTTAAAGCAACGTATCCTCATACGGTTCGTATGATGTCTTACGAAAAGTTATTCCTCATTTGTTTTCCAACGAATGTTCAGCAACATGCGTCAATCTCCACTCCCGTCTTTTCAAAATAAACTTCAGTTTTCACAGGAAACAGCCTGGTTAGGTTTAGTAAAAGATGGTGGTTTGGGTTAAAATAACTCTGGAAATGGTAAAACTGAAGTTCAGAAGTTACGCGACAAATGAATCAACCTTCAACCTCGTGGATGTTTCACTAAACTGGACTTGTTTTTATTCCATCTTCGTACCGGTACCCGTAGCAGCACTCCCACACCAACACAGCCTTTTCCTTTATTTATTTCCAATCTTATCGTGGCCTATAGTCCAATATTCCTCTCAATCTCCTGCACCCCAGCACCGCCTCCTTTTCTTAAATTATGTGCACATACAGCAAAGACGAGCCGCGTCTTCAGCCCTCGGTTCTGCCAACCTCCCATCCCGTCTCTCTCCTCCGACCCTCAATCCTTCCAATCCTGTAAGTACGGTTGCATAAAGGTCAAAATACGTTCCGTCTCAGTCCCCTATAGCAGACGGAAATGTCACCCGCGCTGTATATGAGCTTTAGGAAAGCTTGGAAATGAGCTGTGTGAACAGTGCAGGCGCAATGGGAGTCTTTGCTCTGTGTGTGTGTGTGTGTGTGTGTGTGTGTGTGTGTGTGTTTGAGTGTGTGTATGTTTCCCTTCTTGCTTTACGTCATGCTCGTTGGTTGTTGTCAACCCGAACATGATCTTTGCACCTAATAGTCCCCAGGTAAATTTAATCAAACTTAAAACAGTTTTGAGTTATCCGTGTTAAATTTCCTTATCGAAACCCTGCTGTACAGTAAACCTGATTCTGTGTGTGTGTGTGTGTGTGTGTGTGTGTTTGTGTGTGTGTGTTTGTGTGTGTGTGTGTGTGTGTTTGCATGTGTGTAATTGAGCATTGTTTTCCCTTAATTACAAGCTAAGACAACAGCCAGATCACTTCAAGGTGTTTAGTCAATATTAGCATACAGAGGGTGTTGAGGAAGTGGGACACAAGCTTTTGAATGAATGAATGTAGGAAATAAGGAAGGAGGGGAGGAAGGAAGGAAGGAAGGAAAGAAAGAGTAGAGCTAGAATGTAGCGATGTTAATGGCGCGTTTTTTTCGTGCGATTAATTCGCACGTCAATATATTTTTTAGAACTGTTGTTTTTGTCGTGAATACTTCAGACAGAACGCGAATATTACGCGGAGAAAAAGCAACATCATTTTCTTTCAGAAGGAGGTTGATTTTTCTGAGCTTTCACACCTCGTATAAAGACATCAACCTATCACGTTGTGCGGAACGGGCTGAGTTGCGCCTTTATTTATAAAGAGTATAAAAGTCTGAACCATGACGACAAACTTTATTACACCTTTCAACCTTGACAAAGGCAGAGCAGACCAGATCCGCTCCTTCTGTTCATACTTTCCACAATAAAGGCCCTAGACATAATATTCGCAGGCGCATTTTTGCATCATTCATTCGCCACGACCTCGTTGTGTAAATGTTTTAAAGGAGCAGTGTGTAGGATCTGACGGTAACTAGCGGTGAGCTGAGGAGATTGCAACCAACTGAAGCCTCTACCTTGTGCCAAGTGTGTAGAAAAACTACGATGGCTGAAGCAAAAACACAAATGGTAGTTGTAGATCATTTGGAGCAGAGTCAGTGCGTAGAGTGTGTGTGTGTGTAGGTGGGAAGTGAGTGGTGAAGCAAGAGAGAGAGAGCAGCGGCAAAAGCAGCGAGTTTGGTTTGTCCGTTCTGGACTCCGTGAAGAGAACCCGCTCCCTATGTAGATATAAACGGCTCATTCTAAACTAACGAAAACACAACAACTCTTATTATCCGGTGATTATACACTAAAGAAAACATACTTATTAATATTATATTCAATTTCTGCCAATAGATCCCCCTAAATGCTACACACTGTTCCTTTAAGAAGTAGCTATGCCTCCTATAAGACAGTGGGAGGAGTTGGAAAGGGTGATGTGGAGGGATGAATGGAGGAAAGAAAAAAGTGAAGTAAAGAAAGAGGAGGGGAAGACTGATAAGCTGTATGCTGTAACATGACACACACACACACACACACACACACACACACACAGTCACACACACACACACACACACACTAACGCAGTCTAATCAGCCCTCTGAGGGGTTAGAGGCCGTTTTATCAGTGTCAGGTTTCCTGACCCGTCGTCTTATCAATGATCAGAAACCGCTCTGTCTCCGCATTTGTGTGAGCGTTGGTGTTGTGTGTGTGTGTGTGTGTGTGTGTGTGTGTGTGTGTGATTAAGCCGTTACTGATAATCCTATCAGTGTGTGTCATCTAAGACAACAACGGATTCCCCCGCCACGGCCCGAGGGATCCCCTCCTCAAACATCTCCCTCAGGCCGCTGTTATTGATAATGTCATTATTAACAGTGAAAGATGTGAGTCACTGAAAGCATGTGTATGTGTGTGTGTGTGTGTGTGTGTGTGTGTGTGTGTGTACTACATACTGGTGACCAGTGACCCGTGCTTCACTGTACTCCCAGTGTTACAGTTGAGTGACTTGCCCGTAAACAGGTCTGTCTTTTGTTTCTCTTTAACAATACCACCATACAGATGACTGTACTGTCTGCAGTAGGAAGGAAGCGGCTCTGTGTGTGTTTCCCATACACTAAAGTACAGTTAGTTCCAATTACTGAAACTCTGCTGCTGCAGCCTTAAATAGAGAAGAATGGTGCGACTAATGAAGTGATCTGAAGTTAGAATAATAAAAGAAAACAATAGAGGGGGATGGGGGGGAGCTGGATGGGTGTGAAGGGGGTTTCTCACTATAAGCTGTCTTGTCTTGTCAGACAGTGACTGATGGTGTTAAATGTAGTACCTCAGCTGTCACAACCAAACTATGCAACTGTAAAATGTCAATACAAGAAGAAGAAGAGGGAAAACCTGTTATCAGACTGATGCTCTGACTTAGTGCCTGAGAGTTTTGTTCTGCTAGACCAGAGGTCAGCAACCTGCGGCTCCGGAGCCACATGCGGCTCTTTAGCTCCTCTCCTAGTGGCTCCCTGTGGATTTTTTAAAAAATTAGTGGAAATAAATAACTGTTTTTTTGTTTACATTTCCATTTTTATTTAGCATTATTGTAGGTCTATGGTACGACCATAGTATTAGGGCCACATTGAGGGAAAAAAATAAATCTGAGATTTCGAGAATATAGTCATAATATTACGAGTATAAAGTCATAATATTACGAGAATAAAGTCATAGGTTTACGAGTGAAAAAGTTGTAATATGAGAATAAAGTCATAACTTTACGAGAATTTTTTTTTGTAATGTTACGAGAATAAAGTCATAGGTTTACGAGTGAAAAAGTCGTAGTATTACGAGAATAAAGTCATAATATTATAAAGTAGTAATTTTTAGGTTTTATATTCTTTTTTCTCGTAAACTCATGACTTTATTCTCGTAATATTACAAAAAAAAATTCTCGTAAAGTTATGACTTTATTCTCGTATTAAGACTTTTTTTCTCGTAATATTATGACTTTATTCTCGTATTACGACTTTTTTTCTCGTAAAGTTATGACTATATTCTCGCAGCACATTTGCACTTGGGCCCTCACTGCATAAGACTTATATACTATATACTTAGACTATAAGCTGTGTTACCTTCATCACAATGCTCAAATGTTTTGCACAGAGCAGCTCGCTACCGGAGCTGTTTTAATCCAAAAAGGCGCAATGCTTTCTCCAGTTGGGCCGGATCGGGGTCGGATCACGTTCTCATCACCCGAGTGTGATTGCTGTGTTCACACGTGCCCAAACGAACTGCACTGAGAGGGAAAACGCTGCAGGGTTCGATTCAACCGAACTAAACAAGGCAGGTGTGAATACGCCCTGAGACACCAAACATGGGAAAATGGTCCAGGTTGAGAAATACTGACGTTGTCCTTTAAATAACTAGAGCTGTACCATTTCATGAAAGCTTTTTGCTTGTTTTCTGTTTGCCACTCTAAGTGTTCGATTAAGGTGGTCAAAGGAAACAAGGTCGGACAACTCATCGTCCGCCATGTTGGAGGAGTCAAGGTGGAAATACCTTTTTAGATTAGCTGACCTTCGTGGTGGGACAAAAAGGGGGGAGGAGAAAGAAGGAGAAAGGCTTTGATAAGTGGAGGAATTCTTAGAAGGACAAGAGGAAATACAATATTACATTTACGGTACAGGTTAGCACACACGTAGCTGCATCTCCCAGTGTGTAAAAAACAGCTAGTAAAAATCAGTTCAACATGGAGGTGATGAAGAGAGAGAGAGAGAGAGAGAGCCTGGGTATCTGAACTTATCAGCCCCAAAGCACAATGCCTCTAAATGCAGAGGTGATCGGTGCGGTTCAGTAAGATCTGTTCATTTTCACACCTCTGCACACCTGGCCCTTCCCTAACAACAGTGGGCATTACTGACTGTTGGAAAGTTACAAAACATTGACAATATTCTGAATTTGATCCGGGTCATGTAAACAGCATATTCTGTTTGGATATTCTGAATTAGGTCTTATTCTGAATGGAGCATTTTCTGATTAAGACACGCGGGATATACTGATATTATTCAGGTTTTAGGAGCATTATTTGGACATGTATACAGACCATTCAGAATATGCATCTCAATTAGGTTTTTTACGGCAGTTTGCGACACACGGCCTCTTGTCTGTTTACTGCCAGCTCTGTGTGATGTACACCAACTAGCAGTTTGCAGAGATGCATTCCCAAAAGAAAAAGCCCACATTTCTGGCACATTTCGATGCTTTGAAGCTTCGAAGCATCCGAGTCAGCCCTAATAAAAACTGTATTCATTTGTAACTAGACACACAAGCAAAGTAAACTCTTAGAGAGGTAATTTTGACAAACCCACAACAAAGCTCAATGACCTTTCATCTTATAGACTTACAGTGTCATCACTGTTCAGCTGATAGCAATTTCATTTTAAATGTGTCAAACAAAGGCTGTGAGAACGTACATCAACATCTCGTCTTAAAGATAATTAACACTTACGTTATGAGCTCACGTTTAATTGCAGTCCATTTGAAAAGGACTTTGATACTTACCTCCAAAGGCACAGTAACATTTCAATTACAAGACTCTGATGAGTAGTTACAAAGTGAGTTTGACATCTTTGCAGTACCTGTCATTCCCCCTCTGAGGAACACTGAGCTGCTAACTGCTAACTGCTAAATACTGCAAACTGCTGCTGCTGCTGCTGCTGCTGCTGCTGCTGCTGCTGCTGCTGCTGCAGACTGCTGCTGCTGCTGCTGCTGCTGCTGCTGCAGCTGCTGCTGCTGCTGCTGCTGCTGCAGACTGCTGCTGCTGCTGCTGCTGCTGCTGCTGCTGCTGCTGCTGCTGCTGCAGACTGCTGCTGCTGCTGCTGCTGCTGCTGCTGCAGACTGCTGCTGCTGCTGCTGCTGCTGCTGCTGCAGCTGCTGCTGCTGCTGCTGCTGCTGCTGCTGCTGCTGCGGCGCTACCAGCGGAGTCAGAGAGGACGTCCTTATCTACAACCACACAGAGAGAAAGAGAGAGAAGAAGAAACAGAGGCGAGGGGCAAAGGGGGGAGAAAATATGGTGAGAGAGAAAGCAGTAAATGAGAAAGTCAGACAGGATGAAAGAGAGAAAACTCAGGACGAAAGCAGAAAAAAAGTGTAGAAGAGAGCTCGATGATGGAGAGAACAAAAGGGAAAAAGAGACATACAGCAGATATGGAGAGATAAGAGAGAAAGCCGGACGATAACGTTATTAGAAAGAGCAGACATTTTTCACTGACTCTGCTGGGCTCTGACAGCTCGCTGCCTTCCCCGGACACAGACTGTTTGTATGTGTCCATGTATCAGTGAACGCCTGCCTGTGTGTGTGTGTGTGTGTGTGTTTGCTGTGTATATATTTGTCTCTCTCTAGCACCTCTGTGTCCTTGCTAATAGCTGAGTGGACTCCCTGCAGTCTCCACAGGCTGTACTGTGATTATCACCACTTAGTTGTGCACCCACACAGACACATGGATATCCTATGATATGTCCACACTCACATCTATATCTGTGTTGTCAGCTCCATGCGTGTGTGTGTGCATCTCTTTACACGTTCATCTGTGCATGTGTGTAAATCTCAGATCTGTGTGTCTATATCTGAACTATGTGTGTGTGTGTGTGCGCTCTGCTCCAGCAGTAAATGAGTATGTCAGTGCAGCCCATGTTAACCGTTGACACACTAATTTACTGTGGCTTCCCGTAAGACCTGCTCAGTAATATGGCTTATTGATGAGGCCACAGGGAGTGTGTGTGTGTGTGTTGTGTGTGTGTTGTGTGTGTGTCCGTTTGCATTACCGAGTATTTCCAGTGCTTGTGTACCCGCGCCGGAGATGAAATATGTGCCGCGCCAGATAAATATGGTCGGTCCACGGGTGATGTACGCATGCACGCATAAATATTTACTCTGTGTGTGCAAATGTGTCTGTTAGCTTTGATAGCTGTGGGTCAGCTGGAGACTGAAACGTGTTGATGTTTTTTTATTTTGTATGTTATTATGTAGAATATTGTTTTTTCAATGATTAGATTTTTCTGACTCTGCTTTTGCTCTAAATGTATGTCATTAGGGGAGAAGAGGAAACATAATCGGGGAGCTGGGAGAGATCGTGAACAGGAAATTGGACGGTGGTGAAAAACTGGACAAAATGCAGCCGCTGCAGCAGCGTCCCCCCGAGTCCTGGAGGTGCCAACAGGTCAACGCAAACCAGGTAAAACACACCAAAGAGAGCGTCCAGCTACGCACTCAGACACACACACACACACACACACACACACACACACACACACACACACACACACACATGCATGTGTGCAGGAGTGAGGAGAGGTTGATGGATGCGGAGCTGCTGGTCCCTCTGAGATCACCACATTCTCCATGTGCCATTAACCTCGGAGATGGATGGAGGGAGGGAGGGAGGGAGGGAGGGAGGCGGCGGGTAAAGTGGTAATCAGGAGGATCGGGAGGAATCTCGGCAGGCCGGTAACATTTTGGTGATTACTTTGGATGTGGCAACATTACTGAGCCTCATCGCAGCCTGAACCCACAGACACACACACACATGCACTTTGTTAAGAGGAGACGCCCCAGGTGAATAGGGTAAATAAATTAATAGATATCATCATAAAACTTCCCCAGTTGATTACTTACATTAAGGCAATTATTTTTTATATTACAAATTACATGTTTAAATATGCAAATGAGGCATTGTCTTATTAAATATGTGCTAATTTGCATAATTTTCCAGAACAGAAATCTGAACATTAGATAAAGCCGGGTTCAAAATTCTTGTTTCATTTTGTTGATATATTAGAGTCGAAGGTTTTTACAGAGGGGATGTTGGATATCTCTTTTTATCACTCCATAAATCAGAAAACACTGTCAACAGCCATTAAAAAAAAATCTATATTTGCCATGTTTTTAGGAATAAAATGTTCTATAAATCTGGGTGTGAAAGATATATGAACAAGCCCGTCTGTATAAACCTTCAGAATATAGATAGGAATGAAACTGGGAAGTTTGGTGGATGTAAAGGTTACTGAAGTGGAGATTTCTGGCTCAGAGTCACAGACAGCCTTTAAAGATATGGATTATAAAATTGCATACAGTTTGCAAGGCACTACAGGTGAATAGGGTAAAAAAAAATTAACTAATAGATATCACCATGAAACTTCCCCAGTTGATTACTTACATTAAGGCTATTATTTTTTGTATTACAAGTTTCCTGAAATGTTATGTTTAAATATGCAAATGAGGCATTATCTAATGGTAACTTTGGATGAATGGTGAATTTAGGAGAAATCTACAGACACAAAAAGACAAAGTAGTAAAATAAACACCTAAATGTGTATTTTGAATGTTTTCTTTCCACTAGTCTGAAAGAAGACATGTTATGGAAGCAAAATAGCCCAAAATCTCAAAATTAACCAGTGCATGAAGAACTACGTTTTTACTTGGGTTTTTTTTCTGTCATTTTAATTTCATTCCTCGCTGACTGCTGAGCCATCGTTCCATATTACTTACATTATAATCCCAGGAATCCTTAGTAACTGATATTGTGATGAACAAGGTGAAAGAGACCAGTGACTTCCTGCAAAGACTCCTCAGGTTTTAAATAGCACAGTTTCTGTTTGTCAAGATTTGATTTGAGGTGACTTTCAATATAAGTTCAGAGTGGACTTTGGATTTGAAGTCATTTTTTTCAGTTACTACAGAAGTTTTTAAGTTTTCAATTCAGTGTCGACATGTTGTTTTGGGTCAAACAGAGGCTTTTATTGGTTTGTGCTTTGTTTCCAACAGCCAGGGCTGACCTTATTTTTCAGGGGGCTTATTTTTTGGGGAAAAATGAAAAAGAATAACAGGTTCATACGTGGGGGGTCACTCAAGACTCAAAGCAGTTGGTCTGCATCGCTTAACTCCCCACAGTGACTCCCACTTGGCCTCTGGAGGGACAGAGAGGGGGAAAGGGGAGTGGAGAGAGGCGATGTGTGGAGAGAAGAGAGGAAATGAAATGAAAAGGAAAGAAAATAGAAAATGTGGTATGAAATAATGTATGAGTGAACAAGGAAGGAAAACTTAGAGATGAACAGGTGGCAAAATTTACAGATAGATAGTGCTGAAAAAACATATTTAGAGAGCGATGAAATGAAAGAAATGAATGCATAAAGTCCTCCATCACATCAGCTGACCAGGAGAGCGAGGTGGAGGCAGCAGTGTGTTGGAGAGGTGAGGACAGGACCAGTAGTGCTTGTCGACAGGTCAGCAGACAAGTTCTCCCCCTGACGCAGAGCGAGGATCACCTTACTCTCTACTGGCTTCACAGCTCTGTTTCAACACTCTCTCAAACATGTTTTCATACGAAGGCGTTTGTGTTTTACTTCTCTCCATTCGGTGACTGAACCCAGTAGTGTCAAGGTGAGGCTCCAACTCGGGATGCTTCGGTCTGATGGTGATTTAGCCTCTGGGGGCCGAGACTTCCTCCTCTGTGCGTTGCTCATTGTTTACAGTCCGATTAGCAACTTAAGACGTAAGACTGGAGTTGGAGTTGAGAGATGACGTCTACGACCAAGTTGTTTCACGAGAAGCCGGTCTACAAGCGTAGTTTAAGCCAATAAAAAGCTAAATCATCATCAGACGATAGCCGGTGAGTTCCGAAATCGCATTTTGCTCTCCACACGGACCGTTAACCTGCATGCAAACAAAGCCTACTCAAATGTTATCGGTCGATACTACTCGGACTACAAACGTAAACCAGAACGCTGAGTGAGTGCAGAATCTGTTTGTACAGATTAGGTAAGGTTTGAACTGAAGAAATAAAGCCGGGTTTCCACCAAGAAGTTCCTGGTAATTTAGTCCCAGGACTCCTTTTCAAGGAACTAAAATGTTCCTTCAGCCCTCAGAGTTGTCTGCATTTCCACCGCAGTCTAAAGACCTGCGAAGATTAGGCAAATTAGTCCGCTGACCTATGAAGTAAATGAACTCTGCAGCCTGGTTGCAACCCAGTCTCACGACAGTTCCCTGAAATTATAATTAATTCTTATTCATTGATTTGTGTACAAATTTTCCTTTTTTTTTTCGTTACGCTCAGCACAACTTTCAAACGAATGTATTTCAATAGGAAATGGTACCCGAGTTGAGCAGCGCTGCGTGTTTCACCAGTTAGCGACGGTCATCCCTGCAAACTCCACCCTGAAAGTTCCTGGAACTTAATTTAGACCCTGGTCCCTTAGGTTGAAACGCAATTAGTACGTCAAAAGGTTCCGAGTTTCGGGGGAAAGTTCTTTCGGTTGAAAAAAGGGCTTAAAACTAACTTTGGCACATGGGGGGGGGGGGTCGTGCAGCCTGTCAAAGATCTATCAGTTAATAGCAAGACTGTAGATCAAGAGATGACCATCCAACCTACGAGTAGAATATCAGCTTCATCATTCGGCCAAACGCATCACTGTAACGCCAAGTTCAGATATTTGACATTGAGTGGCATCACATGACCAGAGCCTGTGAGCCTTCAGTGAGGGAGAAAAACAGTCTGTGAGCACCAGCAGCTTTTCTGTCCATTTCCCTAAAATGGACTCTTGGTGATGTCAGTGGTGACTTCTGGGAAACCCAGTCCACAGCTTGGCAGGCAGAAAAGGTGTCATGGTTTAGCATATCCTAGTTTCTCGACATACTGTTTCGAGTTGTACAGAAGAACTCGTGAAGGGCCGGTCCAGAAGGCTCGGCTCCATGTGGGTTGGTGTGAATTCAGAATGATTCACTGAGGTTACTGCTGACTCTCCCTGTCCAGAGTCTCTCTGCCAACTGCTGCTTTCTGGTGGATTTAAGATACTTTTTTTTTTGCATTCAGCATGCTCTCTTCTCCATGTGAGAACAAAAACTACAATCTTACTCTGTTTTCATTATTGCACTTCAAATGAAGCACTGAAATGTCTCTCTGTGGATTCAAGCATGTAGCGTTTAGGGGGATCTATTGGCAGAAATGGAATAAATTAATATGTATGTTTTCTTTAGTGTATAATCACCTGAAACTAAAAGTTGTTTTGTTACCTTAGAATGAGCCGTTTATACGGAGCGGGTCCTCTTCACGGAGCCGGCCGCCATGTTTCTACAGTAGCCCAGAACGGACAAAACCAAACTCTGGCTCTCACGCGGTTTCACGTTTTCACATTTTTTGCGTCTAGATGCCTCCAAAACCTACACACTGCACCTTTAAACACAACTGTAAAATCTTGAGTTAAAAAAGTTTTTTTCGCGCTTAAAAACTTGACATTTTCCAGATTAAAGGATTTCACGGTACCAGCAGCTACAGTATGTTCAACATCTCAGGTAGATTACTCACAGAGCGGTGCGTCTACCTGTTCTCTAGTGGTCAAAATAAGACATTTCTAACAGCTCACAAGTGGATCTTACATTAGCATGTGGTCGCTCTGCGCTCTCATGACTTGACAGATTCCAGTTGGCCGGGTTTAGTTTCAGTGGAAAGACCCAGGACGAGGGGAGCAAGAGGGCGAGAGGTCGTACGACTAGAGGGACCCGAGCAATGAGTAGGGTGACTGTCTCTCTCTCTCTCTCTCTCTCTCTCTCTCTCCGGACCTGTCATGGAAAAAAGAACTTAATACCTTCAGACCTCCAAAGATGTTAGGAAACATCTGAGTGACAGTTTGATGGTGTGTATCTGTTCCTGCGTGTGTCTGTGTCACATGTCACTGTCCTGAACTGAGACCAGTGATTCACCTGCCTGCTGGTAAACGTAGGCCCGTTACGGTAAAAGTAAAACTGATCAGGAGATGAAAATGTAGCCGATCGATCGGGACCGTGATTAGTGAAATAAGTGTGTCTCTGCTTGTTCTCAGAAAAGTTCAAGGTTAAAGATATAAATAATTGGCACATGATGTAAAGAGAAAAAAAAAAGCAATCGTGTGATTTTCTTGTCATAAAAAGAAAAAAAGAAAGGGATTTTCTTCCCACGAGATAACTCGGTACGTAACGTGTTTTTTACTGAGCGGTCAATGGTGAGTTCAGCTGTGTCATTATGGCCTATACAGTGTGTGTGCAGCGTGCATCTGTGTGTGAATGTGTGCAGGGTGTGTCCTGGGAAGGCAGCGCGGGAGCCAAGGTTTGGTTAGTTTTACAGACCACAAGCTGCAGGCCCTTAAACACACCTCCTACTGATCCTCCCTGAAATACTGAGAACGCTTTCAGACTGTTAGTGTTCACAAATTCACTCAATTTAAAATGCATTTTTTCCCCATGAAATTATCCCCTGGCTACGTGTGTGTGTGTGTGTGTGTGTGTGTGTGTGTGTGTGTCAGCATCGTATTTCTGTCTATATCTTTCTCCCCTTATTTAGATTGTGTTCACCGCTGACCCATGCCCTTGGTAAACAGCTTGTTGCCCCGGCCTGCAGGTGTGTGTGGGTGGATGGGTGTTGCATCCCAGAGCTAGGGCTGGGCAATATCACAATATATATCGTCAAAACGATATAAAAATGTCTATCGTATTTATTTTTCTGTATCGTTTCTATAGCGATATGGGCTAGGCCTGTATTTATTTCTTCTCTATAATTTAACTTAAAGCAGCAGTAGGCCAGATTGGAGTAAATACGATTTAAAAAAATGGTTATTTTTATAAAACGGTGGCTATATCCTGACAGTAGTGCATGAAACAGGTAATCTGAAAATACAAATCATGTTCCTCCGGTGTCCTCCGGTGTCCTCCGGTGTCCTCCGACTTTCACAGACTGGAGGAAAACAACCAATCAGAGCCGAGCTGGAGACTTGCCATCTCTGAGCAGCTGTCAATCACTCGCGAACTCCGACCAAACGGTCAAACTAGGCAGCGCTGATCAAATATGAATTAATATTCTGTTACTGTAATGATTATTTCTCTCCTCACATGTTCTCAGAAACATCTTGTAGTTACTGTTTAGCTGTAAAATGTGACCCGGCAGCCATGTTGAGATCAAGTTGAGGAAATACCAAGCACCGCCCAGCAGCCGGAGCAAACTTTCTCATGTTCTCAAGTTCTTAAAATGAGAAAATACTCCGTACTTTTCATCTGTTAACTATTTAATTCACACAGGAGTATACAAGAATAGACTTTACCACGTGGTTATTTCATATTTATTTACTGAATTACCAGAAAACATAGTGATTTATATCGTTATCGAGATATGAAACTACCTAGAAGATGTTGGTGATATCACCCAACCCTACCAAGAGCACAACCATTATGACTACAATGGCTTCTCTGCATGACAAGTAAATCTGTGTTTTTCAAAAGAAAATTCTGTTGTTAATCTTCATAGTAAATCACAGATTATTAGTAAAGTATTTGTGGTAATTGATTACTAAGTTACTCATTGGATTCCTTTCCATTTTCATTAGTTTATACGTGCACATGTTTCCGCTGAGATGTTGTAAACCAGCACCAGGTTCCATTAAAAGCTCCGAAGTCTACTCCAAAGCTCATAAAGCTGTGCTGTGGGTCTCTTCTTTCCCTGTTTTCTGCCTTTCTCTTTTCCACCTCCCTCAATTCTATTTAATACCAGAAACAGACAGACAGAGAGAGAGAGAGAGAGCGAGAGAGAGAGGTGGAGGGAGAAAAGAGAGAAATAAAAGAAGCATGGAGAGAGTATCCAGAGAAAGGAAAGGAAAGGAAAGGGAGGGAAATGGGAGAAATGAGGTCTAAATGAATGAGAGGGAGAGATATAGGAAGGTAAGAGAGGGTGAGGTAAAGAGAGAGAGAGAGAGAGGAGGGAGATGAAACTGCTCTTTAATCAGTGAGGGGCTATATGGAGGCGGGCCGAGGTGCCTACTGTAATCCGATACACGCTGGCGCGCACGGCGTGCACGCACACCGAGACAGGGGACTGAGTGAGCAGTCCTGCACGCTGCCACAAACCCGGAGGAGATCCGAGGGGAAGGAGCACACTGCCGGAGCTGCAGAGAGAGAGAGAGAGAGAGAGAGAGAGAGAGAGAGAGAGAGAGAGAGAGAGAGAGAGAGAGAGAGAGAGAGAGAGAGAGAGAGAGAGATACTGAGGAGAGAGAGAGAGAGAGAGAGAGAGAGAGAGAGAGAGAGAGGAGCGGACATAGAAGAGCGTGTTTGAGCGCACAGACGCACAGTTCGCAGGAGGAGCGCGGAGAGGCTGCACGTTTATTTCCTCCCGATCACTTTTACGCACGCAGGCACGCTGGAGCCGCCTCTTCCAGGAGATCTGGTGTTATCTTTTGCGCAACAACGGACTGTTATCGAGGCAGCACATTAAGAGGATAACCGATGGGAACATATGTTTTTCTTTCTTAATCACACGTGCTTTTTACCAAGTAAACGCGCAGCTGGGAAAGAGAAGCAGAGCGACAGATTCTGGGGACGAAGAGGAATCACTCACTTTGTTTCAGGTTTTGAAAAGTTAAGAGTCGTCGGGACGTGTGTCTGTTAGTTTCTGCTGGTTTCAACCTGTGATTTCTACTTTCTTTGACATTTATTATTTCCAACGAGTGTCAGCGAGGTTTCTATCCCCACGCGCCTTGTGACTGACAGGGGGGGGGCGCAGCGCTGCAGACTGTGCGCACCGATATGGATTTTGAGGCTTTAAAGATGTGTTTAGAGTAGATGTTGCACTGATTTCAGATCCATTTGCGCAAATTAGTTTCTTTTTTTTTTTTAAGAAGAAGAACACGTGGACAGAGCACGGACAAATAGTGCACACATAACAGTGTTTAACCAGCGCGATATTCCTGGAGAGCCCGGTGAACGCAACCCGGCATCCGCGGTGGATTTTGGGCAATATATATACTTGTGTTGCGCTTCAAAGAAAGAGAGTGAAGTGTGGAAAAGGACTCTGGACTGCAGCTTGTCTCAGATATACAGAAGAAACCCACAGAGGAGGAGAAGAGGTGGTGGTGTTCCTCCGTAGCCGAGGGGGAAAGATGGATTTATTCCTGTGGCTCTGTGGATGTTTACTGGCTTCTCTGTTGCCTTCAGCGGTCACAGCGGAGGATGGAGGTGAGTTTGACACTTTTGCTGCCCGCTCAAATCACACTGTCACACCTATAGGTGTTAAACCGCTTTTTTTGAGAGAACATTCCCCCAATCCACATCACAAGAACTCATTACAGATGGGCTGTTTCGTTTAGGACAAGTGGTGTTTCCCCGCGTCAAACCAACATGCGTAATGACTGTAAAAATTAACACTTTCGGGAAACCAAAACCATTACGCATGTTGGGCAACGTTAGCCTTCACTACCATTCAAATAAGGCATAGTGCCGAGGGACACTGGTGAGTTCACAGTTAGGAGGGAGAGCCTGTCTTCTTTAACTCTCCAGCATTGACCCATCTCGCTCGCTCGGCACCAGAGGTGGAACGTCAAAATAAAAAAAAGAGAGAAAACAAAACTAAATCACCAACAAACGCTTTAATTAATCTCCTGATGGATATGTGCGCTGCGGTCGATGCTTGATGTCGCCCGTTTCTATACGCTGGCAACTTTCTAACAGATAAATATCATCATCAACGGCAACGTTTCCATCGTCCTACTCCACTGGTTCCACTGGTTCCACTGGTTCCACTGGTTCCACTCCGTCCTGTAATAACTGAGGGATGTTGGGATCAATGTTTATTTATATCATCTTAAACATGGTGTTGATTTTATCTGCAGTTTAATCAATAACTGTTCTCAGGAGAGCTGTTCAATGATGAATGAAAAATCACTCTTAATGTTCCCATAATATTCCTATCGGGACTAATATCAGTGTTAGTGGACTGTAAAGTAGCTGCTACTTAAACGCGCTTGTTTTTTCCTCTTATAATATTCCTTGAAAGATTTTCACCTCGAGGCTGACAGCTTCATGCAACAGGGCTTCTTCCCTTTCAAATGTTTCTGTCGGTTGTTCGGAGAGGTGTTGGTGAATCTGACCGGGCTCCTGTCTCCGTCTGTCGGAGGGCAGCACCGGTCCGGAGCTCCAGACGCGCGGAGCTCCGAGGCTGCATGCGGAGATCTCTCACTCCCCAGGTCCGTGAGCGTGATGCGGGTTGTGGCTGCTGTCTGTCGAGGCTCACTGCGCTGATCTCATGCGTTTAACGTGGGTCTTTCTGTGTTATTTGTGCGTAAACAATCAATCTTTACGCACAGGGCGAACACTAGAAAACGATTGTTTATGCAAAGATCTTCTCTGCTGCACAGAAGAGTCTTTTAGTCTGTTTGGTTGAAACCAACCTGCCAGTAATGACTCTATGTCAGGCCTTTATGGGTAACTTGAAGTACCTCCAATGAGAAGAGTTTTATAAACCAAACAAGCTTTAAGAAAATACCATCATCTTTTACAGTGGAACTCCCCTTCCTTTTCATGGATTTAGAAGCAAAAAAATCAGTTTTTGTCACCCTCTCAGAGTCTCTAAAGGTTTCTCATAACTGTCTATGCCAAAAAAAGATTGAAAACTTGGCAGAATATATTTTTTTTTATATTCTCACCTCAAGGCACCACTTTCTGCTTTGAGATCAATTTATTGTGTGTACACAGTTTACAAAAGAGGGAGCTGAGAGAGGGCAGCTGTGAAGAAGTTGGTTGCATTCTAGGTTTTATTGATTTAGGGCTTATTCAGGAGGCTAGCCGGGGCTTTCTGCAGATCTCATGACTCGGATTGAATGGCCCGTCTGCTAAATGTTGTTTTGGAGAACAACAGCGTTACAGAGAGAACAGTGGAGGCATTCTTTACATCACACTTCACCTCTGATGTGATGTGCTACTGTGAACAGGCCTTAGATCTTCACATTGATAACTGCTGACACTGTATGTTAAATCTACACATTATCCTATCCAGATAAATGACAACTTCTTTATTTGATCAACAGCTTGAAATGGCCTCACCGTCAAAGTAGGAAGTATAGAGTGAGGTTGTGGTGTTCAGGGTAAAAGCACAAAGAGTTTAAGTTGAGACCGGGGTTTCGGTTCCACCTCCTACCACCTATCATCATCGCTTTTTTTAACCATGACCACAGTTTTTCCCCTTAACCAAGTAGTTCTGCTTTTTACCATGACCGGTTTCCTAAAGATAACCTCATAAGATTACCACTATACGTCTAGTTTTCTAAGGCACTGACAAACCCATTTTGATTTGAGGACTTTGACTGATATTCTGTTATATTTCTGGGGACTCCCTGCAGCTCCCTTTGAGATCTCTCTGCTGGTACCCCGAGAGGAGCTCACACATGCTCAGCAGCAGCAGCAGTATGCAGGATGAAGCTTCCTCAGCAGTAAACTTTTACAGATGCCTCTGCTCCGCTGTCTCCGGAGAGATGAGCAAGGAAAGCAAAGTGAGACTAAGAAGTGTGTATATATATATATAGAGAGAGAGGGAGGGATGGAAGTAGAGGGGGAGGAAGTAACGGAGACAGAAACAGGCAGAGGGAAGCTGCGAGAAGAAGCGAACGAAACGGAAGAATGATTTTTTAGCCTCGCTGTTTGATCCTGTTTCTTCATTCCGTTTGATCGCAGCTGTGCCTGCAAGGGAGATAAACGGACATAATTGGCCACTCAAGACCAGCTGTCTGCCTCCATAGTGTCTCTGCTGAGATGTGCAGGATGATGAAAACAGGCTCACTGTGATGCACAGTGTGAGAAGTAAGCTAGCGGTGGGGCGACGGGCCCACAGGTATGCACCAAGGACTGCTTTATGAGACGCTGTTTGACAGCTGCAACCAGTCCAGTGACTTTAAAAGTCTCAAACAGAGGGGGAGACATTTCTTGTCCAGCTTTTGGGGTGAAAAAGTCAACAACTCCACCTACATATATGGAAATAAATACGTCTGGCATAGTTTTATGGTTCACTAACTCTCCAAATAATTGCATTTTGGTCGTGCATGCTACAGTGTGACTGCATGCTTCCACTTGCTTTTAATTGTCAGGTCATTGTGCTGCAGAATTGAACAACATTTGCTAATCTATAAGTTTATGTATCCTGTCTGTGGCTTCCCATAATGCATTGTTATTTTCTAGCCTCCAGCTTTTGCCCCACATCTAACACTACCTGGTGCCGTGTCTCCCCGCGGGGGGCCGGCTTGTAATAATTAAATGTTACATCGGTGGAGGTCATAATGCTTTGTAAGCTCCGATTGGCCATCAATAAAACAAACCATCCGTGTCATTTGTTCACACAATGGGGTTATAGCCCGTTTTAGCTCGCTGCCTCTAACGCAGCCCTTCTGTGTAATTACTTTGCGTGAGGAAAGATTAGTTATTAGCCTGAAATATTACAGATATTATATTCTATAAATATGAATTTAACTGTATTGGCTCCTTTCACTGTAATTGTGTGTTTCCACGGATAATTACTCAGATTGGCAAGCGTACTTCAGAAAGGCTGGAAATACATCAGCGTATTATTGTGGCAGGAGTAAAAAAGAGTGAATGAATGATATGAGGAGCAAAAGATATGAAAGGCTATAAAAAGAAATCAGCTCATCCAGACATGTTTGTCTCTGTATTTTCTCGTAATTTTCTATGATTGTTTCTTCCTCATGTGAGTCGTTCTTTATTACTGCTGCATTATCAGATTGGTTTGCTGATACAGAAGGCCAGAAAAACGCTTAACTTATATGGCTTTCGAACCTCCATCCCAGTAAAGCACACTGAAACAACGGAGCAATGAAAAGAGAGCGAGCGAGCAGAGATGGAGAGAGAGAGAAAGTAGTGCCAAAGAGAGCGAGAGAAAGAGGGGGAGAGAGAGCATGAGAGGGCATTAGTGAAATAAGAGGAAAGCAGCAGAGTGTGAAGCGGTAGTTGAGTGGAGCCACCTGCAGTAAACCAACCCAGATTTATTCCTCTCCTCTGTCGAGCACAGGACGCTCTCTGGCCAAGGTAGAGCACATTATTCAGAAATACTCTCATTATAATATAGGCAATTTTCTAAATGACTATCTTGAGAATGAAATTACATTATAGTTGATTTGGTAGATGGATATATATCAGATTCCACTCACGTAATAGTTTGGAACATTTCATCGAAACAGTTTATTCAAGAATAGTAGCCAACCCAAATTAAAATATTTCAAACTGTCTCTTTACTGTTATTGTTAGATTTAAATTAGGGCTGTCAAAGGTAACACAATATTAATGCGTTAATGCTAATTTATTTAATGCAATTTGCGATTTTTAGGTTGTAGCTGCTCAGTTTTAAAGCTAGTAGTGAAGATACTGGTATCATATGAAAGTAGAAAACCTGATGAATCCATCGGTACCAACCAGGTCATACTAGCTCGTTGGGAAGGAGACTAAATAACGCTCCAAACTTGCTCTAAATTTTGGCGAGGAAAAACTGTCATGGCCATTTTCAAGGGGGTCCCTTGACCTCTGACCTCCAGATATGTGAATGAAAACACTGACAGCTGTTGTTGCCTGTTGGGCTGCAGTTTGCCATTTTATGATTTGAGCATATTGTTTTATGCTAAATGCAGTACCTGTGAGGGTTTCTGGACAATATCTGTCATTGATTTGTGTTGTTAATTCATTTCCGATAATAAATATATACATACATTTGCATAAAGCAAACATATTAGCCCACTCCCATGTTGATAAGAGTATTAAATACTAGACTAGACAAACTACTTTCATACTATACTAGACAAATCTCCCTTTAAGACACATTTTAAACAAATAAAAGATATGCGATTAATCACGATTGAATACTTTAATCGATTGACAGCCCTAGTTTAAAATCTTTTGTATGTGACAACTGAGTATGCTAATCTGTGGCAGGTGACGCTTTGCAGGAGACTGATTTCATCTGAGTGATCCTGCAGGTAGCAGGTGTTTCTCACCAGGTTTCAGGATTAAGGTTGATCCTTTTTCATCTCCTGATTCAGATTGCTGTGTTTCTCATTCCCTTTTTGTCTTTTTAAGGCAATTTTCTCAAGAAAATACATTTAAATTAGCCGTACAACTTTAAAAAAAAAAAAAGAAGAAATTAGGGAATCAAACGAGAGGACATGATAGTCTTGCCATCATTAGAATAATAGTGGGTCGGTCTACAGACATCAACAACCTAGTTTGCAGCGAGCGAATAAACATTAAGCAAATTAACCTTCGGCTCAGTCTCCCTCTCTCTGTCTCGTCTGTAAAAAGGAAAGGACAATTAGCGGGTCCAGCAGGATGTTCTAATTACAGTTATCATGTCATTAGTAAACTGTTAGTATTCTAGTGTCTTCATTGGCCGTTGGTAATGACTGGAGTAATTAGAGAGGAAGGGGAGATCAGTGTGTGCTTGTGTGTTCTTGTAGTGAAGAACAAATGTCCTCGGAGGGAAGGGGACATCATGGACATCCTTCAAAATGAGGACATTTTCCTTCTTTTAAAGCCGTCACTCACACAAAGAAGGATGTTGGTGTGTTAGTTCTAAGCCTTGTGTGTCCTCAGTAGTCCCTCCAGAGCCGTGCCGTGCGAGGCCACAGGTTGTTTTCCTTTTCCTCTCTCCCTTCACGCTGAATCATCCTGTTGTTTTCCTCTTTTCATGGCACTTCACCTCTCCTTTAATAGCGCTCTCTCTCTCTTTCTCCACACCTCCCTCTGTCAGTGTTTTCCCTCGCTCCGATTAAGAAAACCTTCTCTTCGCCCGGCGTTGCACGGTGGGAAATCTTTCTTGTCTTTTCTCTCTGACTCTGTCAATCTGTGCTGACCTATGTTTTCTCATCCTTCTGCCCGGAAGAAGCTCAACTGTTGCAAATCCATTCACATGGTTAGTTAGAGCGACTTCATTCATTCACATCTTAAAAGGCTTATTTACAGCATTAAGTCGGCTGCTTTTACTATTTCTGTTTCAACTGTTTAAAGGAATATACACGGTTTAGGTTCCACTCATCAACACAGATTCTTTACATAATTCAGTCTTTAGATTATTAGGATGAGTGATAACAGGCTCCAGTATTCTATTAGTAAAGGTCAGAAGTGTGAGGGACGGCATGTCCAGTTTCTGCTCTTTACTTGCTTAGATTTTTTTCAAAATAAACTTCCGTGTTCACAAGAAACGTACAGTTTCTACTCGTTACACGCATAGTGTCTTTTCAAAATAAACTTCCGTGTTCACAGGAAACGTATAGTTTCTACTCGTTACACGCATAGTGTCTTTTCAAAATAAACTTCCGTGTTCACAAGAAACGTACAGTTTCTGCTCGTTACATGCATTCAGTTTCTTTCAAAATAATCTTCCGTGTTCACAGAAAATGTACAGTTTCTACTCATTACATGCATAGTGTCTTTTCAAAATAAACTTCCGTGTTCACAGGAAACGTACAGTTTCTGCTCGTTACATGCATTCAGTGTCTTTTCAAAATAAACTTCCAATGTAGGTTTACTTAGTTTTTAGGTTTAGTTACGAAACAGAACTACCCGGTTGGGCTTCGGAAAACGTTGTTATTGGGGTTAAAATAAGTATATTTGTTACATAAAATAACTACGCTTGTTGCGTAACTGGCGTTAGTAACGTACGTAAGTTACGTAATAAAACTACGGTAAAATAAATCAAAGTTGACGTGGTTTCACACGGGATACAAACAGCGGTCTCCCGGGTGAAAGTCCTGTGTTTGTTGTTTGGTCGCTATGCAGACTTTCTGGCTATTTAAACTAAGTCAGTTATTCTGAGTGTCTAATAATGCCGCGGATTGGTTTATAATGGAGATAGTTGACAGATGCTAAAGGGTGTCGGTATCAGACGCTGACCAAGCGTCGTACTTGACGCATTGGGAGTGAGAATGGGTTGTTAAGAACAGTATGCAACATTGCTTTTAGAATTTTTTGAGACTTTGTTTAGGGTGCCAGGAACCAACTGTACCAGTACCTGTGTTTATTTAACCTTTCTTTATATACAGAGAAGATGGCTGAGCATACAGGCTCTTTTACAGCGAGGCCCTGTTAACTGAAAACCGAGGCAGGAACATACAGAGTAAACTACATACGGCATAGCACTTGACCTCAATGGTTTGATGAAAGGTAAACTTGAATAGGAATGCATAAACACGATGTCATCTGAAGTTAATAAGGAGCAGATAGAAACATGGGGCCCTTCTCTTCTACAGAGCATCAGAAACAGAGAGTAATGCAGGGGCCCTTTAAAGGCTCCTGTGATTATAGCTGATGGTGAGACAGATGCTGTCCTCACAAGAAAAACGAGCTCCAAGATGACTTATATTTACGTTCAAGCCGCTGCAGAAATGTCTGCATAGTGAGGAGGTCGGGCCAGAGCATTGTCACATTGTCACATCATAAAACAGATTTATTTTTCAGCAGTGATTTGTTACAGTTTTTTGGAAAGCGCAGACAGATTATATGTCAGACTGCCAATAGAGGGATCAGAAAACGCTTCTATGTGTCGGTCTAGAGGGGACGGACAGATTGTTGGTAGTTTAGTTGTCCACTTTGGCTGATCAGTAATCCAGCCGTGGCAGCACGAAACGTCCCAAACTCAACCCAGTCGGCTGGAGAAATGTTGGCATTGTACGTTTCTGCACACCACAGGATACGTTGAATGTCAACGCACAATGACTCGTGGTTAACGTTGGGAAACGATTGGTGAGATTTAGGCAACAAAACTACTTGATTAAGGTAAGAAAAACACTGAATAGTTTGTGTTAAAATAACTTTACCGTAACAGTGTAACGTTGGTTTAACACGGGACACTAACAGCGGTCTCCTGGGTGAAAGTCCTGTGTTTGTTTGACCCGTCCACCACCCTTCCCATGCACCATTAGTGGACTTTTTTGCTTGTTATACTCATTATTATACCACAAAACAATCCCTCGATATACATCACTTGCTCTGACCGAATGCAAAAACATCCAGATTCATCCGTGGTTTGCAGAAACGTACAATGCCAACATTTCGTCCTGGTGACCGGGCTGTCCAAACCATTCATTTAACCTACAACTCTTCCTCTCTAGTCATACTTGAACATTTACTTTTTCCTTCATTTTTGTGCCCTTTCTCACACTGTTCTCCTTCAGTTAGCTTTTCACTTAGTCATCATTACTTTCTCTCTGTTATTGATCTAAAATCTTTCTCTGTATCTTCCTCTGTCCTCTGTCATATTACTCACTAAAGCCTCATAGATCAGGTGGTGTCTTTGCTCCTGAGATGAGAAGCTTGTTCTCACGTCAGTTCTTTTTCTGTATCACACACACTCATCCTTCTTCTTTTTTATGAGTCTCTCTGTTTCTCAGACCCTTTGTAGTCCTCCGCCATCCCTCTCTCTGTTTCACACACACTCACTCTTTTCTCTCTGTAGTTTTCCACTGTGGCTTAATGCAGAGCACCTGGAGGAAAGCACTAACCCACCTGTTTGTGTGTGTTTGTGTGAGTGTGTGTGAGGGAGTTGTACTTTCTGTCCAGTGAGCTTTTCTGAGCTGCTGACTTTCTCTTTTCTCGATGATGAGAGACAGATGTTCTGGCATTATGCTCTCTTTCTTTCTTTCGTGCTGCTCGGCCTCCTCCTTCCTTTCTTCCTCTCTCTCTCTCTCTGTCCATTCCTGAGGTTTCCCAGGTTTCAACGACTAAAAGCTCCTTGGTTCGGATCCAAAGAAGACATTTCAGCTTGTTATTTTCAGCGTTTCTCATATTCCCAAAGTCACACAAAAGCTTTTTGCAACAAATGTGTGTATATTTCCACCGTTTAAGGTAACAATGCCTGAAGCGTTTTGTGAGTGTTTCATGATGCTGGAACTGAATCCATCCTGCTGGAAATACATTGTAAACGGTGAGAAATGCATAGAAATCAATGGGGAAATTAGCATTTATTCCCCCCCAGGCTTTGATGCAGATGATCAGAAGATATTGATTGTTAAATTGTTTCCAACAAGGTCACAATAATGAGAATGTGAGACTCAACACTTGAGTGTTGGTGGATAATACCATAGACTGTATATAAGAAGTGGATGTAGTCACCGTGACATCACCTATTGGTTTGTGGACTGCCGTTTGAAGCCTCGAGTTTGGCATTTTGACTGTCGCCATCTTGGTTATTTGCAACCAGAAGTGGCATGAGAGGGTGGAGCTAAGGGCCGGACAACGCCGTGGTAACGACCTGTCAATCACAAGGTAGCCCCGCCCTAAAGCATCCCCTGCTTTATGGTCTATCTGACTCTAAATGGGACCATAATTTACTAAATGAACATCATGCTGTATTGAAGAAGACTTGAAACTAGTGATTGAGACCATAAACTCATGTTTACAATTTTTACTGAGGTAATAAATCAAGAGAGAAGTAGAAGCTCATTTTCTCATAGACTTCTATACAATCAGAGGAGTCGCCGCCTGCTGTTTAGCCCACTGGTTTCCAACAAGGTCACAATAATGAGAATGTGAGACTCACTATACTGTTTTGAGTATTGAAGCCAGTAGTGTTGGTGGATAATTAGTTGATCTGCCAAACAATAGCCTCGCTGTCAACAAGCTCTCTGGTCAGCTGGCTGAGACACACTTTCTCACTTGCCTACACAAACACTTGCTAAACCACTAATGCTTTCATTATGTGCTCCGGCCAGTGGAAATGAATGCAGAATATGGTCCAACTGCAAAGTTCTCACACACCAAATCGATTGCGACAGGCTGAAAGTGTCTCAAATCAGACTCCCTTACTCAGAGGGAAAATGAATCTGTTAGAGAGCTTATAAACAAGGTCAGGACATTTGCATTTGGGGCCAACAAACAAAGATCTAGTTCAGTGTTGCAGCTCCATGTGGAAGCATGTGTGTGTGTTTTTCTACATGTTTTGGAGATAGTCTGTGTGTCCCGTGTTGCTGTGCATGCAGGTTTTTATTACATCTCTGTTTGGGTGCATCTGTGTGTTGAGGTGTGCGCATGCGGGGGAAAAGTTGCTGAATAGGTGTTATCAGGATGCAACACTAAACGTGGCGGAGAGACATAAATAATGCAGTGACCTGTCTTATATCCCTGCTTGACTGCTTAGCGCCGTTTACTGCTGCTTATTTTGTGTGTGTGTGTGTGTGTGTGTGTGTGTGTGTGTGTGTGTGTGTGTGGTCTGAGCCAGAGGGGGATAACCGATGTTCAGCGGTTTGTGTTTGTGCATTTTGTTGTGAATCTGTGGTCTAAATACAACCTCTCCCTGAAGATCACACATGCTAATGTGGCTGAGAGAGAAAAGCTGTCTTATGTGAAGTGTGAGGTCAAGAGGAGGGACTCGTCCGTGTCTTCTGTGAGGGACAAACAGAGACAGAGGAAATGTGTTGATGTGGTTCTTCTGTTTCATTGTATGTTGATTTTGCCTTATAGACATCTTTCTCTGCCCCTCTTTCTTCTCTCTCTCTGTCACTTTTACCTGTTTGATCATTCTTGACATGAATGCAGGCTTTTTTTTCCAGCTCAGCATCTCCTCTGTTCTCACACACACAGACATTAAACTTTCCTCCCAGCATGCAGGTGCTGTGTGGAATACAAATCAGCGTTGCTACAGATTTACTTTTGGGAGTTGCATTTATATATTTTCCTGATAAATATACATAAAGATGGCAGCTAGCTGTCCTACGTAAAAGATAAATGTTCCACTCCTCCGGTACACTGTTCTATCACTGCGGGAACTCTTCATTATAATGACTGATGAGCCTCAGCATACTGTTAATGTGTGTATTTCTATGTGTGTGTGAGCCAGTGGGCAACTCCGGGTGAAGCTGAAGTGTCTTAAACCTGCATCCTCTCTACCAGCCAGCAGGGGGCGACTCCTCTGATTGTATAGAAGTCTATGAGAAAATGAGCCTACTTCTCTCTTGATTTATTACCTCAGTAAACATTGTAAACATGAGTTTATGGTCTCAATCACTAGTTTCAAGTCTTCTTCAATACAGCATGATGTTCATTTAGTAAATTATGGTCCCATTTAGAGTCAGATAGACCATAAAGCAGGGGATGCTTTAGGGCGGGGCTACCTTGTGATTGACAGGTCGCTACCACGGCGTTGTCCGGTCTGGGAGTTTTCTGTGTTTTCGTCTTAGACCTTTAACCCTTTCACAGCGTGTTTTCAGTTCATCAAAGTTAATTATAACCTTTTTGGTTGCCTAAAAAGGTCTTATTCAGCGTTCGGTTGTACTTAGCTCCACCTTCTAGTGTCACTTCTAGTTGCAAAAAACCAAGATGGCAACGGCCAAAATGCCTAACTCGAGGCTTCAAAATGCTCGTCGTGCAAGAGGATGTCATCCGTGCACTCATCACCTCAAATGTGTGTCACTTCCTGCCCTGTTTGGACGCGTTGAATGACTGTGTGTGTGTGTGTGTGTCCTGAGATTGATAGACCCTTGAAGCTGAGCAGACACAATACTCCACACACACACACACACACACACACACACACACACACACACACACACACACACACACACAGTGTGTCTGCCTCTCTATCACACCGGCCTTATTCATCAGACACTGGGAGGTGATGTCTTCATCGGCTGCACGCCAGAGGTTACGATAGGAGAGGAGCTGGGAGGAGAGGGTATAGTTAATGTGAGTAGAAATATAACAAAAAATATTGCATAAACAGACAAAGGCATGCCACCACATTTAATCAACATAAAATATGAGAATAATGAAGATTAATGGCTGGGACTGAAATTTTTCCTCTCCAAAATTTTGTGTAAGTTTGCAGCATTATTTAACCTCCTTCGGGACAAGATATTATGACCTGGTTGGTACCAATGGATTCCTCAGGTTGTCTAGTTTCATATGATGCCAGTATCTTCACTCTAGCTTTAAAACTGAGCCCACTGCAACCCAAAAATTGGAAGTTGCATTAATGCGTTAAAGAAATTAGCGGCATTAAAACAAATTTGCGTGAACGTGTTATCGCGTTAACTTTGACAGTCCTACTTTATTTTAAAAAAAGAAAGACTGGCCCAACGGGAAAATTCCCGAGCTTCCTGATGGCCAGTCTAACCCTGGATAAAAGTGTAAATCTTTCTGACAAAATGTAAGCTTCATAAAGGATTGACTTAGATTGTACAGGTGTTCATGTTATTGTGTCCACCCCCTCTACTGTGTATCCACTGGCTGGTTAAGGAAGCTGAAAGTAGGTTGAAAGCTGAAGCAAAGTAAAGAGTTTCATCTGAGGGCTGTATCTAACGAAAACACATTCTTCTCATTTTGAGACCTATAACTGACTATCTAATAACAACTAAGTATGCATTATGAGTGTCATGCAATAGGTTATTAATCAGCGACATGTCTCTACCGACCCTCGACGTTTCCCCCTCGCATCGCCTCAGCATACGCCAGATTTTTTGGTTAGAGACGGTTAGCTACACGCCGTGTGCTAAAAGTGGTGTTTGGCTGATGCTGCTGTGAGATTCCAGAGTGGTTAAACACTAATCCAGGTGGTGCTGAGATGAAATGCGTCTGGCCGGGTTACACCGGCCGTGTAACTCTAGTCCTGTATTACTGTATGTCACCGGGGAGATTGGAAACAGATAGGAGGAGAGAGACATGACGGGTTGGCTCGCAGCATGACGGAGGAGGGAGAGACAGACAGAGGCACCGGGATATACGGAGGGATGATCATTAATTGCTTGCAGGCAGTGTGAGGTAGACACCAGATATACATGCCAAAGTGTCACTCACTTTGTGCTGATCCGACCCCCTCTTTCAACCTCCTTTATGTGGCAGTCCACGTGCATGCATCTTTGCAGCCATGATTTTTAGAGATTTTAGCTGTTTGTTTTGTGAATTTGTTTAGAAGACGGTGTCTGATAAAGTGTTTATGCTGTGCGTGTTAATGTTTGCCTGCGTGCCTCCTCTCAGAGTAGGTTTACAGTAGCCGCTCTATTTATAGTGGGAAGATATGTTGTGTTCTGCTGAGTAGTTTGACTTGGCTATGTCACCCCACTCAGCACAGCGGCAATAAATAAAACGTCACAGCACAGCGGACTAGTCTGTGGCACACACCGAGACGTTACACAACAAGTTTACTTCTCTCTCTTCTTCTTCTTCTTTAATGAGGAAGGTTTCCTCGGGGACATTCAGCCCTGATTGAAACAATAATATAGACCGTCAGCAGCTTGATTGTGAGTTTGTTGTTTTCTCTCATAAACAGGAAATTATCTAAGGGGTTGCTCACCGGCCAAGTTCTTCCCACCGAGCAGCCGACATTCACAGATGCTGTTTTTATTAGTGTAACCTGGTCCATCGTGGCCATCGTTTCGCCCAAAATATTTGTTGGAAATTCATCTGCTATGTTCTCGACTGACGCCTGAAACTAGCAGTAGCTGCAACCTTTAGTCATGTGGACAAAAAACGTAACATTACGTCATTCCTCAAACCTGCACCGTCTCTGGTGAAAGTGCTTTTAAAGTTTTTGCACTCTCATCTCTGTGTGAGCTACAGAGTCACTTTAAAGAAGACCTATTAGGCTTTTGTGCTTTTTCTCTTTGCTTTAGTGTGTTAATAGTTTTTTGTGCATGTAAACGGTCTGCAAAGTTACAAAGCGAAGTCCAAACAGCTCAAACAGAGCGTTTCAGACAGAGGATGAAAAGAGGTGCTGCAGCACAGCCGGTATGAAATACAAGTATGCACCTGAAAATGAGCACAGTAGGTCCTCTTTATACCAGATTACTTTATAAACACATGTAATGTGATTTGCTGTTTTGTTTGTGCTTTCATGTGACACTTTTTATGCTGCCCGTCTTGGCCAGGACTCCCTCGAAAAATTTATTTTTAAATCTCAATCGGAATATCCACGTAAAATAAAGGTATACATTTTAAATAATGATAATAATAATGTACAGTGTAATCACAGTTTTGTGCAGAAATAATTCCTTGGATAAGATGGTTCTTTCAAAGTAATGGTCTACTTAACAAAATATATAACAAACGGTTTGTATGATATCTTATGAAAAAGTTATTCCTCTTTTTTCATTAATTTTCCGATGAATGTCCAGCAACACATGTCAATTTCAGCTCGTTACATGCATGCAGTCTTTTCAAAATAAACTTCCGTCTTCACAGGAAACAACTTCCTTAGGTTTAGGCAACAAAACTACGTAGTTAGGTTTAGGAAAAGATGGTGGTTTGGCTTACAATAACACCAGAAGTGGCATTAAAACGTCGGTCTCCTGGATCTGAAAATCTGGTATTTTTGGACCCACACATTCACCCCGACGTCCTCCTTATGTGACGTTCGCCGCTATTTATATCTCCTGGTTTGATGTGGTACAGTGCATTCATTTTCGTAGGTATGGCTACGAACTGTGTACGAGAACAGCCTGAACAAACACAAAGCATTTGCTTTTAGTTTTCTCCCATAACCAAAACTACAGTACTAAAGATATGTCTAAAATAAGCAATTAGTCTGCAAGCACAGAAAAACATTGTATTATTACTTATATTACATATTCGATTGGTGCAGTGTTATTTGGGGGATGTTAAATGAGCAAGCTTGAGTGTCTTGTGGCAGATGGTGGCTCATGCTGTGCCATTATACTGGAAGTGCTTTGACTTAACAAAGACGGTACTCAGTAGTGTGTCCACCATGATGGTTTAACTTACGTTTTGCAGATGTTAAACAATGAAGAAGTTCAGCTCATGCAGAACGTCTGCACAGTCAATCACACAGGGGCAGCCAGCCTGGTGCACAATAGACGCCATAGATGTAATACAGTAGAGTTGTGTGTGTGTGTGTGTGTGTGTGTGTGTGTGTTATGCCGTCGGGTGTCACAGATATATAGGAGTTACCCCATCTATGTCAGAGTACATCTGCGGCGGTGAATGGGCGGCTTTGTTTATGACACGACGCAGACGTATGACCGCTGACAAGTGGATCCGCTCTGTGACAGTGACTGCGGCATCTGGAGGGCTCGTTCACTGTGTGTGTGTGTGTGTGTGTGTGTGTGTGTGTGTGTGTGTGTGTGTGTGTGTGTGTGTGTGTGTGTGTGTGTGTGTGTGTGTGTGTGTGTGTGTGTGTGTGTGTTTGTCTGTGCATCGGCATGTCAGTGTTCATGGGTCAGAATGGAGTCTTTGTATGTGGTGATGCTGAGTTGACCTTTGACCTCCACATCCACATGGACACATAGACACACGTGTCTTTGTCTCTCATATCCTGTCTCTGCAAACACAAACTCTTATCTGCATTTTATCAGCGTTGAACACTTAATGACAAATATGTTGAAAACAAAAAGTCATTTTAAAGAGTTTGTATTTGGAGGTGCTTTTAATAAGCAAACAGTATTGACCCCGAATGTGGTCTACACTTGCATCTGCTGCTGTGAAGTTATTATATTGGAGGTTTATCTGATCAGTCTTTCAATAGCAATTTATTTCTTCACCTTTCCTCTCATAGATCCCTCAGACGTCTGTCTTTTTATTCCCCCATTTTATTTGTTTTAGCTGTTTTTATCTCATCGAGAAGCAATAATCTATGACCTTTGTCTGATGTGTAAACTTGTGTATTGACCTTAGGGAAAATATTCAATGATTTTATCAAAGCTTTCACTCTCCAGCTTATGGAGCTTTCCATATATTACACAACGTGATTTAATGGATCAAACCCACAGAAAAAAAAAACATGTTTCTGCAGCTGTACCTGAGAGGTTGTGATTATAATTCCACCTTCTTTCTCTCTCTCTCTCTCCATCCAGCGTCTGAGCCATGCGGAGGCTTTTTAGATGCCAGCGATGCCGGCTACATCACCACCCCCGGCTACCCGCTGGAGTACCCACCTCACCAGAACTGTCGCTGGGTCATCACGGCCCCCGAGCCCTCGCAACGCATCGTCCTCAACTTCAACCCGCACTTTGAGATCGAGAAGCTGGACTGCAGGTAAAGACCGGATGGATGGATGGATGGATGGATGGATGGATGGATGGATAGATGGAAGGATTTTAAAGTCATGGGATGGATGGCAAAAAGAGGATTTTGAGAAAAAGGAGTTAACGAGTGGTTTAAGAGATTTCGATAGCTTTAGGTCAGATTGCAACTACACTACTTACTACAATATTGTGGAAAAAACTTCTCTTGGTGTCTCTCTGGAGTCTCTGCCTCCTCCAGCCTGTCTCTCTGTGTGAGAGTTGGTGTATTTGGTGAACTTCAGCCCACTCTCCTCCTGTTTCTCTGGCTTCAGCTATCCCATAATAATCACTTAGGGACCCCCCTCGGTCCCCTGTCTCTAATTATCAAAGTATAATTGCAACACATTGACTTTTCCGGGATGGTTTTTCACACTTTGAGAAGAAGCGTTAACACAGATTAGAGGATTTGGTGTCCATCATTGTTTTTTGGCTGTTTGGCTTTGGTTGCTTGGTGTAAGGCTGGAAGGAAGGCGGGCGGTTCTGCAGCATGAAATGAAAATACGGCACGCAGAGATCAAGAAAAACAAACAGGCATGCTGGGAAATCCTGGGAAAGTGCTGGCAGGGAGGTACGACACCGGTAAAGAATCACATTAAGCTCACTGAAGGAGTGATAATAGTAAAAAGTTTTTATAGGTTACAAGGTTTAAAGAGGAATATGAAAGACATTTAAAACTGTAAAAATCATTTTATTTGTCAAGCCATTTTATAGTAAAAAGTCTCAATGGACTTTTTAGGGCAGCGTGTGCGAAGGTTTCTGATGCAGAACTGTGACTAAATTAAAGTTAACACATTATAAAAGTTGAAAGGATCAAAAAAAGAGATCCCTTTTCCACAGATCAGCCTCAGCTGCAGCTCATAAAATGGCAATTGTACCAAAAGTACAACAATATTCAATAAATGTCAAAATGGTCCAATATTTATATAATAAAAGCAACTGAATCAGTTAAACAAAAAAACAATTGGATGACACATTTGATTCTGTGAGCAAGAAGAAGCAAATTTAGAATTTTCAAAAAGATGCTGAGAAGGATGAGCTAGTTATCTGAGCGGAAGATGTTCAATAATTTAACACTAAAACATCTGCATGTTTTTATGAAGTTTTCTTTTCTTCCTGTAAATGAAACTACTGGCTGTCCCTCATCTCTGGAGAGTCATCGACCTGCAGAGCTGGAGAGCCCGACTCCAACTCCGCAGACTCACAGTTTTACACGTACGCATGCGCCACTTCAAACTTACAAAATTAATAAGACAGCGTTATTTTGAAATGCAGCGCTGACTAAAATTATATTTTAACGTTACGTCTACTATTTGTCGATGACGTTATACCTAACGAGGCGTCATGTATATGTATATATGAGTGTATCTATCTGTTATACATTGTTTATATTGATAAAAAAATCTTCATTTAATACAATAAACACAACTTTTATTTAATAAAAGGCTTCTTTAATGTTGGCAGCCTTGATAAGAGTGTCTCCGTCCATCATGGACGTATGTATCTGTCGTCCTTTGTCTGTTTTTTTTTTTATAAATAAAGAACGCCGTCTAACGTTGGTTCTGGTTCTGGTAGTGGTGCATGCGTACGTCTAAGACTGTGGGTCTGCGGGGGCTCTCCGGCTCTGCAGGGAGATGATCTTTGTGGGACCGTCGTGTCATGTATGAATGCATCCTCCACATGGTAGAGGAGAGAATCTAATGGGCACTATGAGCATAAAGGGCCACAGATACAAACCCACTGACTCAGGCTGGAGGGCAGAAACACTCACACTTACACTTTCCCCCCCCCCCCGTCTCCTCTTATTTCTCTGTTCCGGTGCTTTCCCCTCCACTTATTAACATTTCAGCCGTATCAATTATAGATGGGTGAATTTCCCCACTCAGATGTACCAAAATCATTTGGTCAGACATTTCTTTGTTGGAATTGAAGCATCAATATTTCACCGGCTGGCTGTTTGTTGAAAGGTTGAGAAGTCCCGCTGTGCTTTACTCTGCTTTACTCTGCTCTGCTCTCGCACTGTGCTGCTGTGGAAATGAAAAAACAAGCTTCTCTGTCTCCCCGTCTTCAGCATTTTTTCAGTTTTACTCCACAGTTCTTATCCTGGGATCAGTTTTATTAGATGCTCTCTCTCTTTCCCTCCTCTGTTTACCCACGCTCCCCTCACACTCCCTCTATCCTACATGCATCCATTTAAAGTCCAGCAGTTTCCCAGGAGGAGAAAATCTGGTTGAAACAACTATGATTTATTTATTATGCCATACACAGTACAGTATGTGTGTATTTGTGGTTGTTCTAAATTAATCTTTGGTTCAGTTTGCTTCCAGTAATGACAAGTTGCATTTTGTTGAGAAATAATTGTTAAACTATGCCAGTAAAGGTCCTGACACACCAAGCCGAAGGTCTTGGGGCCGTCGGTGAGCGTCTGTTAGCCTAGTTTTTGCGGTGTGTAACGCATCGTCGGCTCTAGTCTGCCCGTGTTGGAGGCCGATTCAGCACGTTGAAGCCCGTTAGTGAAAGAAATCACTCTGATTGGCTGTTCAGCTTAAACGAATCAGTGCACGAGAAGAGAAACGGAAGTGAGGAAAGCAAGTCAACAAACAAAGTCAAGAGGAAAACAGAGATTTTTTATCTTCATCTCATCTGATCATTCCAACACGCGGATATTTTCACAGCGACATGAACATCAGGATTGAAGCTAAGTGGTGAGTAAGAGTGGTGTGAAAATGGTTGACAAACGCCGCTTTATTTCATGTACGTATCATAACAACGGCAACGGTATATCCTCCGTCCTCGGTCTTCTGGTTTCCCCTTTTTGAATGACTACAGACTACCACGACCTGCTGGTGTTGAGAGTTATTTCCTCTCACGTAGGCACAGAACGTACGTGCTAACTAGTCTTTGTCGTGTGTTCAAGTACACCTTGTCGGCCAAGACAAAGGCGATGTGAGGCCTTCATCTCCGCTAGTTCTCTGGTGTGTCTGGGCCTTAGGACGGTCTGCAGGACAGTTAATGCACACAGTTAATGCACACAGTGCACTTTAATAGACTGAGCCACTTTAACTTTAATTCTGCACACTACAAAAACTTCTCTACCTCAGTTATTATCCTGCATTATATTCCATATCTGACATTTCTGAATATCTGTTTCTCCTATATTTTATTATCCAGCACTATATCACTTTCTGCACTACATTCACTTTTTCTTTAAATAGTCCTGTATCTCAGTTGTTTTTACCCTGCACTATATTCATTTTTAACAGTTCTTCTGCACATTGCATATTTTGTTTTATACTCTGTATTACTTACATGTGTCTTGTAACTACTTGTGTCGTTTTACTAATATGTGTACTACTTACCTGTGACGTTTTTACTAACATGTGTACTACTTACCTGTGACGTTTTTACTAATATGTTTGCACTATGGAACTGTGATGCTGGAAACTTGAATTTCCCTCGGGATCAATAAAGTTACTATCTATCTATCTATCTATCTATCTAAGAGTGAGGTATCTGCAGTGTTGGTGGTAACATCTCAAGTCTAATAGGCTGTTATTTACAAGTGTCCTACAGCGCAGAGCTATTTAAGTCTACAGGCGCCCAACGCCTGGCGTGTGTGTGTGTGTGTGTGTGTGTGTGTGTGTGTGTGTGTGTGCAGGGATAGGCTGAAATTGAGCTGTTAGGTTCAGAGGGCAAAGAAGCCAAGGAGACGAAGCAGAGGGTGCGTGTGCGTGTCTGCGGGGGGGCAGACGTACGAGGTCACCCAGTGATTGAACCAGTGTCTCCGTCTCTGCATGTCTAATGTCTCATTTGACCCTCTTTTATATCTCGGTCTCTAATTTTATATTTAATATTTTTTCTCAAATCAACAGATTCATTTTATAAGAACAGTATGTTTCTTTTCTGAAGCGTGTAAACTCCAGCTTTGAGAAACAGAAAACTGCTGTTAATCCTCAGGTCATGAAGAGGAGAACACAACACACTCCTCTTGTTGAGACAAAGGACTCATCTGTCTGTAGACAAGGACTACATTATGAACAGGCAATATGGCTCCTCTGTATCTCTTCATCACATAAATAATAGCTCATGATACGGGTGCATCTGTGCACACAAACAGCGCCGTTATGAATCTGCATGCCCCGGTCAGACGGGGCTTGTTTTATTATGTCACTACGCTGAAGCAATCTAATCTATTATGCTCCTGATTGCAATTTAAGATGGTAATCTGTAATCCATAATGCATCCCATTTTGTCAAGCACGCTGCCGGCTCTGCGGGCGAAAATCGATGGAGGTGCGGTCGGACAGAGAGAGATGTTTTCATTAAGATTCATATACAGTAGCAGTGTAACAGCTGGAGGGAGAGAGAGGGATGAAAAGAAAGCTTGTGCCCCCCCGCTAAGATCAGGATAGGCATGGCCAATCATGACGCACCATGACTTTCTATTTCCCTTCACATGACCGGCACCGTGGTACCACATTAGTCCATCACTGGTGGCAGGTTTCAGTTATCACTCAACAGCTGTAGTGTGTGATTCAAGGCTGAGTAGATGAAAACCACATGATGGACCGGAGCACAGACAGATGAGACTCTGTCTGGGTATGCACACAACCATACTCTTTTTTTTGCATCCAGCTTCATTTGCAGTTACAATTTGAAAGTCGTAAGGTGTGCAACTGTTTAAGAATTTAATCTGAAAGAGCCTCATGTTTGGCGTGACTTTTATTAGTTAACACATCTTCAGTGTGCTCTGAGGAGATTTAAATCAGAGAGAGAGCATGTGTTTACACAGGAAAGTCTCTCACAACTCATTTCTGCAGTTATCATCAACCATCACTTTCACTCTATCACTGTGAGGTTTAGTCAGCTACTTGAAGGAAGAGTTTGACATTTTGGGAAAATGTGCTTATTTGTTTTCTGGCCGAGAGTTAGATGAGAAGATTGATACCAGTCTCACGTCTGAGAATGGTATCGATCTCCTCTAACTCTTGCAAACAAGTGTATTTTCCCAAAATGTCAAACTATTGCTTTAACCCTGCAAATGACAGTAAGACATCAACAGGTTAAGTCTCTACACAGCAACAAGTCGTCCATTTTTTAATGTTATCAGCTCATTGAATGGGCGTTATCAGTAGTTATCACAACCATTCTAATGCTTTAGACGGGCTAACCTGCACCTACCACGTTGGGAAAGTGAAACAAAACAACTTACAACAATAAAAACTACTTGGTTTGGTTTAGGAAAAGAGTGTGGTTTAGGTTAAAATAAGTACTACGTAAATGACTACACAACACTACGGTAAAATAAGTAAGAAAATAAGTTTTCACACAGGACACAAACAGCGGTTTCACGGATAAAAGTCCTGTGTTTGTTTTACCCATCCATCGCCCCAGACCGCCACCCAAAAATGGCTCTTTATAATACATCACCTGACTTCCACCTTTGCTCCCGTCGTAATTACTACGGCCAGTAGAGGTTATCTTCTTGTATTTGTATCGGTGATCAACCATTTGAATAGATTATAACAGCCTTCTGAACCTACTAGTAGGTGTAGCAGGCCCCTTCTAACCCATATGTATGCGGCTGATAACTGCTGATAATGTCCATTCAATCGGCTGATAACATCCGAAGGGGCCTTAGGCCCTTCTAACCCATATCTATGAGGCTTATAACCACTGATATCACTATTTAATCGGCTGATTATATTCGAAGGGGCCTGCTGAACCTACTAGTAGGTGTAGCAGGCCCCTTCTAACCCATATATATGAGGCTGATAACTGCTGATAACATCCATTCAATCGGCTGATAACATCTAAACTGGGTGAACAAGTCCAGTTAACAGTATTTTTAAATGTACTCCTTTTCTCTTGGAGTTTTTCAAGAATGTATTGGAGAGAAAAGCCACATAATTTAGTTTTTTATTTATTCGTAGAATAGAGGAAACCACCTCTCTTTAATGATGAATATTTATGATGCAAATTAATCTCGTCCACGTGGAACCTGCCGAGATAGTTAAGGTCAAAAAACTGCTACAGAATCCTTTTTTTTTTATTTTTTTTTTTTACAGTATGCAGCCTTTTGCACCAGCGGTTAGTTGTCTGCTTCACTTTTTCCCCTTAGCTCACTGCACTGCTCTGTCTCAGAGAGCAAGATCTCTATTTGGAGTGTTTGGAAAGAACACACACACACACACACACACACACACACACACACACACACACACACACACACACACACACACACACACACACACACACACACACACACACACACAGCTGCTGAGGGAGAAGTGCAGCGTCAGGGTCCGTTGAGGGCAGGCTCAAATCATCCTGACAGCTACCTCCTCTCTCTCTCTCTCTCTCTCTCTCTCTCTCTCTCCTCTCCTCTTTCCTCCTGGCTCTCTCCCTCTCCTCTCCCCTCCATTCATCTCACCCTTCCTCACCTCTACCCCCCCCCCTCACCACCGCCCAATGGACCCCATCTATCATCTTTCATCTGCTCTTGCGCCTTCCCCTGTCCCACCTCCTTTCTCCCCTCCGGCTCCTTCTTCATCACCTCTCCCTCCATCTAATGTCTCCCCCTTCTTTCCTTTCCTTCCCTTCCTTCACATTTCCTCACCTTCATCCTTCCGCAGTGTGCCAATCTTTTATAGGCCAAATCACTATTCAGCATTGCATATGAGAAAACACAGGCAGAGAGCCAAATGCCACACTCCCTGTCTTTCTCTTCCTCTCTTATTTCCTCTCCTCCCTCTTTAAAATGCATATATTCTTCTCTCTTTATCATTTATAGACCTTTTTTTCCTCATCCTATATCTGTCTTCATCCTCTTTTATCCTCCAGCCTCTGTCTATCCATCACTTAAATCCCCTTTCTTTATATACGTCTGTCTCTTATTCTCATCCTCTCCTCATTCTCCTCATTCTCTAGGCTTCCTTTACCTCACATCACACCCAAGTCAGACGCTGTCTGTAATATTAACACACACATGCAGCTCACATATGTACGCTTGCATAAACAAGAGAGACAACAGAGGTATGAGCAGTTTTTGGTTCTCAAATAAACTCATAAAAGCACAACAAGCAGACGGGCACGTATAGGCAGTTTCACGGTTATGTGGCCTACACAATAAGAGAGGAGTAAAGCAGTGAGTTAAGAAGTGATTTATATGACAGAGAGGCTGCAGTCAACGATAATGGTTTCACTAATGATTTAGACCTTGTCTTTGTACTCTGCCTCAATCAATCATTTAACTTCATGCTAGGTCTACTTTCTCTTCTCTTCTCTTCTCTTCTCTTCTCTTCTCTTCTCTTCTCTTCTCTTCTCTTCTCTTCTCTTCTCTTCTCTTCTCTTCTCTTCTCTTCTTCTTTCTCTCCTCTCCTCTCAACAGTACATACAACAGTTCGTATATCTTAAGAAAAAGTTATTCCTCCTTTTTCGTTCGTTTTCTTACGAATGTCCAGCAACACGTGTCAATTTCCACTCGTTACATGCTTACAGTCATTTGAAAATAAACGTCTGTCTTCACAGGAAACTAATTCCTTAGATTTAGACAATAAAACAACTTATTTAGGCTCAGGAAAATATCGTAGTTTGGTTCAAAATAACTCCGGAAGTGGCGTTACTTAAAGGACCAGTGTTTAACAAATAGGGGGATCTATTGGCAGAAATGGAATATAATATTAATAAGTATGTTTTCTTTAGTGTATAATCACCTGATAATAAGAGTCTTTTTGTTTTCGTTGGCTTAGAATGAGCCGTTTATATCTACATAGGGATCGGGCACCATGTTTCAGAACGGACAAACCAAACACTGTTAACATTTCCCGCTTGGTCCGGAATCGATAACGTTCCCATCGCTGCCGCCGCTCTCTCTCTCTTGCTTCACCACTCACTCCCCACGTACACACTCACGTGTCGGCCACCGTAGCTCTCCAACACGCTTGGCACACGGGAGAGGCTTCGGTTGGTTGTAATCTCCTCACCTCACCGCTAGATACCTCCAGATCCTACACACTGGACCTTTAAGTAAGTTATGTGACAAATAAATCAACGTTGTCTTCTGGTGTCACACGGGACACGAACGCCGGTCTCCTGGGCAAAGGTCCGGTATTTTTTCACACACCCATCCACCCCGACCTCCTCTCTACCGCCGCTCTTTATGTTTCCTGGTTCACGATTTCGAGCTTTTTGCACAAGTATATAAACCTTGTAAACATACTCTACTTGTAAAGTACATGCACTGTTATAGAAATCTTGGAATATTTGATGATAAGCACACATACAGACACACCTGACCAGCAGGTGGAAGTCCTGGGGACATGACCAAGAGAGGAGCAAAAGGTAGAGTGATGTGATGTGACAATGGCCTCCGGGCAGACGGGGAAACAAGAGGAAGTTGGGGAGGAGAGATGAAGAGGCTATATGACAGAGAGAGGAGCAGCATTTGGTGTGACAGTGGATGTTCGGTTACCAGCTGTGGGCGTTTAGCAGCTGCCTGCATGTTTGAGTTAACATCACAGCGACTCTACCAGCAGGAGAGCCTCGCGTCCAGACAAGCATCCCAGCACAAAGCTGGAAGACAGTGTTATTAGAAAGCTGCAGAGAGAGGAGGCGAGAGAACATCCTGGGACCCAGATGTTCCTTACAGTACAGTTTAGGCTTCTGATAAATCACAACTCCTTTTAGGCAGATTAGATGCCTAAATATGGATGCAAACCTTTCAACTCCTATAGGTTTTGCAGGGAGAGACGTTTGGCTGATTACGCACCGGATTCGACTGTTATCGGGCCATTAAATAGGCGTTATCAGTCGCTATAAGCACCATAGATGTGGGTCATTAGGGGCCTACTATGTTGTAAAAGTGAAGCGAAACTTAAAAGCAACACGTTCTACACATTCTTCTTAACTTTAAATGAAATGTTACATTTTGAACACAAACAAAAAGGCTTCTTTTTTCTACTTAGTTTCACACGGATGTGAAACCCGGCCTCCTGGGTGAAAGTCCTGTGTTTTGCGTCCCCTATTGACCCACATCTATGGTGCTTATAGCGACTGATAACGCCTATTTAATAGCCTGATAACAGTCTAAACGGCTGGATTACATCACTTATGTGCCAGCGAGCTACACGTGATAACTTTCAACAGCAATTTCATTCGGACTATCAACAAAAACTTAAAAAAAGTTCACTTCAAGTTGATGCTTAAACTGTTGTAATTACTGTCTGTGGGATGAAATAGCTCCGACTGGTCTGCAGCAAGAACTGTTAGGCTTGTTTTTGGTTGATAGTTAAGTCAGGCAGACACTTCCTAGTCTTCCTCCAATTCAACAGCAGAGATAAAGCAGCCGTGATGTGGATCTTAAATCATCTTGAGGCGCAGTCTCTTCGAAAACGCAGTCAGAGTGCATGAACTTCAGACACTTTCATGCTATTAGAAGTTAGAAAAAGGCCATCCTCCGCTGCTTAAAACATGTCCAACGTAATCAACATCTCACCCCGTTTATCTAGAGACCCGGGCCAGGTTCACAATCACTCCCTCATTCATCGCTTCCTCTATAATAGACACTCAATAGTTTACTCAATAGTGAGCAGTAAAATTGAGATTTCTGACAATTACTAATCATTATATTTTGCACCGTCGACCTTCACATTGATAAAATGCAGCGTATTGCATTCTTGGATTGTCAACAGACTGTAGTGGACACGTCATGGACATTACGTAGCACATAGGGAGCGACTTTTAGACACAACCGGTTACAGAAAAAAGGTCTGAAATTTGAGGATTTGTTAAACTCCAAGGTGATGACTTTAGGAAATCCTCTCTCTCTCACACACACACACACACACACACACACACTCAGGTAATGATGATAATATCAGTAGTCTGATTTACAGACACTCCCCGAGGCCCTGAAGGTCTGCCTGATCAATGTCTGTTACTGTAACGACTGTGTGTGTGTGTGGGTGTGTGCACGTGTGTGTGTGTGTCTGAAGGACTGACCCTGATCAATGTGTGTTAAAGCCATAATGAGGAATCGATTGGTTGTCCTGGAAACTACTGCTGGACACACACACACACACACACACACACACACACACACACACACACACACACACACACACACACACACACACACACACACACACACACACACACTGTCCATCTGTCTGCAGTAATAGGCCTATTACTTGATAACAGTGAAGTCAGTCTTCCTCCTCACTCTCTATTAACTGCTTCAGTGACAGACTGACTACGGCTGCTTCTCCTCTACACACCTATATATGAATATACTATATATATATATATATATATATATATATATATATATATATATATATATATATATACAGCGTGTGGGTCATACTCATAAACTTGAACTAACACGGACCAAATTAAAACACATAGGGCACCTATTATTTTATCCACAGGTCCATGCAAACAAAACATTTTACTGTGATTCACTTAATGAGAATTAGCGCAATAGTGCAAACCAATTTCTGGACTGAGACGATAGCTATGATCTTAATTCAGTAGTAATGTGCAGCTGGAGGCTCTCTAAGCTTGGATCTGGTGTTTTAGCACTTAAGAATCCCCCTTTCTGTGTTTCAAATACTGTATAGTGGTTGCCTATGAATGTGTAGTGTAGTGAAATCCTTTGTCTCCAGGGATGAATATATAGTATATAGGAGAATAATAGGAGTAAGTCAGACACATCAGTAGCTGAACTAGAGCCTGCCGTGCCTTATGGGAATTATCAGTGCTGCTGGAAGCTTCTTTGAACAGTCAGAGGACTCGGCTGAATCCACCACCTCCATAATTGTTCAAGTCCAGTTTTACTTCCCTATAAACCACCTCAGAATAAATCGCACTGGAGGGATTTAGCTTGAATTGCATCATTCACATGACTGGAGGAGGAAAATATGTATATATGAATCTACTCATAGTTTCAGTTCCTCTGAATATGTTTTTATGGGGCCACCCATGATTCACTTCTCTTCCAGCGAAATGTGCATGAGCAGATGGCAATATAGCATATAATAATAAAAACATAATAATGGATATGTCTTCCCTATTTGTTAGAAAACAAAATATACCCAGTAATAGTTTGTTTACACATTTAATTTCCAGTAAATCTCTTGAACTGCAGTTAATTTAATATTTTACTTAATTGAGCGGATTCTTAACTGACATCAGTTTAATTTAGTTTAGATCAAAGTTTGCTCAGACTTTCTCTGTATTTGTCTCACAAACATATAAAAAATAAAGACAACACAAAAACATACAAGACATTTAAATTTGGACCAACATCCCACATGTCTTAATCTGAAAATGCTCCATTCAGTATAAAGCCTAATTCAGAATATCCAAACAGAATATGCTGTTTACATGACCCGTATCATATTCAGAATAATAGTGGAATATTAGTGTGCATGTAAAAGTAGTCACTGACACACATTACTACAAGTCTGGCCTGCTTTCAGCTCTTGTTAGTGTGCATGTGTGTGTCTGCAGATGCTCCGTCTACCGCTGAGGGCAACCCTGATGTTTGAAAGAAATGTGCAGGTGGAAGAAGACAACTCCTGACCTAAAGAGAGAGAGAATGTGTGAAAGGCAATTAAGACCCAGGCAGGAGGGAGGAGGAGGAGGAGGAGGAGGAGGGAGGAAGAGTAGGAGGGAGGAGGGTTGGAAGTGCATCTGTATCCAAACCTCTTTCTTGGTTCTCGTCAGGCTTTGGAGAGCTTTCTCGCTCCTGAAACAGCCCCCCCCCTACCCCAAAACACACACACATGAATCTCTCATAATGTTTTATTCAGCTTTAAGCCTACTTCCTCAATCTGTGTTTACATCACAAAATGTTTCTCCGTCTTTACAGCTGTAACCTCCCATGTTACACATTTTGGAACCAACATTTGTTTTTTTTCCTTCATGTAAGCGAGGGAAAAAACACATCTCGTACGCTGCTTGCTAACAAGGGAATTTCGGGGAAAAGGGTGGGAGAAACAAATTCAGATTTCTCGTCATTCCCTTTGGCAAGTCTCAGAAACATCACCGATTGGCTGCAGTGGAATATGTTGTGGGAGAGGAGAGAGATGATGGGATTAAACAGTTTGTTAGAAGCTGTGTTCCTCCTACACAGATTGGAGGAAACCTCAAACCCTGCTATAGATCCATCTGAGTGCTACAGGCTCTGTGTGTGTGCATCATGTGTTTATGTGTGAGACAGAAACTTGGTGTTTGTGCAGGTCTCTTGTGTGTGTGCTGACTTAGAAGTAGCTGTGTGTGTGTTTCATGCTGTAGGGAGGAACACCTGTCTCTGTCTGTCTGAGGGGACGAGTTGGCAGAGTGGATGCAGTGTCATGTTCTCTCTCTCTCTGACTACGTCCACACTGTGCCGGCTGAATTTCAAATCTCTTAGTTTTGCCACACCTGAAAACAGAGCTTTTGTAAACAGCCTGCACAGTGTGTGAAACTGCCTCCCGTTTTAGTGTGGACGAGGAAAACGAAATGCACGAAATGCTAACTCTTCCTAACATACAGCGAGCGAAGAAACTCTGGCGAATGGAAAAAATTGTCCAGATATACTATGAGCGATGTCGCTCTCTATTACATAGAGAGAAAGATATTGATTAACTCAGTTATTGTCAGCAGTGTTGCCAGGTCAGATTAACAGTTTCCAGCCCGATCACAACTTAAAACCCACCCAATTCAATAAATAACAGCCCAAATCACAACATTGCCAGAAACCACATAATAGAAAACACATCATAAGCATACAAAGCTTCATATCTGCATCAAATAACCAAAGATGAAATGTTAGATAAATAGTCTATCGCAATCCACAAAGTGTGCAGACAACCACAAATTACCATGTCAGTGTAAAGTTTATCCCTAATGACGATTGAATACGACTCATGTCAATCAAATATTTATCAATTAAATGTGTAAACAATGAGTGAGTGGACAAAACAAAGTTTAATGAACTTTCTATGTGTTTTTGACCATAAAATGACTTGTGTGAATGCTTATTTGATAATATTTGTTTCACAATATTTTCAAAACCCGGCCAAATATTGACAAAAAGCTGCCCAAATTTAAAATTTTACAAGCCCAGTGCTATTTTCCCAGCACACTTTAATAAAAAGTAGCTCATATGGGCGGAAACCAGCCAGATCTGGCAACACTGGCTGCGCGAAGCTGTAATCCACCGGTAATAGAGCAGTAGAAGAAGAAGAGGTCGCAAACCGGAAACATAACAACAAGTCGGCCATACATCAGACATTTAACCATCTGCGAGAGAAAAAACGGAGAGAAGTTTTCAGGATATTTGTTTCAAACGGGCAACTTTTAATAGTTCTTTAATGCCAGCTAGTATCGGCCATGTTTCATGTTGTCATGGAGACGAAGAAAAGCGTCACACGTTCCGGTAATAACGGAGAATACCGAGAAGACGGAAACAGCTGATCAGTGAGTTAAATGTTTAAACCGTTTCTACCCGGCTTTAATAATAATGTGAATATAAACAGCTTTGTGAACTGAAACAGCGCTATACTGTAGCTGTTGTGTGGAGTATCTGTTTCCGGTGGATAACCGTGTCCCTCTAACGGAACCAACCGTTAACCGGAACCAAACTACCGAGGGGCGTGACGTCATGTTAGCAGCAGGGGGACACTATTCGATGGGGGACCAGATTTCAACGTAACACCTTCTCTATGATAACTCACTTTTAGTGTGATGGAGACTCTGTCTATCTATCTATCTAAAGTCAAAAGGGCTTTATTGGCATAGGAAACATACGTTCGCATTGCCAAAGCAAGTGTGAAATAAAAACAAAAAATGTACGTACAATAAGTAAAGATTTATTATAATAAAGAAATGTGAATAAGATAAGATAAGATGAACCTTTATTAATCACCTTGGGGAAATTCAGGTGTCAAAGCAGCAAAGCAAAAACAGGTAGAGCTGTACAAGAATTATAAAAAAACAATAAATAGAGGTACAGAATAAACAGAATATACGTGAGTGAGCATGGTGTTTATCGTCCGTCAATAAAAAAGTGTAGTGAACAATTACAATTTAAGTTTAAAGTGCACCAGTGGAATAGAAGAGGTGGTTGCTGATAGTGCATATAGTCCAGATAGTGTGTATTTTAAGTTTAAGTTTAATACAGAGCTGTGTACATTGTAATCGAATATGTAAATAAAATAGGTAAAGTTTAACTTAAATACAACCAGAAAAAAAAGTAATTTTGCTTTTAAAAAATATGCATATTATAGTACAGATAAGTAAAGTTAACTTAAGATAAAAATAGAAAAATGAAGATATTGCAGTTAAAAAAATATTCAAATAAGTGAGAACTGTGTAAATACTGCGACATTTAAAGAGATGTATTTATGTATCTATCTATCTATCTATCTATCTATTTATCTATCTCATTCTCCATCTTCCCTCTCAGCGTTGTTAATAAAGGTTTGCTTTAAATTGAAATATTCACAAATCGAAATCATCCCCTCTCTCCCCCCCCATCTCTGCCTCCTCTGTCTCACCCACACATTGGCTCTTGGCCACATGGTTATGCGCCTGACAGCACATTAGAGAAAGCTTGAGAGGAGAGAGGGGACAGAGAGAGAGAGAGAAAAGGAAGAAGTCAAAGAAAAAAAAAAAGACAGCGTTGAAAAGTGAAAAAATAATTAGGGAAAGAGTGAGCCGGGAAGAGGAAGAAAAGGAGATCTTGTCAGGATACGAGTGGCCGCTAAACAAAGTTGTCATTTCACAACGGAGGAGGAGGAAACTGTCGCCGGGATGAGGCGTTCTCTTGGGGAAATATGACAGGAACTGTGACACGTACACACACGCACACAGATGCACACACACATGCTCGCAGCGCCGCGACAGCTTGCGTCATAACTGTGGTGTTACAGTTCCACGCAAAAGCAGACACAAAGCATGATGGGAGAGTGGGAGGTGTACGACCCGCATTATGTCAGGAGCTTGCTCACCTGTCAGAGAAACACAGAAAACAGACATGAACTGCGCGCACGTACACAGTGAGAGACGAGCACGCTCGTCTTTACACACATTACACTGCGTCTGTGCACAATAGAGATCTCATGTTTGGACCTGGCAGCCTTTTATAAAGCTACGAGGGTTCTGTAGTGTTGAATCTGCTCCTATTGTCTGTGGTTTCTTCATGTCTTTTACACCGAAACCACATCAGGCAGCGGCGAAGTGCGGCTCACCGCAATAATTACATTTGTCTAAGGCAGGAAGGCGTGTTCATGTGTTTCAGGGGGGAAGACATTCTTTGTAACATTGGTCAACATGTCACAGGACTGAATTTTCAATTAGTTTTATTTTATTTTAGTTTTGACTTTTCAATTTAATTTGAGTTTAAGTTAGTTTTCAGAGTGCGTTTGCAAGTTTTAGTTTAGTTTCAGTTTTTCAGAATTTTAATTTTTATATCTTTAGTTTTAGTTTTACAGTAGTTTTAGTTTGTTTTAGTTAGAGCCAGCTATAATGTCTCAGAAGTAGCTACGTATACATGCAAAATGCATGGTTGGAGAACTGTGTAGGAACGGCCATAATGCTTAATCTTAGTGCAACTTTATAGTGAAGCAATTGTGTCATAGCTCCGTCTCTTGGAAGGTCAAGTCTGTTAAATTTTCTGTGGTTCAAAGTCACGAGAGTTGACGGAAATTCTCCTTTTTTCGGTAGTGATATATTATTATTATTATTATTATTATTAATTTACGTTAATCTTTATTAATTTTTTAACCAATATTGTTTCACTTTATTTTTAGTTTTTCTTAAAGGAAATAGTTTTTTTTTTTTTTTTAACTACTTTTTATTTCCTTTCAACAGATACAGTCGTACGGCACAATCACATGTTTTGACATAGCCCAGCGGAAATAGTTTTTAATTTAGTTTCAGTTTACTAACAGTATTTTTCACTGCTTATTTTAGTTTTTAGTTTCAGTTTTTAGTTTACTATAATAACCGTCAGAGAGAGGGCCTCTCTGAGCTCGAAGCGGCCACCACAGTTTTCCATAGAGATCCATAGAGATTACATGGCAGCTTGCCGCAGGCTGCTCTTCTTATAATGTAACTCATGTAACTCATGTGAAACCAGTTCTGCGTATGTGTACGTTTTGTGTCTATTTGAATGTGTGTTGGTGTGTATATCTGTATTACAGTAATCACCATTGTGGAGACAAAATTACATTCACACGGCCACATTAAGGTGACTTTCCTCCCATTTGGGGACAAAAAGCTATTCCCTAAAAGTCACTTTAGATTTGAGACTTGTTTTTTAGATATGGTAAAGTGTCCAGGGAATGAATATTAGTCCATGCAATGTCCTCTTAAGTGACAACAGCAGTGTGTGTATTTTGGCTTCCAGGTTCAGGAATGATGCTCCACATAACTGTGAATGCATGCTAAGAAATAGTGAAAAGATTAACACCCCTTTTATACGCATGCATCTTTAATGTGTCTGTAAACACCACGTGTGGCACTAACATCTTATGGTACATGAAACTTCATCTGTTGAGTCACTGGGAGGCCTTCTGTCGCTGGTTTGTTTTTAAAACGGTAAATTAATGTCGTACTTGAAGCTTAAACTGTTTGGAAAAGACAGGATGGTTCTTTTGAGGTTGAGGCGTTTTCATCTGATTACCTTAGAGAAATGTAGAAAGCTCAATATCGGAGCAATTAGAGGCGCTGTGGTCAGAAGTGATCGATATGATGGGCGAAGATGTGCAGCCATAAGAGAAACCCCTAATTGAAATTTAATTCACTCAGCTTCGAGTCAAACTTTGTCTTCTTTTAAGTCAAGTTGCTCGAGGAATTTCTTTCCAGGAAGCTATTTTAGAGGCAGGCAGGTGTTTCTTTGGTATCCAGACACAGAGGCAACACTCCTGCTGTGGGTCTGGAGACGGGGGGGCTAACATTAGTGGTCAGAAAACATGAAAGAAATGGGAGTAAAAATAGATTCAGCACCTTCCCTTTATGGATAGAAGGGGTCCAAGGCAGCCTTCCTGCCTTTCTGTCTGTACTTTTAGATAAATTTAGATTTGAATGTGTATCTTTCACGACTATTTGTATGATATGATGGGAAAACTGTCCCTTTAATGTCAGTTGTTGATATTCCCATAAACCTGTGTTTAGTCTTTGTGTACTGAGGAATCCTTGTTAATCATAATCCATTTAGTACCAACATGACATGAGTTATATTTCAGCACAGCCCCCCTATGACAGTCAGCAAAAAGTGAGAGATTTCTAACCAGGAAAACGCTGAAGTGACCTAAATCCACTGTAAAAAAAAAAGTGGAAAATGTGACTTTCTCTGAGAAGTAAAGGCCCCCAGGCTGAGATACAAACATTATTGAATTAGACCTGGTAAGAGATGAAAAGTAGAGTCATTTGTTCCAGATTAATTCTTCTCTAGCATCAAAGGCTGGAGGTAGGGAGCATCCATAGTTCAAAAAGCTCTCACACTCTGACTTTGACCCGAGTGTGACGTAAAGCACCGGACATGTGAGGCACGTCTTCTTGTTTTATACACAAGACTTGTCATTTACTTTGCATTGATTTAAAATATTCACTTTAAGAATAAGTCGTAAATGAGGAGCATGAATCGGTTTTCTTTAGAGTTTCTAAAGTGCAGCACAGAGGCGTTCATCACTGTTTCCTTCTGCAAGCTGAAAGGAAGCCCATCTTCTCATATTCACACTCTCCTTTTGTTTCTATTATAATATAGTTCTAATCCATAAAATGGAGTTCTGTAGACCATGAAGCCCGTAGCAGTTGGAGTATATAATCACTCCATTACAGTTTCAGTTATTGAATTTTAAGACGGTCTCTCTTTCTATTTTCGCCTCATGCAGGTGGTTCTTTTCTTCCTCCGCCATCTGTGAACTGCTAGTGTGTCTTCTGCTGCATTCATTTGAATTGTAATGACACCCGATGCTTCTGCTGATAGCGACTGTGCCTTCAGAAGTCCCTCTAGCCACTGATAGATGCAAACAATTTGCGCATTGCTTCCGTTTTGTAGCCAAAAACTGATGTGATGCCTGCCAGATGAAAAAACTAATAAAGCAAAAAAAAAAAAAACTAATAACGTCAGAAGCAAAGCAGCCTGAAAGGATTTAACAATTTCCTCTTCCTCAAATTAAAGTCTCGTCTCCCCTCTTCCACAAAACACCTCATCAGTGCATGAATTAAATGTCTGTACATCAAGTATTAGTAGATATTTAGCACTGTAGGTTATTAACGCCTCTGTGTTATTGCATTTCACTGAAAGCTAATAAAAGGGTGTCGAATTTTTTAATTAAATGTAGTTAATCGCAATATATATGTATGTAGGAGAGAAGGTATTTAATATGTGTTGTTCTCTGCAGGTATGACTACGTAGAGATCCATGATGGGAACTCGGAGACGGCTGACCTGCTGGGGAAGCACTGCAGTAACATCGCCCCCGCACCAATCATATCGTCAGGACCGTCGCTCCACATCAAGTTCGTATCGGACTACGCCCACCAGGGGGCGGGCTTCTCTCTGCGCTACGAAATCTTCAAAACCGGTAAGTGGATGCTACTGTTGTTTTTTTATGTTGTTCACTTGTAGGCTACTTGTAAGTAACATTACTTTTGATACAGACAAGGTGATAAGCTAGTAGTAGGGTGGGACATACAAGCATAGTTTAAATGTTAAAAGTTATAGTCAAATCCCAAAGTTCCTATAATAATATACTGTACTGTATACATAGTCTGTGTATAAGAAGTGGACATAGTCACCGTGACGTCACTCATTGGTTTGTGGACTGCTGTTTTGAAGCCTCAAGTTCACCAATTTGGTTATTTGCAACCAGAAGTGACTCGAGTGGGGGGAGCTAAGGACAACCGAATGCTGAATAAGACATTTTTAGGCGTCCGAAAATGTTCTAATTAACTTTCATGAAGTGAAAACACACTGTGAAAGAGTTAAAGTTGTAAGACGAAAACATGGACAACTCTCAGACTGGACAACACTGTGGTAGCGACCTGTCAATCACAAGGTAGCCCCGCCCTAAAGCATCCCCTGCTTTATGGTCTATCTGACTCTAAATGGGACCATAATTTACTAAATGAACATCATGCTGTATTGAAGAAGACTTGAAACTAGTGATTGAGACCATAAACTCATGTTTACAATGTTTACTGAGGTAATAAATCAAGAGAGAAGTAAGCTCATTTTATCATAGACTTCTATAGAACCAGAGGAGTCGCCCCCTGCTGGCTGGTAGACAGGATGCAGGTTTAAGGCACTTCAGCATTGGCTTCACTTTTCAGACCCCGGATGTCGCAAATCAGGAGTACATGTTAGATTTTTAATAGTGGTGCAGTCAAAAGAGGGCACTTTGTGTTTTGATATTTCACTCAATATAGCCTGGAGTTAATGAGGCATTGGAACAAGCAGACACAGATAAACAGTACGTGTGCAGAATATTGTCATTTATTTCCTCCTTTTTTTTATTACATACTGCAGACAGACAGTAGAGAGTTGACAAAAAAAATAAGGAAAAGAAATTGGGGATGCAACAAAAGTCTCAGGCCAGACTTGAACGGGTGATGTTGTGATTACATGGTCAGCGTCTCAACCCCTCGGACTAACCTGCAGTAAGTGTAAATGGTATACAACAACAACAATGCAGTGTTTCCTGTGTTGTTGGTAATTGCGACGCTCTGAGGAAAACGGAAAGTGATGCAGAAAGTTTTAAAAGTTGTCTGCTTCCACTTTGACTAAAGTGAACTGGATTTTATATTCTTTTTAGAGGGATTGCATCTTTCAAACAGACTATTAGCGACTGTATTACAAGCTCCTCATAGAGGACTCAACATGCTTCATTAGCTGACCAGGCGTCGTTTATCTCGCCGGTGTCACGGGAGACGGAGGGAACGAGACGAGAGACACAGCAGAGGACCCTCGAGAGCCCTTTAGACTGTCCAGGCAAGACATCTCTCCCCTTCATGGCACTTTGTATGTGTGTGTGTGTGTGTGTGTGTGTGTGTGTGTGTGTGTGTGTGTGTGTGACATGGCTCCCCTTCACGCTGCCATGGGTCAGCCAAAGCGAGACCAATTGAGATCAAGGGCGAGTGAGACAGAGCGGCGCATAGTGTCGGCCCCACAGCCATCTTGTCCCGTTCCCCCTGAAAGCATTCCACACATGCCCGCTTAATTGAGTCCTGAGCCTCGTTCCCTCAAGACGCACGCACACACACACACACACACACACACACACACACACACACACACATGCACACATGCACAGAGGGCTGAGGTTACTAACACAACACGTGCGGTTGGCGGTGTTTCTCACTTGCTGGCTCCAGCCTGTTGGGATTTTGTGTGTTTTTTGTGCGTGACAGAGTCCACCTGATGGACTTAAAAACAACAAGGGTGTCAGTGTTCACACCCTAGCACCCTAGGGAGACAGAGAGACAGAGAGAGGTTTGTGAATCAATGAATTGATTTTAGATGTATGATGTTCTAAAACATACCAAATCATATACATTCAGTCAACAATTTCAGTACTGTTGTTTATAAAAAAAGTAAAAAAGTTATGTCACATCTAACATTTTCAGGAACAAAGCAAAAACATCTTTTATTTTTCACAATTTTAAGTTGGTAACTGGTTTTTGAGGGAAAAAAATAAATCTGAGATTTCGAGAATAAAGTCATAATATTACGAGAATAAAGTCAGAAGTTTATGAGAAAAAAGTCGTAATATTATGAAAATAAAGTCATAAGTTTAAGTGGAAAAAAAGTCGTAGTATTATGAGAATAATGTCATAATATTATAAAGTAGTAATTTTACGTTACGTTACTTACTTTCTTTTTTTCTCGTAAAGTTATGACATTATTCTCGTAATATTACATTTTTTTTTCTCGTAAAGTTATGACATTAATCTCGTAATATTACGACTTTTTTTCTCGTAAAGTTACGACTTTATTCTCATAATATTATGATTTTATTCTGGAAATCTCCGATTTTTTTTCCCTCAATGTGGCCCTAATACTCTGTAGTACATTTGTTTTTTGTTTTTTTTTGCCTAAAATGGCTCTTTTGATAGTAAAGGTCGCCGACCCCTGGTTTAAGGAAACATCATGGTTCAGGTTGAAATACGTACTTAAGGTTATGGTTAGGGAAACGTTGTGGTTTGTTTTAGAATTACTACTTTGTTAGGGGGCCTTCGTTGTCACGGTTACAACAATAACCACTTGATTAAGGTAACAGAATGATTGTGGACATCGTTAAAAGAAACCCACGTTGACTATCGGTATGAAACTGAAAACGAACCGCGGTCTCCCGTGTTAAAGCCTGACGTTTTGTTGAACCATCCAGCCACTGTAACCTCTGCTAGAGGCGACTAGAAGGATTTCTGACACTCAGATGTTGTTGTTTTGCTGAAATGACTCGTTTTTCTTGGCTGCACGGCCTCTTTTTATACCATCAACTACATACAGACAAGATCTCAGTGTGAAGTGACAGCTGCTTCCATTGATAAATGAAACATTAGCATATACTGGACTTCCTCTAGTGCGTCTCTGCCTGTGTGTGTGTGTGTGTGTGTTTGTATGTGTGTGTGTATTTGTGTGTTTTTGAGCCGTCCCTGGCAGTAATAATGGAGCCATTTGGAACATTCAAGCTGTTGCCATACTGCTAACAAGATCTTGTTATCCTGGAAGGTGCAGCACAACGTCTGGTTACGTGGGTGACTGGATTTAGTGTGTGTGTGTGTGTGTGTGTGTGTGTGTGTGTGTGTGTGTTATGCATACTGTACAGCCTCACAGTGAGCTGTCTAAACATGCATCTATCTGTGCAACACCTGCACGTTCTGTTTCTGTTCAACCTAAAAGCCGTTTCACACCAAGCATGGCTGAGCACATCTATCTCTGAGAAAACTGGAAATTATCGATGAATCTTTTTGAACACTAAAATGTGTGAAAAAAATAATATGGGGTGCAAACAATCAGTAGTTTAATTATTCATTTATTTGTCTATAATCACTTTGTGGGACTCACTTGACTTTCTCTTAAACTTTCTCTTAAAACTGTTACTGGACACATTATCAGGCCTTGTTTACGGAGTGAGAGCATTTTCTTAGGACAGGAAACAAACGTTTGCATGTAAAATGTGTGTGAAAATTATTTTAAACCAAGCTTCTTTTTTTTACAAATCTGGCTATGGGGGGGGGTCTGTTACTGGAGTGTGTGTTTTGGTGTAATGAGAAGGTTTGTGTGAGTGTGCGTGTGCATGTTGGAGGAGATTGTCCCCCACTCTCTGGGTGTCCTAATTACTGGACCCCTCAAAGATTAACAGTCTAATCAGTCTGGAAACGGGCTCACATACATATACAGAAACATGGAAAACATTAACCTAAAACACAAAAGCATGCATGTGTATTTTCTCCACTTATACAGTCACATACAGAACATGCAGTGCACGTAAACAGCTCGCAAATACATATAATGCATTGACAAAAACATACACATGAGCGAAGACTTGTGCACGTATAGTTACAGAAAATGAAGGGCTTGGACAAACACAAAAAATACTTGGAACACAAAAGACATGCCACACTTGTTTTTGTTTACAGCTCTGTCACTATGGATACTGTAGTAAAACTCCAGCCAATAGGAACGCAGCCACCAGAGTGTGGCGACCAATCAGCGCTCACTGTCTAGGCAGTTTGCCCCCCAGCTGTTATCGTGACCCAGAACTCTCCAGACACACATACAGTATGAATGCACTGATGCAGGCTGGACGGTTACTCACAGATGCAGTCAGCCTGCATGTCTGCACGCAAATATTAACTCGCTCACACACAAACACATTTACCTATTTTTGTCACTGTAGGAGGACTTCTCATCGACTTACAATCATTCCTTGGACATTTATAACCTTAAAGGAATATTTCAACCACAAAATGACCATTTGTATATCAATTACTCTCCTCGTGTTACCTTGAATTCTTGAAGAAATAGTTGTTTTTCTCGCATGCTGCCACGACGAACGCAGAATCAAAAAACAGAGAAAAGTCTTGATGAATTTAAGTAAATGTGTGCCGAGTTTAACAACAGCAAATCTATATCAAAACATCCGTTTATAAACTCTCACACATCTCGTACAGAATAGTCCAAGTCTCATTTATCCAGTCGTATGCTCGCTACTTCCCAAACATGTGCATCTTCGCTAAAACCTGACTGTTTAGTATTATTAGTAATATTAGTAAACGGATGTTTTGATATAGTTTCTCTGTTGTTAAACCTCACCCCCATTTACTTAAATTCATCAAGACCTTTCTCCGTTGTTTGATTCTTCATTCCCCGTGGAGACATGCAAGAAAAACAAGGTTTTCTTCAAGAATTCAAGGTAACACGAGGTGAGTAATTGATATATAAATGGTCATTTTGTGGGTGAAGTATTCCTTTAACCACAACCACTGCATGTCTAACCCCAACCCTTAAACTTAACCTTAACCAAAAAACAAATCTTAACCTTAAATCTTAACGGTTTACCCTGGTGTCTGACCTAAATAAGAAGTGAGTCCCCGCAGTGCAACTGTGTGAACAGATTTCTGAGAGCAACACACACACACACACACTCACGCACTCCTCAGGCGGTGTAATGTGGAAGCTATCGTGACAATCCTTCCAATAACTGCTGTTGTTTACATTCTACCAAACACCTCCAGGCACTTCCTCTCCGCCTCTGTCCGACTACCCATCAAGCAGGTTTAATGCACCGTCTAACCAATCGGATCGCTCGCTCCTCCTTCCTCTGGCTTTCATTGAGGAAAGTGGATCCAGATCTGACCCAGTGAGGAGCGAAAGGTGCTCTGTGGTCGGGCTGGTGTAGCAAACAGCAGAGGGAGGATGTGAACGCACAACTAACCTAAACATGAGATAGAGACGTGATCGTTTACGTGGTCTGCAGTGCAGCATGTTGTTGGCTTTTCTTACATCGCTCTTTATAGGATGCTTTTCACTCTGCTACCTACTGATGGAGATTTTGTGAAGGGAATAACGTGACAGATGTTTTCTTTTTGTTGGAAAAGATGTTTTTTTAAATTGGTTTGTTTGTAAATATTAGGAAAAAGCAGACAGTGTTTGAGTTATGGCAGACAGAGAGTGTTCCAGGATGTCAAACTCGAAAATATTTCCTGCTGCTGGTTAAAATCAGGCGGCTACCTCCGGGTCAGAGAAGTGAAGCCGATGCTGAAGTGCCTTAAACCTGCATTCTCTCTACCAGCCAGCAGGGGGCGACTCCTCTGGTTGTATAGAAGTCTATGAGAAAATGAGCCTACTTCTCTCTTGATTTATTACCTCAGTAAACATTGTAAACATGAGTTTATGGTCTCAAACACTAGCTTCAAGTCTTCTTCAATACAGCATGATGTTCATTTAGTAAATTATGGTCCCATTTAGAGTCACATAGACCATAAAGCAGGGGATGCTTTAGGGCGGGGCTACCTTGTGATTGACAGGTCGCTACCACGGCGTTGTCCGGTCTGGGAGTTGTCCGTGTTTTCATCTTACAACTTTACACCTTTCACAGTGCGTTTTCACTTCATGAAAGTTAATTATAACCTTTTTGCCTAAAAATGTCGTATTCAGCGTTGGGTTGTGCTTAGCTCCACCCTCTGGTGTCACTTCTGGTTGCAAAAAAAACCAACATGGCGACGACCAAAATCTCGGACTCGAGGCTTCAACTACGTCCACTTCTTATATACACTCTATGTTCGGAGCTTTTAGCAAATTACATCGGGATAGCTGAAGGGGTGGTTGTCTTTTGATAGTTTTATTTCATGCGTCAGCAGTAATTTAGGAGTTTATTGTGGAGAGAAATCCCTGCTGTGATTCAGTGACAGAGGCTGAAATGTAACGTCGGAGGACTTTTGGAATCTAACCGTACTTATGGAAAAACCAAGCTGTGGTTTTGCAGGAACCGTGGAGCTGTGTGTGGGCCTGCGGTGTGTGTGTGTGTGTGTATGTTAAGTCACTTCTGCATGTGCACAAATGTGTGTGTGTTTGTGTGTGCACGTTAGAGCTCGGTGGAGGGAAGGAGGGAATAATTGCGGGTTTGATCCGACTAATAGCCCATTGGCATGACAGACTGTTTGAATGAAAGTAGATGTCTGCATGCCAGCTTACCGCACACACACGTTTTTATAGGAAATAAACATAATTTAGATGAATGAAAGTGTTTGCATGCCAGCCCGGAGCTCTCCATACACACACACAAACACACACACACACTGACAGACCTTGTCCCGTCTTTAGATCAGTGAGCCATAAGCAGCAGCGCCAGATCTACCCAGCAACACACACACTTCCTCTAACCTTACCCCCTTAGTGAAACACGTGTTTCTTTCACACTCGTCCAATTCAAACAGATGGGAAGTGAGGAGAAAAGAATAGGAAATGAGACAGTGGGAGGGAAGGGAATGATGGAGCGGTGGAAGATGAAAAGATGCATGGGACGACGGTAAGAAAAAGAACAGCAGGAGAGAAGAGGGTAAGAAAGATCAGGAAAGAAAAGGAGGGTAGCGGGGGATGCACAGTCTAAAAAGAGGAAGGAGAAATGAATGAGGAGAGACGTTGAGCGGGACAAAAGTCGTAGAGAAACACACAGATGTACGTAGATTTAATACAGAGACTGCAAGCATATTTTAAGCAAATTTCAAATACATTCCTTTCTGGGTTTTAGTTTAAAAATAGCAAAGAGGAGGGACAAGGTGGAGACATGAGACAGGAAGTGGAGAAGGGACAGACCGGACGGGAGAAAGGAGGGCACGAGTGTTTTTGTGATGTTCACGAACATGAAGTAATGAGAAGGGAATAAAACTGCTGCCGGTAACAGAGCTGGTCAGGCGTTCACTCCACACACACACACACACACACACACACACACACACACACACACACACACACACACACACACATGCTCGTAGTCTCGGAGACCGGCGCTATCCAGCGACTGACTCTGCGGGGGGGCCAGACGCAAGGGGAATCCCGTGAGAGACAGTGTGTGTGTGTGTGTGTGTGTGTGTGTTTGCTTGTATGTGAGATCATTGCATGAGGGAGAAGGTCACGATAACAAGCTACTCAGACTGGGAAGTGGGACAGAAACACAGACAAACAAGGATTTATCAAGACAAACAAACAATCTCTGCCGCACTAAAAATAGATGGTTGCCGTGGAAAGTGGAGGATCATATAGATGTACGGTAGGAAATGTCTTTGGTGCATTTCAATTTCTGCAATTTTAACCATAAATCAGCCAAATTACAGATTGTGGCACATATTTCCCCAAACAGCTGCCGTGCAGGATCAGTGAAATACCAGAATAAACTTTAGTTGATTTAAAATGAAAGTAAAAGAAAAAGAAGGGTGGAGAGACAGGAAACATATATATCATTATTCTTGGTTACACCTACAAAAGTTTCTTTTATCATAAATATCACAGACTTACTAGAAATTTTTAAAAAGTGCAGTGTCTCACACAGCAGCACTGTCTGCTAAAAATATGTTCCCATACAACTAAACTGCATTCTCAATTACGTTTGGAGGGAAACATACAAATATATTTGTAATATAGTCAGGGGAAGGCCGCTGCAATTGACGTAGTATAACGAGCGACGGTTAATGAAAGTTATGTGGAATAATAACGAGTATAACAAGGGACAGAGTCCCGTGTGAAACTAAAAGGCAACATTCACTTACGTAGGTCATTTTAAGCCAAACCATGATGTTTTTTTTTTACTAAATCTAATGAAATAGTTTTGTTTTGTTTAAATTTACAACGTTATCAACATGTTTAAAGCTGTGACCTTAATCTGGGAGAAAATATAATCTCACACAGACATGCAGACATTTTGCGTCTTTCAGTCTGACAACTGACTGATCGAGTCCGTACACTTCCTCGTGTAACAACCTAGTTTCCATGGAGATCTGTGGTAAAACTAGCGATTTTAGTTGTGGATCAATTTCGTCATTGACAGCAATCAAAGCCCAATTCACATGTAAGTCAGAATAAAATATATTTAAAGCCTAAAAAGACACTCTTGGTCGCTGTTATGAGCACAAAGTGGAAGCTGTTAATCATCCGTATTGATTAAAATCACTGCACATCTGTTCACTCAGACACACGTGAGACACGATGAAGACTGGAGCTGAAACACGTCTGATGTCGACCGCTTATTACAAACTGTACATGGTCACGCTCACACATGTTTGAATGCACTTTGCATGCCAGAATACACTCACTCTCTCTTAATGTGTCTCTCACCCACTTGCTCTTCATTTACTCATGCAAGCACGCAGAGCAGCACAATAGCAGACACTCTAACAGACTGGGGGGGGAAATGGGTTACCATAAGAGGCTTAGACAGTCTGGGTGTGTTTGGTCATACATGGCTGGGCGGGCTGGAATAATGGTCCAGTTGGTGCGACCCCATCCACTCCATAACGTGTGTGAGAGTATTAATAGAGAGGGTATTACAGTCATTCAGATATGAAGAGCCCCAGATTAACCCCCAGATCACGGTGTGTGTGTGTGTGCACGTATGATGATATCTAAAGCTTCAAATAACTGTTAGACCACCAAACCGTGATGCTGTCAACAGATTCTACATCTGCCCTTCTCACTCCTGTTTTTCTGTTTACATCTTGTTCACTTGCACATCTTTATTTTATCTCTCTCTCCTCGCTCAATTTGATTTCCCTCTGGTTCTCTTCTTCTCTTTCTCTGCCTTTATTTGTTTCATTCTGTCTCACTTGAATTCCTCAATCTCTGTGTTAATACTCAAAGATTCTCTTTTGAGTCTACATTTTTCCCAGGAGCTGGTAGCATCTTGCTCAAGTCCATTTGTCTGTTATGGACACCAAGGCTTTGGCTTTCTGGCACTCTGTCCTCTATAGTGTTGCTCTCTCGCTCATACTGTGCTTTATCTTTATCTTTACATATGACACAGTAAATAGGTTACTGGTTTAGCACTTTAAATGCTGGTTAAAATCAGAGGGCAACCTCCGGGTCTGAAAAGTGAAGTCAAAGCTGAAGTGCCTTAAATTTGCATTCTTTCTACCAGCCAGCAGGGGGCGACTCCTCTGGTTGTATAGAAGTTTGATTGTATAGAAGTCTATGAGAAAATGAGCCTACTTCTCTCTTGATTTATTACCTCAGTAAACATTGTAAACATGAGTTTATGGTCTCAATCACTAGTTTCAAGTCTTCTTCAATACAGCATGATGTTCATTTAGTAAATTATTGTCCCATTTAGAGTCAGATAGACCATAAAGCAGGGGATGCTTTAGGGCGGGGCTACCTGGTGATTGACAGGTCGCTACCACGGCGTTGTCCGGTCTGGGAGTTGTCCGTGTTTACGTCTTACAACTTTAACTCTTTCACAGTGTGTTTTCAGTTTATGAAAGTTAATTAGAACATTTCGTTCGCCTTAAAATGTCTTATTCAGTGTTCAGTTGTACTTAGCTCCACCCTCTGGTGTCACTTCTGGTTGCAAAAAAACAAGATGGCGACGGCCTAAATGCTGAAATCAAGACTTGTTAGATTTCTACCCACAAGATTCACATCTACATAAATCTAGAGTTGCTTCAAATGCTGATGGCTCACAAGTTGGGACATCAGCAGAACTAATTTTGCTCTAAATATCATCTTTGACATGCTTTCCAACAATCACATTAACTGTATTTATAGTACATAATTTGGAGTCACAGTGAGTAATCTCACATAGCCAGACTTTGTGATGAAATTGTGAGGCAGGTTTCAGTTTTAAAGCACCTTCCTTCAGTGTCTGCCCTGAATAATATCATTAGTTTGAAGTGTAATCACAGTCTATAGTGTCAGACTGCTATAAATATATGTTTTCTATGCCTCTTAATATACATCTTGTATCTGTGTCTTCACTCCAGGTTCAGACTGTTCCCGTAACTTCACCAGTCCCTCGGGTCTCATCGAGTCCCCGGGCTTCCCCGACAAATACCCCCACAACCTGGAGTGCTCCTTCATCATCATCGTGCCCCCCAGCATGGATGTGACCCTCACCTTCCTCACCTTCGACCTTGAGAACGACCCCCTGCCGGGCGGAGAGGGGGACTGCAAGTACGACTGGCTGGAGGTGTGGGACGGACTCCCGGGAGGTGAGACGTTCATCAACTGGATGTGTTTATGGATCATGATGATGATGATCATGTATCAATGATGTTAAACAATAATTCAACCATTCCACGAGTCAATACCAAAAAAGAGGAAGTTAAAATGGTGCGTATTCGGCCCTGCCTACATCAGTATTGATTGAGGTGGAGTAGCAACTATTTCAGTAGCTGTGCGTTGGTAGATGAAAGCTAAGCTCACAGGCAGGATTCTGGCTCCCACTGTGGAGAAACATCATAACGTTTCAAGGGGAAAATAAAATAGGAGTTGCTGAGAGGAGGGAGGAAAGAGGGGAGGTGAGAGGAGGAGCGGCAGAAGGCTAGGATATTTCTGGTCTCGCTCCTAGAAGGACTGGAAGAGTTGAGAAGGACAAATGTAAGGCACGGAGACCTTGGATGTGGTTTCAAGAGATGGAAGAGGTAGAGAGAAAAAGAAGAGCGGTGGAAGGGCAGGGAAAGGTCCTCCACTCGCTGGGAAGACGAGAACAAAGGAAGGAGAAGTTGAGATGAATACATGAAGGCCAGGAGAGCACTGGGAGGAAAGAGAGACAGGAGGATTTGAAGGGAGTTCAGCAGGTTGGAGTGGAAGAGGAGGAAGATTCGTCTTGGAAAATAAATCTTTCCTGCAAGTATTTTATGCTTTTCTATTTAGTTTTGATCCTTTTTTGTAGTGTTTTTGTGTGATACTTTTTATTTCTTTGTCGTTTTTTAGTTTTAAAAATTGGACAATTTTGACTGGAGACTTTTCTAATTGCTTTATTATTAAAGAGGACCTATTATGCTCATTTTCAGGTGCATACTTACGTATTTACATGCTTCAATGTTCAGCCGAACCAAACTCTTCGGACTCCGCTCCGGCTCCGCTCTAACTAGCTTTGTTTGAGGGCGTGCCAAACTAGCCGCTAGGCAAAATGTGTTACTTGGTGACATCACCACGTTACAGAAGAAAAGGCGGGACTTCAATCAAGGCGTTTCAGGCAGTTCAGGAGCAGTGTTTCCCTTTGGCGTGGACTTTGTAACTTTGCAGACCTTTTACATGCACAAGAAACTCTATAACACTAAAGGAAAGGGGAAAAAAGCACAAAAGCATAATAAGTCGTCTTTAAATATATCTTGTAAAGTATTTAGAAGTTACCCAGTAAAGATTGAACAGCATTAGTAGCAAAGGAGAGCAAATAATGGTGCTTTTCTTCTTATGAATAACTTTGCTGTAAATATGAATTCAGCCTGAGGAGAGAAGACAAGTCTGAGAGATGGTACAAAGAGAATAAAGAAGAAAAGCCACAATATCTTTACTCATTTCCAGGAGATTAAATAGAAGACAAGAGAGGTTACGCAGAGTTGAAAGTAAAAAAAAAAAAAAAATGAAGATGACCAGAAAGGCAAAAAGAGAGAGGGATGGAAGAGAAAGAGAGGATGAAAGGCTTCTGCTCTAAGAGAGACTACGAGAAGGATGGCAGGATGAAAGGAGAGGAAGCAAAGTGGAATGAAGTGGGAGGAGGTTGAAAGGGAAGGAAATATACAGGATGAGATGCAGAGGTGAAGGACTTAGTTCAACCTTTGCAGGAGAGCGGAGTCGTGAGCAGGACGAGAGGACGAGAAAGCATGTTTTTTTCTTATCAGGTTACAACGTGTTCAAGTGTTTATGGTTGTTTTTGTGTGCGTGTTTTTGCATTTACTCTCATGTATGTGTATGAGCAACCCGACCTCATGGAAAGGCGTATAAAAAGCACAACATTACAAGGACATTATGCGTGTCACGAGGACGCATTTTAGGCTTTTTAATCCCCGGGGCGGAAATTGGGGCGTTACAGTTGCTCTTTTATAAACATAAAGAAAATAAAGGAGTATTTAACATGTAAATTATGTACATAATGCTACAATACAAACATAATATATTTAAGTTAGTACTCAAATTTAAAAAGATAAGAAAATAAGATATATGAAATATGTACAAATATTTGCATTATGACAAAATATTTGAAAAAATAACCACAGTGCAAATAAGGAAATACAAAATGCTGAGAAGTGGGATGTATTAGGTGTTAATATAAATGCCAGAATGGTATAAATAAGAATATTTCTTGAAATGTACAGTATAGTAAATGCAGTATTAGTGACAGTATTGCACAGTTAAAACAGTCTAAAAGTCTGTCTACAAGCATGTTTAGAGACGGCGCAGCTTAAGTTAGTTGCTACGAAACAAATTGAAAAAATAAGTTAAAGAAGGAAGCTAAAAGTTGCCAAAAATAAGAAAACGAGCAGGAACAACTGCAGCGACTCGTTTATGAAAATCATCATGGTCGGGCTTAAAATACGTACAAAATAAATAAGTAATAAGTACGGAAACAACGTAACAGAAGTACGGAAAACACGCCGCTAAAGTAACTTACAAATAACTCAACACTTTGGGACACAAACACTTAAAACACCGTTCTCCTGGTTGAAAGTCCTGTGTTTGTTGGACCCTTCCACCGCCATTCCCGCCCGCCATAAGACATCACCAGCTCTGAGCGTAGAAAATGTACACGGATGCATTCACATCGCAGTCAGTACAGACTTCACGGCGAACAAATGATACGCCAAAAGCAAGAACGGCGTTCTCATTGCACGCTAAATGACTTGCAATTTACCGTGTCATTCATACTCCATTTGGTGTGACCGGGTTGGTATGAGTGTGATTGTGTTGCTTGCTCTCATTCCCCTCCATGGCATCGGTATCATTATGTGTGTGTGTGTGTGTTACCACGTACAGTACTGTATCTGTTTTCAGAGGTCATGCAGGGGACAAATGTTCCTTCTGTCAAGTTTATACGCCGCTGAAATTAAATTCATAAACAAAGAGGAAGAAAGAGAAATGAGACCATTTTTGCCTGCGAGCCAGAAATATTAAATATTAAATCCTCAAAAAAAAATATGTTCAATTCGTTGGACCCAAATTTTATGCAAACATGGGTCATTTATTTATAGAAATCATCTCTTGTGGATTTGAGATTCTCTCCCTCTTCCTCTTTTTTTTTGCCTTTTTCCTCACCACCACCACCACCACCAAGAAAAGAGTTATTACCGTTATTTTCTCTAGAGCCCGATTTCAAATATCCACCCATCCCAAAAGGGAAGAGAAAAAAAATCAATAGCGCTGATCGATCGGCGGCTATTTTCTTCCTCTTCCTCCTCCACAAGCCTCCCAGTGTGAGTACAGTATCTGTGTGAGGAGCAGGATGAATCAACACACACACCCTGGAGCTCTAAATCACACTCATCTGTTTGTGTTGACATGTACAAGTTGTGGTATTAGAGAAGAGGACAGTAGAGGAATCACTTAGATCCTGGGATTTACACACACATATATAGAGCAACACATTGTAAAAGCAGTGACAGAGTTGATAGATGGAGGGATGAGGAGGTGATGACATGAGAGGGTGGAGTGATGAGCAGATGTCAGCGGAGGAAGGAGTGATAGAGATAATGGAAGAAAGGAAAAGTAGCAGAGGATAGAGAGACAGACAGATGAGGATTAAGGGATAAAGGGATTGATAAAGGAATGAAAATATCAATAAATCATCTTGACACCTGGATGAGTGAGATCGTTGTGACGTCTTGTGTAACCAGCACATCACGAGTCACACAAATAAAACCAGCATATATAAATTGCAGACAGACAATGAACTAATCCACTACTTGTTTGATGGACAGTGGGCCCTCTGATTGGTCGATACTGTGGGACCAGGGTGCCTCCTGAGATCCAATCATCTACCGGGATCCTCTCTCTGTCCTTCCACACGGACATGGCCGTGGCTAAAGATGGCTTCTCAGCTCGCTACAACATGACGCACAAGGAAGTCAGTGAAAGTAAGTTTACGTTAGTGCTGTTTTTTTATTTTTAAATAAAATAAATGCCAGAATATTTGGTGTAAATCTCTTCCTCTCCCCCCTCCTATTGTCTTGTAGCGTTCCACTGCAGTAATGCGTTCGGTCTGGAGTCGGGAAAGATCACAGATGACCAGATCACGGCCTCGTCAAGTTTCTACGATGAACACTGGCTGCCGCGACAGGCCCGACTCAATTACCATGACAACGGATGGACGCCCAACGAAGACAGCAACAGGGAGTTCATACAGGTACGAGTCTAGAGACCTGGAGCTGTGCTGCAAACAAAGTAGGATTCTCACCACATCAGTGACACTTGCAATCGCTCACATGCCGTATGGTCACACAAATCCTAATTTAAAACGGAGCAGTGCACTAAATTATGAACGGATGTACACGTTAGAAGTTTAACCGACCTCTTCATCTCAGTTAAACACGAAGTGAACTCACACCTACGGACTAATCCCCTAGAAATCCTGTTTACATACAATTAATCTGCAACAACAAATACATGTTAAAGTTACTGTGAGGAACTTTTAACAGTCTCAATGTAATACCGATGCCTCTGTATGACCTACATAAGCAATCAGTGAGAGTATTGGCTATTTCTATATAGTTATTCTTTATGCTTGTAATCGGTGCCATCGGGTCGGATTCTGCAAAAAATCAGATGAAATCATGCAGGAAGGGAGGCACGGGAGAACCAGAACCAGGACTTCGCGAGGGCAGACTGTCAGACCTTGCTGCAGTAAAATGAGAGTTTTTCTAAATGGACTCTGGTGCTCGGGAACACTACCACTTTTGTCCACAAATCAAATCGCCAAAATCAACACAAAATTCAAGTTCACGTTTTCTATTAACATAATAAGGAAACGTTAACGTATCTGGCAAGTCACAAAAATGTTGATACTGAAGTAAAAAAACAAAAATGATTTAGTAGTATATAATAATAATCTCTAGTAGACCAGATTTGGTACACCTAGTACATAAAAAGCTCTTTTTTTTTTTTTTTTTTTTACTTTTGAGGGGTTTCTTCTTTTTCATCGGGATGTGGCACAAATCCAAGGTCCCTGAAATACAGAATCTTACTCCTGAAAAAGTTTACTCTGCCGAAACTAAAAACAGATCGCACTTCTTATTTTAATAGCATCTTTTTTTTCTTGCGTTGACATGTCACACATAATAACTCCGCCACAGCTCTATTTGTGTCAGCGTATGTGAGTGTGTGGGAGGGAGAGAGAGGGAGAGAACGAGTGAGTGAGTGGGAGGTGTAGTGATATCAAGGTTTAGCAGCTAGATGCCTGGGTAAGGCATTGTTTCCCGTATTTTATCACGGTGCCAACTTCCTGCCATCCCTGTGCCAGGCGTGAGTTATGAGGCTGTCTGGGTGAGAGGGGAAAGGGAGTGTGAGGTTCACTCACCCCTCAGACAGAAATGAATTCAAACCAGCCTGCGAGGCGCTCGTCTGTGAGACGCCTCCTATAAACAACACATTATCTTGCTGGGTGTCACCTTCCTGCAGCCTTGCAAAGACGGCCCGCAGGTTTTGCTTTACTCATTGTCAACAAGCTTTTTTTTTAAAAGGGCGTAATCTCATCCAAGATTTCCCCTCATTTAGGTATCAGTTTGATCCCTTCCTGTAGCCAACGTCATCTCTATTTCATAGAAATTTAAGAGCAAGTTTCGAGAGCCAGAAACTCTCATCATCTCCAACTGGTCAGGATGCCAGCTGCTTGACTCTCACTTTTCCTGACTAAAATCTTGCAGCACATTCACAACACAAAAAAGCTCCTAAGAATGAGTCTCCGTTGCGTGGTTAACATGCTCCATCCTCTCTAAGGCTCTGATCACACAGAGCGCGTTTTGCACGCAGCACACTTTTCACACCTTTTGTCCCCATCAGACAGAGCGTTTTTTTAAGTTTGCTGCGTCTTTTTATTTTTTTATGTTGCCAGGCAACCACTAAATGAGTGCTAACTAAGGCAGCCCAAATACCCTTTTTGGGCTTCGAAGCTTCGGTGAGAAATATTCGAAGGTATCCGAAGCTTCGTGACGCAGTGGGGCGCAGAAGGCTGACATGTCTTAGGATTTCTACATTATTACATACTTGTACATATAAAAAATAAAAAATATTTAAAAACTAAGCATTCGAATTACTGATTTGGAGGTTGAATACCATGGCAACGGCCGGTGCTTTGAAGCCCTAGTGCTAACGTTACCTTATTATAAACCACGAACTGTACGTGACCCAAATAATTAATAGTACGGTTTAAATTAATGAAAACAACCTATCCAAAATCTCAAGTACCGCACTCATTTGCCTCCTGCTATCTGTTCAGATCATGGTAACTACAGTTAGTAAACTCATAAAGCTCCAGGTATCCAGCAAAAGTCACCACAATGAGAAGAAACACTAATGACGTCGGGCGCTTTTCCACTCTGAGTTGAATTATTTTCAACTCGAGGCGTTCAGGGCGCTCCTGTAAAAACGCGAGGCGCTCAGCAACGCAGAAACAGCGCGCAAAACACTTCAATCTCATTGAAAACAATTACAAAGAGCCGCCCCGGGCTGCTAAAACCTGTGATTAGAGAACCCCTGATGTGCTGCTTCTAAGAAATGATCAAGTTCAGTTGACAGTGAAGAAGCTGATCCCTCATCAGTGTTTTGCTGTCTGTTACAATGACACAATCTCAGATATGGAATAGAGAGCGGTAGTTGTGATTGTCAGAAATCTGCTGAGCAAACTCTGGGCCAGCAAACACAGGAAGGGACCGAGGCCAAGAGGCAGCGTGAGGCCGAGGTCCCATCAGTCTCACACTTCCTTCCTGTTTCACCTCAGCTGCAGCTGACAGCTCACTCTCTCTCTCTCTCTCTCTCTCTCTCTCTCTCTCCGGCCCACTCTCAGAATTAGCTGACATTAAAGAATTTTGCTTGACGTGAATCGCTTGAACGACTCTCCATATTTTATTCATGAAATCTCTTTTTTTTTTTGTCCTGACATTCAGATTTGACCACATAATCTCCTCATGAGCTCATGAAAAGACCCGGTTCAGATTGTATTGTTCGTTACACATCTACATAGAACTATCTGGACGTGAAGCTTCTACTTCTCTGGTGTTGTCTCTCTCTAGTCACCGGTGTTGTGGTCGGGGTCGCTGCGTTCCACAGAGGCTCTCAGCTGTTCCTCTGCGTTAACACCTAGAGCGAGGCCCCTCCATGTGTGTGTACATAGGTGTGCGTTTGTGTATATGTGTGTGTGTGCAACCTCCTGTCTTGACAAGCAGCTGTCATAAATGCCAACATGCCTCTCCTTCTTGCATCTACTGTAGCACACTCCGGTCTCTTATAGCGCAGTGTGTGTGTGTGTTCATGCATGTGTATGTGTGTGTTCGTGTTTGTTGTTAGGTGTGCACATGCAGCTCGGGCATGTGTGTGTTGCCATGTTGGCTCAAGAGCCACGTGTGTGTTGTTTAAATCTCTCTCTAGGGCACTTTCTCTGATGTAGCATGCTATTGTTCTATTCTATTCTAGAGATATAGATATTCTGTAAGTATACGATTTCACTTTGTTAGGAGTAATATAGATTTTACGTTAATTCAGACTTTGATTCTCATAAACTGTCGTTTTGGTCACATGAGGTTGGCACTGGTTACCATGGTTACACGTCTCCAAATGGCAAGGAGGCTCTCAGGAAGTGACGACGTAAATTACTGCTCAGTGCGTCTGAAAAGATAAAAACTACTGGTTAATTCACACAAAAGTATGTTGAACGATAGTACACATATTGCAGTAATTTACATCGTCACTTCCTGAGATCCTCCTTGCCGGTTGGAGATACGTAACCATGGTAACCCGCACCAACCTCATGCAACCAAGCGATGATTTGTGAGAATCATAAAGTCTGAACTGATTTAAAAACTATATGACGGCTATAGCAAAGTGGACTCTTATACTTACACTTAAATTGAAGCGTTATTGACGTTACAGAGCTGTCCGTCATTGAATATGAACGTTGTCGCATTGCATTGTGGGATATTTATGCCACCGTAGTGTCCAGTGTTTGCATACTCGCGTAATACTGGTTTCATACTAAGATTTCGTACATACTAAAATATCTCACATACTGTTTTAGCGTAATGAATAGCATGTTACGGAATTTCGGATGCAACTATTCTATTCTATTCTATTCTATTCTATTCTATTCTATTCTGTTCTGTTCTGTTCTGTTCTGTTCTGTTCTATGCCGGGCTGGTCCAGTGAGGTGTGGTGCAGATTGATGATGTGAGTTGTGGTGGCTCCGTTATTCTAACAACTCTGTGATTGATGAGAAGCCTTTCCTGGGAAGGCTCACTTAGCATATCTCTCTCTCTCCTCCTCTTCTCTCTCTCTCTCTCTCTCTTTCTCTCTCTCTCTCTCCTGTCTCTCTCTCTCTCTCTCTCTCTCTCTCTCTCTCTCTCTCTCTCTCTCTCTCTCTCTCTCTCTCTCTCTCTCATCCATTCTTCACCTCCTCCTCTTCTTTCTCTCTCTCTTACTCCTCACCCCTCCTCTTCTCATCCGTTCCTGTCCTCGGTTCCGGACCATCGATTAGTTGTCTTGGTGGATCTCTGCTTGGCCCTAAGCGTGCAGGCGAGTGTGTGCGTGTGCGTGTGACCGTGTGTGTGTGTGACTGTGTGTGTGCGTGTTGGAAGTAATCTAAAACACCTGTCTCTCTGACAGATAACAAACGCAGCATTTTACCTCCCCCGGTGTTTTGTACCATACCCCAGTGGGATGCACCGCACACACACACTCTCACACCTACACACAACAAGTCCTGATTAATCTACAGGTTTCAGCAGCTCCAATGGAGGAGAATAAATGTTATAACCTACCGTGGAACCTTTCTCATCTTCTGCTCTTTATTTGTCTGCAGCCTCTCGTTGTAAAGTAGAGGCTTGAGTTTCCAGCCGCGGTCCCAACGTAGCAGAGAACATAATTCATGTAAACGGAGGGCTTTAAGATGGGAAATACTCAGGTTAAACAGCTGCAGGTGTGCTGTGTTCCTGGTAAGGAACTGTAACTGCTCAACGTATCCTCATTCAACGAGTCGTATGATATCTTACGGAAAGTTATTCCTAATTTTTTGTGTGCGTTTTTACTACGAATGTCCAGCAACACGTGTCAATCTCTGCTTGTTAAGTGCATACAGTCTTTTCAAAATAAACTCCCGTCTTAATAATAATAATAATAATAATAATTAATTACTTTAAAATACAGCAAAATCTCAAGGCGATTCATATGAAGGGTAAAACAATAAATAGAATAAAGAAATTATAGACGAAATATTTCATGACACAAGTTAAAAGTAATTAAAATGACTATAAAATTATAGAAATTATAAAACCCCTTGGGGAAAGTTAAGAGGAACAGGTGAGTTTTAAGATTAGATTTAAAAACAGCAAGTGAGACGTCTTCATGGGAAACAACTTAGGTTTAGGAAAAGATGGTGGTTTGGGTTAAAATAACGGAAGTGGCGTTACTTAAATACGGAAGTTACGTGACGAATAAATCAACGTTGACTTCTGGTTTCACACGGGACACAAACGGCGTTCTCCTGGGTGAAAGTCTGGTGTTTTTGGACACATCCATCCATCCCGACCTCGTCCCTATGCAGCGTTTGTTGCTCTTTATACTTCCTTGTTTGCAATACATGCAAATTGATTTTGTGGGATATGCACGTATTACAGTGCATTACTTTTCAAAGGTACGAACGGTGTATAAGAACAGCTTGAACTACTATTACCCTCAATAACATCATGTCAGACCCCAGATAAAAGCACAAAATATAGATATGAAAGTCCTCATTAGCCGTGTTAAAATATATCCACCAAAGAATATAATCTTATTTATATCACTTACAAATTGAAAGTCTATGAAATTATCATTATTGTTACTTCCGAAAGTGATTCAGAGAGCTCCGTTGTTCTGCCTGATCTCCTCATTTTGGGCACCGCGGAGCAAAACAAATGAGTATCTACTTGAGGGACCTTGAAACGAAGGAGTTTGAAGCCCGCACTCAGCACACAGCGCCGTCCATGTATAATGCAACACAGCTAGCAGCATGCCAGACACGTAGCGTAGCATCCACAATCAGGACGGGGAGGTGATTATGGCTATTGTATGGGAGGAAATTAAAATGAGCCCCGGGGTCATTACTATCGATCTGCCAGGAGAGCAGCACAGAGAGAGAGAGTAGGAGGAGAGGAAAGTGGAGCGGTGAAGGTGAGAGATGGATGCTGATAAGTTCAGGTGTATATTTGTGTCTATTTTTAATCAATTTAATGTTGTAAGAGCGTCGGCAGGAGGGCGTCGTGTCAAGTGCGTGACTTGGGTTTTGGGCTAAAATTAGAATTAGATTCAGATCAGCGAAGGTTGGAGAATTTCATTATCAGGTCTAAGTGGTGTAATGTACCAAAGTAATAATACTTACAGACGTTACAGTACTTATCTGTTTTTACATTTCTGTCAACTTTCACTTCAAAATGTGTCTTTATTTTGCATCGAGAACGGTTAGTGTAAAAGTTTCTAGCGAGCGGTGAGTCGCGCAGGACGCTGGACGCCCCTGATTTGCATAAAGTATCCTAGACCTCAACTTAATGCAGATAAGGAGCGGCCAAGGCAACGCCCCGTCTCTCTAATCGTGCCCTCTCGCTACCAGAACGCATTGCTCGGCTGCTGTGGAGACGTACCATTACCTGATTTAACATTATAGACGTGACCACTGACTATTTGTGCAACAATTTAGCCACAAATTCACAGACTGACCGAACACGGTCCAAACATATACTCGGTTTTGTTTTAGTTTTAGTTTTGTTCTTCATGTAGCCTCCATTTTTTAGGTGGTGTTACATGTTACGAGGAATAAACTTAACATAAATCTCAAAATTCTGTCTTCCTTTCTTATTTATTAACTTGTACTTTCAATACTTAAGTACATTTAATATCAACCACTTTAGGACTTACTCAAGTAATATTCTAATAGGTGACTTAAACTTAATTTTCTGGTTAGATATCTGTACTTTTACTCAAATGTGGCCTTCAGGTCCTTCCTCCACCACTGTCAGTTCTCAGCTTGTTTGCATTCTTTAATGTTTTATTCATGTCGTTTTTTTTTTATTCTTTGGTAAAACCTCCTCTCTCCTCCTCGCCAACAGGTGGACCTTCATACGCTGAAGGTGCTCACAGGCATCGCCACCCAGGGCGCCATTTCAAAGGAAACCCAGAAGGCTTACCACGTCACCACCTTCAAGCTGGAGGTCAGCACCAACGGGGAGGACTGGATGGTCTACAGACACGGCAAGAATCATAAGGTAGGCACTAACACACGTGGGATGAACTGGGAAAGTAGTCGGGGCGAGAGAGAGAGAGAGAAAGTCTGGATGCTCTTAGGTGAAGCGCACACACATGGAAGAGGCCGAGAAACACATGAGACGGAATATATGCAGCACTTGACCACAAGCCCAAAATCCAGCCGGTGTCTGCAATTAAAGCCATTCCACCGCCGCTCTGTTGGCTTCATTTTAAAGGTTTACGACCGAGCCAGAATCAGCACACGTCTCCCAGCTCCGAGTGATACCTGACATCACCGAACGCAGCTACGCTCACAGCGCAGTCTGCTTTTCACATCTGGTTTGTGTTACTCACTGGTCAGAGTTCTGCCTAATGTCGACCCGGTTGGACAGGTTTCTAAAGCTGCTTCTCTCGGCGGTGTTAAAGCCTGATGAATCATCAGTGAGTGTGCTGCAGTCTGGAAGGGCGGGGGGGTGGATAGAAATGAAGCAGGCGGTACCGCGGGTCTTTAAAATGGTTGCAATTAAAGTGGAGGAGCGTTCCAGTGGTTGCGGCTGTTTTTTCCATCACGGCCGTTCTCCCCACTGCTGCAGCGGTCACATGTGTTTGTCCTGCGGTCTTAACGCCACGTCTAGCTCTGCGCTATAAACCCGCTAATACATGCACACGCACTCGCAGATGCATACATGCTGTACAGTGCAAATGCTTCTTTTCCTTTGAGAGGGAAACAGGAGATCCAGTCTAACCATCTGGGGTTCCTCTGTGGACTGCAGATCCCATAAGGCTTATGGATGTAGCGAACTCCCAGAGAAATGATTGATGGATAAAACACAGGGAGGAGTCGGGGAGGAAATAAATAAATATATTGAGGGATGATAGAAGAATCAGGACAAGGAGGTGAAGTTTTTTTTTAATCAGGTTCATAGCTGTTAAGATTAGTCGACGTTTAATTGCTGCAGTACGAACGAGTCAATCCACCTCTTTTTAAAAATCAATCAATCAATCAGTTGTGTTGTCAGTCAAACAGAGATATCCTGCTGACACCAGGCTTTGATAATCCAATACGCAAAACGGATTAATGATGATGTTTGAGGTTAGTTGTTGGTGTCACCACCCATAATCCCCCCTGATTCCCCCCATAACCCTGGAAAGCTTCGTTTCAGAGCTGAATGCCTATGGGAGGCACAGAGGGGTGTGTGTGTGCGTGCATGTGCATAATGTGTGTGTGTGTGTGTGTGTTTGAGGAAATGGAAGAGGAGGAGGAAGGGTTTCGAATAACTCCGCAGCAGCTTCTGGTGGAATATCCCTCCCGTGTCTTCAACCTCAAACCAAATGGTAACGGTCTTTTTTGCCCCCCCGGTGTGACAGTCTGTGCTGTAATCTGATGGTTCAGCTTCGGGTCGTCAGACGGTTCATTTGATCCACTACTGTTGGCTATCATAATCTCATCTGTACGTTATGGATATTAATCAGATATATGGATGTTTTGTCATCCTCACACTGGAGGCTTGAGCAGAGCGTGTGTGTCGCGGTTTCCTCATGCTTTTTTAGGTCTCGCCTATTTTTTTCTGCATGCCGCGTGCAGTTCACAGAAAAGACAGACAGTGAAAATTATCTTTATATAAACCGTATATTGACATCATACCAGCAGCATTACTACACGTTCAATGTCTAGACATCTGTAAAATATGTTGCAGACATGAACAAAAAGTTCATGTTTATTTTTAACTCAACACTTTATGTTTCAAAATAAAAGCTCTCAGAATTCCTTCATTTGTTAACACGAGGCTTTTATTCTGAAATATTTGCAGGACAGTGTTGCAAGGAAATGCAGCGACTTGCACGGCTCCATAAATGAATAGTAACGGCTTTTAATCATGGATTATTATTAATATTTACAAATGAGCACATCCTTCTTAAACTTTGCTCTGTCTAAAATAAATATAAATGATATTTATAATGAAATTAAATGGCGATTATTAAAGGCAAACTCTTAGGAGGACTTAGGACGCCACACGTGTGAGAGATGCAGCAGTTCAACAGCCGCCACGCAGTGCTCAAGTGTCGCGGCCTTGACTTACTGTATAGAGGCGTTCTGGTGCTTCCTCTGTCCTGAGACGGAGAGATGAAAGAGGAAGCAGAGTAAAGGTAGAGCAGAGAGAGAGCTGAGAAAAGACGAAGAGAGCAATGGTCATTTATCTAATGATGAAACGATGGTGTCAGCATCTTGGCGCCTAATGTCCCTCCTCAACTGAACATACCTCAGGCGGCCAATCAGCAACGGCCTCGCCATCCCAACCGTTCCCAGTCTTTTAGGGTGTAAAGGGAGAGTCTTGACTTTTATGTTGTAAAGTCATATAAATAACTCAACGGTCAGTGGCCAAGAAGATCTTTTGGCAGGAGTGTTTTATGGTTTGGGTGTGTAAAATGCTGTGTCGGCATTCACATCATAATCCAAGGAAATAGTTTTCATAATTGAGAGCAGATCCTGGATCATTTCATGCAGGGATCAGCAGTAAGCATGTACGTAAATGTACACGTTGAAGGATTCATTTATGCTTTTATTTCAAGATAAAGTAGCTTTTCCACCGATGCAAGGCCTCAGCTCGTCTGTGTTTAACTTGTTGAACCTGCTCTGACCTGTTCATTCATCCATCCGTCTCCCGCCTGACATTTTCATTCACTCACCTCTTCACTAGTCCTCTCAAAAACCACCTGTCATCCATCAAATCCTCCCTCCTCGTCGACACATCTTCACTCACCTCATCCTTCCAGTCTTGCTCTCTTTTCCATCCCTCCTCTTTCCTCTCCCTCCACACTCCATCATCCGTTCTCCCTCCCTCCCCTCCATATGTTTCTGAGAAAGTCATCATGAAATAGAAGTTTATGCTGCTCGAACAAATGACTTTCTGTGCTCGGCTACAGCGAAGGTTTGGTGTGAGTGTGTGTGTGTTAATCTGGAAGAATTATTGAATTAGTTTTTTATGAGCACGAGGCGTGAAAGGAGGACAGAAATGAATGGGAGCCACATATTAAGAAAATAATAGTATGAGCATATAGCATAAGTCTTGAACACACACTCGTGCACAACACAGCAGCCACTGTGACCACAGACACACACACGCTCTGGTTTTAAACATCTGGGAGCCAGCCCGTGTCACACAGCGTCATGATGATTTGTGTGATCTGTAATGTATTTGATAATGTCATTAAAGGAACCAGATGGGACATGTGGAATATATGTTAACTCGCAGGAACTTTTTTGTAGAGAAGGAGATGAATAATATTCCTGCAGCATTTGTTCCTACAGGCTCACACATGACAGGTACTGACTCGAGACATGCACCGGAGAAAGAGGGGAACGAAGGAGACAGGAAGTATAAGATACGGGGGGGGAATACCAGATTATATTCAGGCTGTTCTCGTACACCGTGCGTAGCTTTACTTTTTCATAAGTATAGAAGAAAGAATCCATTAGCTTTTAGGGAAGGAGGCTAAATAACGCTCTAAACTTGCGCTAAATTCTGGTGAGGAAAAACTGTCATGTCCATTTTCAAAGGGCTCCCTTGACCTCTGACCTCCAGATATGTGAATGTAAATGGGTTCTATGGGTACCCACGAGTCTCCCCTTTACAGACATGCCCACTTTATGATAATCACATGCAGTTTGGGGCAAGTCATAGTCAAGTCAGCACACTGACACACTGACAGCTGTTGTTGCCTGTTGGGCTGCAGTTTGCCATGTTATGATCTGAGCATATTTTTTATGCTAAATGCAGAACCTGTGAGGGTTTCTGGACAATATCTGTCATTGTTTTGTGTTGTTAATTGATTTCCAATAATAAATATATATATATGTTTGCATAAAGCAGCATATTTGTCCACTCCCATGGTGATAAGAGTATTAAATACTTGACAAATCTCCCTTTAAAGTTCATTTTGAACAGATAAAAACATGTGATTAATCCTGATTAACTATTTTAATCGATTGACAGCCCTAATTAGGACTCATCATTGCAGAAGCAGCATGCTGTGCCGTTTCTCTAGGATTAGTTGCGATTCCTAGTATTTTATGTTTCCTTTGTTTTCTGTCTTTTTATCCATAAATATTTCTTTGTTCCTCTGTTCCGGTTTTTTACATTTCTGCAGCCGTTCTCCACATCCCCTCTTGATGATCAGGTCATGTCAGATCATTTGACCCCTCATGTGAACTGTTCATGAGAAACAGGAAGAAAAGATAATGACACTATCAGCATAACTTTAACTACTCCATGAGTCAGTGCACAGATTTGGCCGTGGGCCTGGTTACGGGAGGTTGTCCACATGACGGGAGAACAGCAGTGATTTTCTGTGACCCGAGGTCTGGAGTTGAGAGATGATGTTGTCTTAGTTTGACTCTTCGTCCGGAGGAGTCGGAGACCTGCAGCTGGTAGGAGGTACATTTAAGCACGACGTGGTACAAATGTCATTACGCAGCCCTCCTGAATCGCTGCAGGCAGAGCTGTCTGTGGCCATTACACCGCTGGACCGCGGCCAACACCAAAACCTCCTATTCCCACCTTAATCTGTGGGAGGGAGGATGGATGGAGAGAGAGGGATCAAGGTGGGAGACGTGGGTGGAATTCAGGGAGGGAGAGGGAATCGTGATGAGAGGAAAAAAATAAGAACGAAAAAAACATAAGCGAAAGGTCAACCGAGCGTCGAACTGATGGAGAGAGGAGAGAGTGAGCGGTGCAGAGGGAGGAAGAGAGGTGGAGAGCAAAGGGAGAAAAGTGAGGTTCATAGGGGAACAAGTGAGTGAAGGAAAGAGGCAGAGGGGGGGAAACAAGTGTTCACAAGGGAGAACCACGGAGTGAAAGAAGGAGGGATGGACGGAGGAGAGGAGGAATAATGAGAATACCAGACAAGGGTGTTGACCACAAATCCCTCTGGATGGATCAGAGGTTTCAGCAACACAGCCTGTAAGGATGTCGGGAGAGGGGAAATTAAATAAAACGACAGAGTAGAGGAGGGGGGGGGAGGCGAGGTGAGGGAGAGGGGGGAGGTCAGAGGAGAGAGGGAGGAAAGAGTTTGTGACAAATGAAGAAAGAAAAGCCGAGAGGAAAGGGTGCCATGTGTCATTTGGTTTTGTGAGATTTCAGCCGAAGAATTCAGCTGTCAAACACAGGTTACCTCCCCGAAGTCTGTGTGTGTTTGTCCTTGTGTGATGAAATGAGAGGAGATGTGGGGGGGGGGGGTGCTTTACTATTTTATAACTCTATCCACACACACACGTAGCACGGACATTTGAATAATTCAGCGTGTCTGTGCTGGTCCTGACTGACTGACTGTGGCCCCGCGGGCTCACGACACACACACACACACACACACACACACACACACACACACACACACACACACACACACACACACACACCTGTTCTTTTCTTTCCCATGAGGTGAACGTATTCCTCGTCATGCTCTTTTTCTGTGCTGCAGTTACGCGTTAGACCTGGTTAGACGCCTCGTGACTGCACACCAGAAGCAGCTACACAACACTGTGTCCTCCTGCACACTATTGTTATTCAGCAGAGGAGGTTAGTGTGTGTGTAAATGAAGGAGAACACAGTATTCACTGCATGTCTTTCACCTCTGACCTTCACTGAGGGATGAAAGTGAACATTTGAATCGGGAAGATTTCTCTCGCTTTGAGTCGTTCTTATAGTGTCGGTTTGAAACTGCTTGTTTGTTCTGTCCTGTGTGAGAGAGAGATAAAGAAAGAGAGAGAGAGGTGTAAAGTTAAGCATCTGTTCACCTCAGTGTTCCTGGTGTCAGCTTGCCTCGTCTCTTAACACAGGTGGAAACATCGGACCATTAACCAACCAACACTCACACGTAATAACCTGAGCTGGGTTGTGGGTGTCGTCCATTAGCTGATTGTTGCAGAAGCCTTTTAGAAAGAAACTGTTAACAGTGAATTTAGGATGCTGCATATCCCGTTACACAACGTGATCTCACCCCTACGCGTCATATTCTGCAGCTGCTGGTTTGCAGCCTTTTGCGTAGCAGCTGCACCACGCACACCGTCTGTGACCGCTCCGTCCTCCGCACAGCGTTTACTTCATTAACGTGTCTTTATAGCGTTGGGTTTAAATGCCAAATAGGCGCTTTTTCTTTTCGCTTTGACACCAATAATCCTCCACCATCGTCTTGTCTGTCAACTCTCTCTCGTCCTATGAGCAGACACTTTCAGATCGTAGCGTCCGACTACCGCGGCAAGCCCAGTATCTTGATGCTGAAGGTTTGCGCTTGGTTAACGTTGTGAAACGATGCTTTGGCTTAAAATTGGCTTGTAACGTTGCGTGACTATCAGTAAAAATCCCTCTACATTTGGTTTCACACGGGACACGAACGCAGGAAAAGTCCTGCGTTTGTTCGTCCCTCCCACCCGCCCTTCGACCACTTCTCACTCTTAATACTATGTCTTTAACTCTGCGTCTAATATTGACGCTGATGTATTTACATTGGAGTTTACACTTGCTGTTTATCACACATTTACAATGAATAAGTTACACTCATTGCACTTGGTGTGAGTGATCAAACAGGGAGGTGAAAACTCAGGATAGAGTCACACAGCAGTCTAAAATATGTAGAAAAACACATTTACATGTTGACAGTGGGGTCAGCTCAGCATCGATTCACAATATTTAAGACTATTTGTTAGTGAGCTTCGATAACAATCACTGCTGGTGTTTTCCTCATCATGTTTTCAGTTTACTGAAGATATAAAGCAGCAGTTTGTTGTAACGCTGAAAAGGCTTACATCGAGCAGAAGCTGGAATACAGTAGCTGCTCTGTTCGCTGACCCTGAACAAAGCTGATAAAAGAAAAATAAATGTACATCAGACGTGTCCATGAACAGCATGTACACACACACACACACACACACACACACACACACACACACACACACACACACACACACACACACACACACACACATATATGCCATCACCAATTTAAACATCTGGTAAAGGACAGTTGCAAGCTTATACTGTATATTCACACAAACACACATGCACACAGAAAATCAAAGACTTTTGTACACATACATAAAAGCACATACATGTGTGTGCATGTGTGTGTGCACACATTTGCTGAGGAAAAGTTCCAGTGCGCACCGAGGGAAATCAGAAAGCACCCACCGGCCCCCAACTCCTCAGAGTGAGTCTCCATAATTACACTTTTACACACCGACACTCCCAACACACACACATGTAATTACAGTCCGCTGCCACGATCCCATTAAGTCTTTTGGGGCCTTTAGGCATTTTTTTCCATCATTTAACTGGTCACAGTCTCTGGTATTAAGGCCATTGTAAGGGCAGGAGTTCACTGCATGTGACTTAGTGTCGTACACCCAGTGGGTCGTGGGTTCAATTCCCAGCTGGCCCAGTAGCTCGCTCCCGTTCCAAGTCAGAAAACCCCCCTTTTCATCCATATTTTGTCACCCCTGACGGCTCCTTCTGTTTAATGGATTGGAAACAGGAAGAAAATAGTGAATTAACACACACACACAGAGAGAAACACACTCCAAAAACAAAGCGAACATCTATAAATGAGTACCCAAGCAAGTAATTGCGAGGCCTTTGGCTCCGTTGAATGAGGTTCTCTGTAATAAACACACTACGTACTGATGTAACATAATAGAAAGAGTGTTAGAGACACGGAGGGAAAACAGCCTTTGAGGTTCTTTAATGAAACAACCGGGTGGATATTTTTCCTTTAAATTTACAGCAGTATATCATCATGGCGGCGAGGGAGAGAGAAAGAGACGTGGAAAAGAAAGACGGAAAGTGAAATGTTAGGGAGAGGAGCAGAAGCCCAGCTGTGTTTTCCTGTGGTGAGAACCGATAGAGACATGACACTGTCAGAGAGACAGAGATGTAAAGTCTCGGTGTCAAGAGACAAAGACGCTGCTCCTGGCAATGTGCGCTCGCATTCAGCTTCCTTTTTATCTATATTTGTGTGTGTTTTCAGAGGAAATTACTTTGTGTGTTTGTGGTGAGATGTTGGAGCTCAAAGAGGGAGCGTTGTAAGACAGTGTGTGTGTGTCGGTGCGTTGTGGGGCGACAGAGAGTGTTTTTCCTTGCTCTCTGTGCGAGTTAAGATGTTGTTTTCCTGCGTGTGTGTGGTTGAGTCAAGGGGTTGTGAGAAGAGGATGCTCTCCCACATACTTACACCCTTGATTTATTACACACTGCATGCCCTCAGACTGTGTGTGTGTGTGTTTGTGAGTGTGTAAGAAAACCTTAATTTCTTCCTTTGTGAACAGAAGCAATATATTCAGTGTGTGTGCACGTAGAAGTCTGTTGTAATACTTAAAGTCAGGGTTGACGATGTTCTCCAGTATACACTATTTGTTATATTGGTTGAAATGGTCGACAGCGATCCATTACTGATGAGCTCTGAAAAAAGACCGGAAAAGATCCGTCATCTGTAGCTGCTGTAATCCTGTAAAAACGTCTACAAATCACTGCCTCGGCGCCCTGTTGTAGAGAACCAATCAGATGTAATCCTGTAAAAACATCTGCAAATCACTGCCTCGGCGCCCTGTTGTAGAGAACCAATCAGATGTAATCCTGTAAAAACGTCTGCAAATCACTGTCTCAACGTCCTGTTGTAAAGAACCAATCAGATGCCTCCCTCGTACTCTACCCTTGGCGTGCACCAGCCTGAACTAAAGATGCTTAATACAAAATTAAGAGCATTTGTATGGCCTCAACATGGCGATGGCTAGAAGGTAACCCACAAATTGCGAAATCTGGCAAAAACTTGCAAAAACTCTCACGAGACTCGCTGCCCGACGACCTATCCTAATCTTAACTATTCAAGATCAGTGCCTAACCTTAACCATACTGTGAGAGTCTCCCAATTTCTGGGTTACCTTCTAGACACGACCCTAACGGTGCTAACAGTGCTGACATTGCCATGCCATTGTTTCCGACCGCACATGGCTAATTATATGCAAAAAGACGCCATCAGACCTTCCTGGTTGCAGTATAGTTTTCTCCTACCATGGCGAAGGTATGACCCGCAGACATGAGACTGATATCTTATCATGTCATTCTCAAAATGTTGACCTGTTTCTTTAAAGCCTTATAGTATCCCACTTAGCCTTAGCGGCTAAAATGTGCTAATTAGCACTAAACAACAAGTAACGCCGAGGCTGAAGGGAAGTCATGACCTGATGATGGCGCTAGTTGAACTGTATGTAAAAGGGTTTACAAAGTTATTACAGTTCATTCAGAGGTACATCCAATAGTTGTTGAGAAATTCCACTCAAAAACCTCAAATGTGAACCTCATGGGGGCTTTAGAGATGGATGGGGATCACCCAAGTCATCAGGAGACATCATCTGGGAACCATAAATGTCAACAAAATGTCGAGACAACATCCATCACATAGTTGTGTCGCTCACGCTGCCCTCTGCCCTTCCTCTACGGGGTAACAAGGGAAAATCCCTACAGCCATTAACATTCAGTCCTCTCTCTCTCTATACAGGTTTTCCACGCCAACGCTGACGCCACGGAGGTCGTCCTCAACCGGATCCCACAGCCGGTCCTGGCCCGCTTCGTACGAATCCGACCTCAGACGTGGAAGAACGGCATCGCGATGCGGTTCGAGCTGTACGGCTGTCAGATTACGGGTAAGTAAAGCTCCTTCTTCTGTAGAGTTTCTCAGACTTTTTCTCCTCGTGGGACTCTCTCTTGTGAAAACACGGTAGCAGTCAAACTTTATACCAGTGATATACCGGCTTTTACAGCGGGTCAGAAGGTGGGTCACCGCAAAAATAACCCTCAGAAAACATTTCCTGGAAAAGAACAACAACTCATTTATATAAAGAATTGAGTAATTTATCCGTCCATCAATCCTTCTATTCATACCTTCCCTACCTCATGCACACAACACACCCACTATCATGTGCACTCTCACTCTTGCCCTCGCTCTTTCATATACATATCCTCCCTCTCCGTCTCCCACTCACACGCACACACACACACACACATAGAGCCACACTCGGTCCTAATAGAATAATACTAGAGTGTGATGTGTGGGTGATAACATCAGAGAGTAACAGGCTCTCAGCTTTCATCTGCAGCGCTGGCAAACAAACACGATTCAACCAGCATAATCAGCTCAATACTATAAATAGATAAAACTTAATTAGACTGTGTGTGTGTGTGTTATAGAAATAAAAGAGAGGGAGTTTCAATCCATTTCTGTGTGTGTGTGTGTGTGTGTGTGTGTGTGTGTGTGTCGGCTCCACTGTATCATTATTGGGTTAGAGCCTCTCTCTGCTGCCATCGTAGTGGCCATTGAGAGGGACAGATATGCTCTTATCTCGGAGGGCTATTTCAGCACCCACACAAATCACAATCACACCACAACAATATGAAACTGCCTGTGTGTGTGTGTGTGTGGTGTGTGTGTGTGTGTGTGTGTGTGTGTGATACAGAGAGAGAGAGGTAGCAGGCAGAAGAGACACATCAGGTATCTTTGCCTGTGTTTTTTTGTCTACCAACAGCCTATTTTTTTTTTTTACCCTATTTTAACACCTGAAATTGCATTATATATCACCCTAGTTTTCTCACTACACTCTCAGCAGTGAGAATCCATTCAACACAGCTTTTGGCCATTCCTGTTTCCACCGAGTATCGCCCGTCTCTGCTGCCCCGTAATGTCTGCAATCCATCACCGGCCACCGGAGGAAAACACCGACTTTATATGCAAAATGTTGACAGTTTCAAACTACTTTTTTTTCGTTGAGAGAGTGCGTCACTTTAGAGGTAAGCACGTTGTTGTGCCACACTTTCAGCAAGATATGCCTATAACCTCGCAGAGAAACTTTATACCAGGGGTGTCAAAGTATAACGCGATAATAAGGCAAATTCATTTTAACGGCACTAAATTCTTAAACGCATTAACGCAATCGATCTTTCGGAGGTTGTAGCGGCTCGGTTTTAAAGCTAGAGTGAAGATACTGGCATCATGTGATACTATAAAACCTGATGAATCCATCGGTACCAACCATGTCATACTAGCTTGTTTTTTACATTTTTCTGACATTTTTTCGACTTTTTTTGTGACATTTTTTGACACTTGTCTGACTTTTTTGGGGGGAAATTTTTTAACTCTTTTTTTTTTTTTTTTTTTTACATTTTTTACATTTTTTTTCGACATTCAAATTTTTTTTTCTTTCATATTTTTCGGACATTTTTCAGACTTTTTTGGGGACATTTTTTGACATCTGTAAGAATTTTCTTTTGGGACATTTTTCGAATTTTTCGAATTTTTTTTTTTTTTTACATTTTTTGGACATTTTTCAGACTTTATTTTTTTTTACATTTTTTGACAATGTTCAGACTTTTTTTGGACATTATTGCGGACATTTTTTTGTGACATTTTTCAAACATTTTTTTTTTTCCATTTGAGGGTTTCTGGACAATATTTGTCATGGTCTTGTGTTGTTAATTGATTTACGATAATAAATATATACATACATTTGCACAAAGCAGCATATTTGTCCACTCCCATGTTGGTAAGAGTATTGAATACCTAACAAATCTCCTTTTAAAGTTCATTTTGAACAGATAAAAAATGTGTGATTTGCGATTAATCACGATTAAATATTTTAATCAACAGCCTTACTTTATACCCAAACATACCCACTAATATCTATGCAGTATCTCCTCTTTTTCTTCCCCTGCACATATTGACGAGCACAGCCGAACACACTGCTGGGGGGGGGGGGGTGATAACGCCCTACGCAGGCCTATAAAGGCAGACATAAAGCAGTCAGTCAGTGACATGTCATTAACTTAAATCACACTTTTATGTCCCTCTCTACTTTTTTCTATCTTCAATGTTTTCTCTCCCCTCTCATTCTACTTTCTCCTCTGTCCTTCTATTGCCTTTCGCTGACAGCTTCCATTCCCACTTTTTTTCTCCTCCGCCTCTCATTTTCTCCTCCCCGTCCCTTCCCTTAAATCTTCAACTCTCCGCTCTCTCTCTCCATCCCTCCTTCCTTAATCTCGTTTTATTTCAGCCCCGCAGCACGTATCAATCATTTATTTTTAGCACCTTTATCATTTTTTTCTCACCAGGCTTATGCAGCGTGCGTGTTTGTAAAGCTATACGTGAGTGTGTGTGTGTGTGTGTGTGTGTGTGTGTGTGTGCGTGCGTATCGGCGAGGTAGAGCTTCAATGGTGTACTTTACAGCTTTTGTAAGACCCTGTTATCAGGTGAAGCACAGTGTGTGTGTGACCATGTGTGGGCTAAACATCAGAGCACGGTGCCAGTGAAAGACCTTGTCTATTCTACTTCTATGTGCACGTATGGCTTTATGTGTCTATGTATGTATGTGTGTGTGTGTGTGTGTGTGTGTGTGAGAGCTTTAAGGGCTCTCATGCTGCCGTGTGATATCCATCTATTTCTGCTGCTGTGATCTCCAGAGACGATATTCTCATCGACTCCCGAGTTAAAAAACCCTGCTGGAGTGCAGCTGCTTAAAAAGATAGATAGCAAAGAAAAATAAGAAAAATACAACAATAGACTTGTCTTCTGCTCTAATCAGTTTTCATGTCTTTTTATAGAGCTTGAGGGAGCTCATGACTTTAGCTGTTGTTGTTTATTGTCGATTCATTATTTACCGTAGTGAGGCGCAGACGTCACGGCATTAAACATTCATCTCCACGAAGACCCGAAGAATGTCACCATCAATCAGCGTCACCCTTCACTGTCAATCTGCTCTCTCTCTCTCTCTCTCTTTATCTTTCTCACCCTCTCTATTCACTTTCTCTCTCTACCTCCCTTCTTTCTATTTGACCTTTTGTCGATCTCTTTATCTCCTCCTTGTCCTTTAACTCCTCTTCCTCACCTTTTGTCCTTCATTCCTCTTCCTCTTTTCCTCCCTCTCACCCTCTCTTAGGCTACATCCACACTAATACGTTCTCGTTTTAAAACGGCGTTTCAAAACGAAAACGATCACCGTCCAGACGAGTGTTTTAGAGACGTTTCGGAGATAATCTCCGTCCATACTTCCGCGCCTGAAAACACATATCACATGACCGTTCACTAGGTGTTAGAACATATCAATACACAAAAGTATCGCGATATTATGTGTTGTGATACTGTATGAAAACACTATCGATCTTTAATTAACCTCTTTCGGATGTTGTCTCCCAACTTCTACTTGTAATAGTTTTACATAAATCTGTTTCAACGCAATTAATTTCTTTAAAGCATTAATGTGACTTCCGATTTTTAGGTTGTAGCCGGCCCAGTTTTTTAAATCTAGAGTGAAGATACTGGTATCATATGAAACTAGAAAACCTGATGAATCCATCGCTACCAACCATGTCATACTAGCTCGTCATGAAGGAGGCTAAATACCGCTCCAAAATAACGCTAAATTTTGGCGAGGAAAAACTGGCACGGCCATTTTCAAAGGGGTCCCTTGACCTCTGACCTTCAGATATGTGAATGTAAATGGGTTCTATGGGTACCCACGAGTCTCCCCTTTACAGACATGCCCACTTTATGATAATCACATGCAGTTTGGGGCAAAAACATGCAGTTGTTTGCATGCAGTACAACAATTTTGTCTATTCTAAAATGGTGTATTTCTAGTGCGTCCTTTATAATTTGACAGTTTTTCCTAAAATAAAAAAAAAATTACAATATCTCACCTTGCCTACAGTATTGCACTATATTGAATCGTTATCCCTGTATCATGATACCTATCTTATCGCCAGCAAATGCAGAATTTAACTGCACAACAGCTGCTAGCGTAGACAACAACGTCAGCAGCGCTTGTAACTCCGTATCCACGAGCTGATGATGTTTGTTTTCTTCTGGAAAAGCTTCACGTGATTGGGCGTGACAAAACGGGGTCAGCAGCGTTTTCAAACGTCTCCGTTTTAGGAGCTCGAAAACTCCGCCGTAGTGTGGACGCTGGGCATAAATGTATCAAAAGTTATGTGTTTTAAAATGAAAACATATTAATGTGAATGTAGCCTTATTTTATCCCATCATTTTCAAATAGAAATGGTGACTTTGTTTTGCTCCCTTTGTTGTTTTTTCGTCATTATTCAAGGCAATAACACATTCTGATGCTTGTTAGACTAAAACACATTTGTCAGTATAATAAACAGCATCCCTTTGATCTGCAGCATGCTCTCATTTAGTTCCTCCATTCGGGACTTTTCTGGCTCAATTCCCCATGAAGAATCCCCTTCGGACGCTCGGTTAAAGTTATGCATCAACTTCGCAGCAGAGAGGAAGGAAAAAAAACATAATGAACGGGTTGATGGAGAGCGGCGGAGTGCAGTGTTTTAACAATTCACGTCGCAGTCGCACAAGAGTTTTGCTCCCAGATGAGATCAAACGGTGATATTAAATCATTCCTGACCTTGAAGTCACATTCGTTCATGAAGAGTTTTTAAGATGTTTAGCAATGCGGCAACCTCGTGTAGCTATAGAGAGCAGAAAATCCAATAGACTTTTAGAGGATAATAATAATATGGCCGTTAACTTCCATCACTCCTGACTCATTCCTACCTTCCTTGCAGCCTCTAATTTCATTTCACATTCTCATTTCACAGACTTGAGATATAAAATCCATCGCAGTAAACATCCGGTTAACTTTTTTTGTCAATTTCATTTTATTACTGTTTGGTAATGGAGTTGCATGCAGAGACTATTTAGAAATAAATATTTGTTCATTCAACAAAGCTCCAACATCAACCCTCTAATGCTAGAAACAGTGTCCTTTTCACATCAGACAACTCATGAATACAATGTCCTGGTACGCTGGACTGATCTTTATAACACTAAGAGAGAGCAGAGGAAAGTTTTCCTAACTCTGCTTTGCACTGCATCACTATGCAATGATTATATTCTCTCTCTCTCTCTGTGTGTCCTGTTGCAGATGCTCCCTGTTCAGAGCTGCAGGGCATGCTGTCCGGGCTGCTGCCGGACTCCCAGATCTCTGCGTCGTCCATGAGAGACATCCACGGCTCCATGGGGGCCGCCAGGCTGGTGGCCAGTCGGTCCGGCTGGTTTCCAAACCCGACCCAACCCATAGCTGGAGAAGAGTGGCTGCAGGTACAGCACCATGTCCTTATGAGTGATCTTGTTTTTTATAGCACAGTGTATGTTCTGCAGAACTGGTTTCTTGTTTTCAATTTAATAAAGAGAGTGTAGTTGGAGATGAGGGGCTTCAGGTGGGGTTAATTTCAGTCAGTGACTTTTTGACCCTTTTCCACTACAGGAACAAAAACATAATGTAACTTTTATTTCCATCAGAGGTGGGACAAAGTCATTGTTTTGCAAATCTCAAGTCTTTGCACTTAAGTCCCAAATCCTAAACTTTGAGTTTGGAGTCCTAAACAAGTCATATTACACGCTTCACTTGGCACTAAGTGGCGCTCAGTAACGTAACGTTAGTTGTTCATGGTTTTCTCCTGCAACTTGATTGGATGCCGGTTCAAACAAAGTGGATCTGGGGAATAAAAGTGTAAGATAATCAAGTCCCAATAATATTCACCAGAAATAAAGAATCCAGAATTCAACAAAAAAAAAAAACACCACTTTTTGGAGATTCAGCAATAAACAATAAAATTCAGTTTGTTCAGGTCAGTTCAGTTATTCCCCCACGAGTGAATCCTCTTTTCGAACAAATCAATGAAGGATCTCTTAAAAAGTAAATAAACTCAACATCTCCGACGCTGTCAGAGTCACCTCCGGTACCGAGCAGTTCATCGTCTTTGTGCACACACTTTTTAAATCTTTGGGCTTGGGGGGGGGAGGTATCAAGTATCAAGTAAGGCTCAAGTCGAAGTGAAGTCACGACTCTGTGACTGAAATCATCAAATTTGTGACTCAAGTTCAAGCCACGTGACTCGAGTCCACACCTCTGATTTCTACTATTCTCCACATTCTTCAGGGGAAACTTTCTGGAACTAAACAAACAAACTAACAAAGATTAATGGAACAAACCCAAAACTATAACCGTCATTTGCTACAGCATCTGCAATGGAATCAATATCGAAGCCCAAAAAAAAAAAAAAAATCAAGAATCACAACGCATCCAGCCAACTGCAAAACAACAACACAGTGGACACCATTTAATGAAATGCAAAAAAAGCACATTATTCTTAAGCCTGGCAGCTTGTTTAAAGTTGTGTAATGGAAAAGCAGCGTTGATGGAGGGTGTAGCTGAAGGGGGGGTCAGAGCTGTCGCAGTAGACGGGGGATCTGGAGAGCGACGGGCTGCTGTGGGTGCAGAGAGCGAGCTAACAGTAATGTGTTTGTCTGTGTTGCAGGCGGACCTCGGCGTGCCCAAGATGGTGCGGGGCATTATTACCCAGGGTGCAAGAGGGCTGGAGGGCAGCACCAGCGCAGAGAACAGAGCGTTTGTCAGGAAGTACAAACTGGCGCACAGCTTGACCGGCAAAGATTGGACTTACATCACCGACAGCAAGACCGGGTTTGCTAAGGTAACGAAGGGGGGGGGGAACCGTGTCTGTGTGACACATACATATGTACTCTCCTCTCTCTGATTGTCTCCGTCAGCTCTCCCTCATTTGTAGTTCATTTATAGCCGTCTTTCAACTCAATCCCTCTTTGCTCTCCTTCTCTTTCTCTCATTCTGTCATTTTCAGGAAAAAAAAAAATCCATTTAATACCTCAGCTCTGATAATAATTCAATTTAATCACCTCACTCCTCATTCTCCCTGCTTCTGTCTTTGCCTCTCTCTCTCTGCTTTCCTCTGTGTCTCATTCTCTATTTGACTCTCATGGGTGTTAATTAAAAATGTCTTTCGTGCATCAACAGTGCTGGCAGTCTAACGCACCGTGAGACAGCCGGGCACTTTAAACTCTGTTCTCCTCTCAGAGACTCTGCCTTAAAACGCTTTAATAGTACTACTTAGTGCCAGGCTTCTCTCCTGATGCTAAAACCCTGTTCTCTCTCATCTGCCTGTCTTTTTAAATGAGCATCCTGGGAAATTCATCATACGTTTTTCTTTTAAATTTCTAGAAACGGGGAAGACAGAAATATACAATTCAATTAATGAAACCAATATTACAACTTTCACAGCCCGCATTATGAAAGGATCGGTGCAGTTTTCAGCTTGTAATAAATCTCGTGTTTTTGCCAGAGGCTGCTTCAAGCCGCCTCAAAAAAATTACTAGAAAATCAAAGGAAACACGGTCTCTGTTGTTATTTTTATGACACATGTCATACTGTGTGTGGAAACAATGCTGATTAGGAGTGTTATATGACTTTGGAGAGACAGCCTCACGATTCTGCTGTTGTTTTTCACTGAGACGTTAACGGCGAAATGACAAATTTAACCACCTCTGCAGCGTCGCTCTCCATTGTTTCAGGATACTCATCCTCGATGCTGTCGTCACCACTGAACCGTGTTTCAGTGCACCCCCACTCTGACAGATGCCACGTATATATCAAACAAACCCGGAGTAAAGCTTATCACTCATCATGTTGTATCTTAGGCACGTCTCAGACAGCTTTGGCTTTAAGACAAACTCTAGGACAAGCAGTGAGACTTGTAACACGTTTTCCTTTAAATCACAGCGGGATCTGACTGAGCTGAGCTACAGTAAAAAAAAAAAAAAGCAGCTGTCATCAGTGGAGTGAATTGAACTTACGAATGTCAGAATTGACAGGAAAACATCTTTTATACTGGAGGGGAAATGTTTTTATCTGTACTCTTATAAAAACAGAAAAGCACTCTTAAATCTCTAAACACTAATAACATCACTATCAACGTGCCTCTGCCTCCCTCCTCTTAGATATTCGAGGGGAACGGCCACTACGATACTCCGGAGGTGCGGCGGTTCGAGGAGATAGTGGCTCAGTACATCAGAGTGTTTCCGGAGAGATGGTCCCCCGCTGGGATCGGCATGAGGATGGAGGTCCTCGGCTGCGAGCTGCCAGGTAAGAAAACGCAAGATAACAGGAGGCTGCACACACTTTCAGAGAGACACACACACTGTCATGTAAACAGATGAGCTTGCAGGTTTGTGCACACAGATAAATACTAGAGCTGTCAGTCGATTAAAATATTTAATCACGATTAATGCAAATTATTGCAAATTTTTTTATCTGTTCAAAATGTACCTTAAAGGGAGATTTGTCAAGTATTTAATACTCTTATCAACACGGGAGTGGACAAATATGCTGCTTTATGCAAATGTATGTATATATTTATTATTGGAAATCCATTAACAACAGAAAACAATGACAGATATTGTCCAGAAACCCTTAAATGTAAAAAAAAAAAAAATGAAAAAGTCTGAAATCTGTAAAAAAAAAAAAAAAAAATGTTTGAAAATGTCCCAAACAAAAATGCCAAAGAAAAGTTTGAAAATGTCCCCAAAAAGTCTGAAAAATGTAAAAAAAAAAAAAAAAAAAATTGAAAAATGTCCGAAAAATAAAAAAAAAAAAAGTCTGAAAAATGTAAAAAAATAATAATAAAAAAAAAAAAAGGCCCCAAAAAAAGTCTGACAAAGGTCCGAAAAGTGTTTTAAAAAAAAAAAAAAAGTTCAAAGAATGTCGAAAAAAAAAAATGAAAAATGTCTAAAAAAGAAAATGTCCCCAAAAAAAGTCTGAGAAATGTAAAAAAAAAAAAAAAAAAAAAATGTCAAGAAAGATATTGTCCAGAGACCCTCACAGGTCTCTGGACAAATTGAAAAATATACGAAAAATGTAAAAAAAAAAAAAAAAAAAGTCTGAAAAATGTAAAAAAATAAAAATGTCCCAAAAAAAAGTCTGACAAATGTCCAAAAAGTGTTTAAAAAAAAAAAAAAAAAGTTCAAAGAATGTCGAAAATGAAAAATGTCCACAAAATGTAAAAAAAAAAATGTCCCCCAAAAAAGTCTGAGAAATGTAAAAAAAAAAAAAAAAATGTCAAGAAAGATATTGTCCAGAGACCCTCACAGGTACTGCATTTAGCATAAAACAATATGCTCAAATCATAAAATCGCAAACTGCAGGCCAACAGCTGTCAGTGTGCTGACTTGACTATGACTTGTCCCAAAACTGCATGTGATTATCATAAAGTGGGCATGTCTGTAAAGGGGAGACTCGTGGGTACCCATAGAACCCATTTACATTCACATATCTGGGGGTCAGAGGGCAAGGGACCCCTTTGAAAACGGCCATGACCGTTTTTCCTTGCCAAGATTGAGCGTAATTTTGGAGCGTTATTTATCCTCCTTTAAATCTGAGCTCGCTACAACCTCCGACAAATCGATAAACACATTATTATCTCGTTAACTTTGACAGCCCTAATAAATACATAAACACACTAATTTACAGTGTCAGTACCCTCCTTTGTTTATAACTCACACATAAAACACCACACAGCCTTGAAAAAGTACAATTAAGACAAATTATCCGCCAACTGTTATCAAGAGCAATTTTTTTTTCCAAATCATACGTACATATTTCATCATAATTATTATGATACTTCTGCACATATGTATCTTACATGATCCATAAACATAATCACAAGTAAAACATTAGTGATTTAAACGTGCTGCGTAAAACAACATCATTAATCTCTTTGACGTCTGCAATTAGTGTGCGTGGCTGGATGTGTGTTTATGAGGATTTAGAACGATGATGTGTGTGTGCTTTCTTTTGTGTTGTAATCCTGCTTTGTGTATCTCTGTATGTACATGTATATATGTATATATGTATATACATAGTGTGTGTGTGTGTGCGTATACATACTTATGTGCATCCTGCATAGTGGTTGAAGTTAATCATGTTGCTCTATAGAAGGTATTGCAGCATGTCTGGACAGGGATTAACATGTCTAGGTCATGAGACTTATAGTGGCCAGCTGTGGAGTTTCACTATATTGTGTTCTCAGCCTATTATGTTAATAACATGTACTGTAGCGAGTGTGTAGTGAAGGATTAGGTGCACTGCACGGTCTGCTGAATTTTGGTTTTCATGATCAATACATGATCTACTCGAGGATCTGTGTTTTATATGGAGTGCTGATTGAGTGTAGAGAGTGAGGAATGCAGACTGTTAGTCTATATGTTTCTTTACTGAGCCGTGTGAGTATTATTTATTACAATAAGTTACTGTTGTGTGGAGCTTGTTAGCTGCAAGCAAATTATTCTCAGCTGCACAATAACGTCAATAATAAAGCAGGCCATTGTACAAATCTCCCCACACTTATTACTTAACTTGAGCAATAATGATGTGCTGCATAAAGTCGGCAGCAATATATTTTATTATATGCAGAAATCAGAGCCTAGATACAGTCTCAATAATGATATATTTAAAAACAGTCACTGTACTCTATTGTAATGTTTTCTTAACCAGACCTCTGTCCTTAGTTGGAAATGGCCCATTAAAATGCTTCTGCTATGGTCAACCTCCTCTCCTCTCCTCTCCTCTCCTCTCCTCTCCTCTCCTCCCCTCTCCTCTCCTCTCCTCTCCTCTCCTCTCCTCTCCTCTCCTCTCCTCTTCCTCTCCTCTCCTCTCTTCCTCTCCTTTCCTCTCAACTTTTCCCCTACTCTTTTCTCCCTTCGACCTCTCTTCTCCTCTCCTCCTCCTTTCCTCTGTCTCCTTCCTCTTCTCTCCTCCTCTTCTCTTCTCCTCCTCCTTTCCTCTGTGTCCTTCCTCCTCTCTCCTCCTCCTCTCCTCTCCTCTCCTCTCCTCTGCTCTCCCTTCCTCCTCTACTCTCCCCTTTTCCTCTACTCTTTTCTCCCTTCGACCTCTCTTCTCCTCTCCTCTCCTCTCCTCTCCTCTCCTCTCCTCTCCTCTCCTCTCCTCTCCTCTCCTCTCCTCCTCCTCTCCTCTCCTCTTCCTCTCCTCTCTCTCCTCCTTCATGTGCCATCAGATCTTACTGCTTTAGTCAGGTTGAGCTTTAGAGGTGAAGACAAGAACAGGAAATGACACGTACCTGTTCCCAGTGGACGTGAAGTCGGCTGTTTGCTGCGACTGATGGTCTGCTGCTAGAAATCTGTGTTTCTCAACCTGTGCGTGCGTGCGTGCGTGCGTGCGTGCGTGCGTGCGTGCGTGCGTGTTTGCGTGCGTGCGTGCGTGCGTGCGTGCGTGCACAAGAGCCCAAAGGGAACAGTATATCCTAGATGTGTCAGGACTGGCCAAGAGGTTGGTGATGATGTGGAGAGAAGGAACATCTCCTTCTATTAACACAGGCTCTAACAGGTTACCATGACTACATTAGAATTAGAATTCAGACATGACACAGATATAACACCAATAAAAAAAGTGATTTAAATCAACCTCGGGGAAGTAAGGACAAAAAGCACCAGATTTCCACCCAGGAAACCGGCATTTGTGTCCCGTGTGAAACAAGAAGTCAATGTTAACTTACTTAATTAAGTAACGCCACTTCCGGAGTTATTTTAAGCCAAACCACCATCTTTTCCTAAAACCTAACTAAGTAGTTTTGTTGACTAAATGTAAGGAAGTTTCAGTTTTTTTTTTTAAAAGACTGTGTGCGTGTAACAAGCGGAAATTGACACGTGTTGCTGGACATTCGTAGGAAAACGAACAAAAAAGGAGGAATAACTTTTTCGTAAGATATCATACGAACCGTTATATGAGAATACGTCGGTAAAATATGCATGTGCTGATATAAAAACCCTCCGGCACAACAAAGAAACAGTGAACCCTTGACATAAAGAAATCAGGGCTTTGCACTAAACTGATTGTATAGCTTGTACGAGTTATATATCATGAATGGCAGCAAATGATTTCTTTGTAATGGAGATAAATGCGTCCTAAATGTCCAATCATGCTGACTGCGACCTCTGTGATTGCACCGGCCATGTTTCATCCTGCCCATACACATCGCTCGTTATTGCGCCTAATGACATCATGCACATCATATCTGCAGCCACGATCTCGCAGCGATCGCAGTGCGGATCAACCTCTCGGCTACTGCAGGTTCAGTGATTGTCTGCTGGTCTGTCTGCACGCCAGATGTTTGCCTTCTGGATGTAATCCGTGCAGTTCAGTTCCACTTTACACCACACACAATCACACACTAAGATAACGCTGCGTCTCAGTGGCTTTAGAGCAAGTTGATTTAGTGAAATTTCACTTTGTCTGGTTTTTTAATTGTCTCCACGCTTAGTGACGTTAGGATGATAACACTGAACAGCACATGATCTCACCAGTCGTGCAGCCGCAACCATTTACATGAAAACAATAAAACAGAAAAACACATCTGACTGAAGACAGAATAGGCTTTGTTTTTCTCTTCTCGCTTGTTGTAACGGGAGATAAAATATTCAACAGAGTGCATCAGCTTCAGTCCGCTGAACACAGCTGTTTACACATAAGTCACAAGCACACAAAAAACAGACACACTTTCAACTCTAGTGGCTCTCTTTTATAAATCAGACACACACACGGCTACAGATAGGAAGTAAGATATAAAGTCATACAGGAAAAGATCTAACAGCACCTTTCCATCTCCGTTCTATGAGGAGAGATCCTTCCTTCCTCTGTCTGATGTAATACTTTACATGTCTCTAAACAGGCAGCATTCAAAATGATTCGTGTTAAGCATGGATGTATAAAGAGAACTGGATACAGCGTTGTAGACGGGCTCCCATTCATTCCTATGAGAGCTGCTCAGTGGCGCATGAAGCCAAAATGGCTCGACTAATGAGTGATGAAGTACCCGGATCATCCGGCGATCTTCCGTATCCATTGGGCCCGTAGAGCAGGCGCAGTAGCTTTTCCTTTAACTCCTCCTCCCAGCCCGCGGTCTGGGTCTCATTCACATGAACGGAGGAAGGGAAATAACTCTGGACTCGGCTATACAACTTTTTATTTTACACTTATTTAAATAAAGGCTATTCAAGTGTTCATACTTGGAAGTTGATTCATCTCAAAAAAAATTACCCTCTGAGTTACAGACGTCTCTTTCCCAATGTAAGTCTATTGGAAAAAGTATTTTTGGGCCCAATCGCATCACGTGACGGACACGGAAGTTGTAGTACCGCCGTTTGGCAACTACGAAAATTTTGCGGGGGCTTGGTGTTTAAGTTACCGCTGACGAAAACCCAACATTTCCTGAGTTTGCTGCTTCATAATAAAAAACTTTTAAATAGCAAAACCCGGGGGACTTTTATTGTGAAGAATTTATAGGAAATTAAATGTTTCTCTCCGAATCAGCGATGCTTTGTTAGCAGCTATTCTTAATAAACTCTAGTAATAAGGAGGAAGATTATTATTATACATTTGGCAGAAAAAATAACGGGGGGGCTTTTATTGTGAAGAATTTAGGAAATGAAATGTGTTTGTCCATCGTTTTACAGCTGCTCCTTTGGTCGTGGTTACACAGACCCTCAAGCGTGCAGCACTGTTGAATGCAAATCCACACGTGCTGTGCTGTGCCGAGCCAAGCCAACACATGTGTATTATACAACACAATGAGGTTATCCCACCTTACAGTTAAAACACAGAATTGTAGGAGTTCTCTGCAGCGTACGAGTCGAGCCACAACCCCGCCTGTCTCAGCGCTGCTCAGGAAGTAAAGGAGTGAATTAATGAATAAATAAAATATCAGTGTAAGGCTATCACATGTTCACTTACACACTCACAAACACACACACAGGCCAGCCTGCAGTGGATGCAGCAATCAGAGTGGCCTTTCCATTATTCAGTAGTTGTTTTCAGCCCTCTGTTCTCTGACATAAATAACAAACCTGGACCCGTTTAAAATGTTTGACATCGTATAATTTTCACTCACATTTAGCGCTCCAAATTGGCGATCTAGTCATACATCATTTACTGGAAATAAGAACACAAGCATCCTCTCATTTGCAGTTTCCAGAAGTATACTGTGTACAGTATATATGTGTGTGTGTGTAGGCAGCATGCTGTTTTGCTTAACAGACTAGTGTTCATTGTTCAAAAGTACGAGACGAAGCCAATCTGATACGACGCCAATCACAAACCTCATATCCTCTAAACATCAGCTTTAACAAACTCACACAGAAATTGCTTTTCCATCACCGCCCCTGTATTGTTTTCATATTTAAAACGAAGCGCGTTGACCTGGCTTCAGGGCTGTGAAACAATTTCCTCACACGGGAGAAACAATCTCAGTCAGCACCCAATTACAATGAAGAAATTACGGATTCGGGGGTTCTTAGGGGGGGGGGGGGGGGAAACACAATGATGTAGTTTAGCATCTCATTATTGCGGCAAAACCCCTCGGTGCAAAAAACGGAAACACAAGCCAGAATATTATTGCAGGACTCATTCTGATCATTCACGCTAGCTACGGAGGAAACATGTAATTTAGGTCCTGTAACCCCCGACTATTGGATGTGAGCTGAGAGCTGCTAAGCTGCCAGTTTTGTGCATGTTTTAAATGACTGAGCTATCAGAACATCTGCTATGCTCTCATCTCTTTCTCTCCCCACCTAGTTGTTGGCAGACAGGCACACATGTACGCACACATACACACACATGTACACACACACCACCTGTTTGGCATAAAGACAAAGGTTTGTTGGTAGTTGTGTAAATACAAGCTTAGGTTTTCATCTCCATTGTAAACTGCAGTGTCATGGGTGGGGCACTGGAGGGGAAATAACAGAGAGACACTGAAATACAGAGAGAGAATGCAGCTTTGTGTCCGGTGTCTCAGAGCGGCTTCATTCATCTGCTGCCGTTGTTGCTGTTTGGATCCTCAGTTGTCATGAAACGCTACCAAACAGATTCATATCTCCAACAACATCACAATGATCAGCCTCATAGCGGCGCTACATCTGGTAGACTCTAGTTTTCCTTTCATAATGTCCATTTCATTTCATTATAAATGTAATTTATATGTATTTTAGAGAGAGAAAGGTTAGGAAACGTGTGGTAATTTGTAAATAATAGTAATAATCCACCATTAAAAACCCAGTACTTTATTCATTCATGGAGCTCTCCAAGTCACTGCATGTTCCACAGCACTGTCTGCACATATTTCAGAATAAAAGCCTCGTGTTAACAAATGAAGGAATGCTGTCTGCAGAAAAAAACACTTGAGGGATTTTATTTTGAAATGAAAGCAGGAAGTGTTGATTTAAAAATAAATCTTTTCTTTTTTTCATCTCCGTAACATTTTCTACAGACAGAGATGGTTGTATGTGACAAATCTCAGTGGGAATGTAGATTTTTATGAATCTTGTTGGAAAAGCGCTTCCCATGTAGGAAGGTTAGGTTGAAATAGTAGCGAGTTTATAACTTACGTTGTAATATGCAGAGCGAGTGATAGCCAGGAACCTTCACTGTGTCTGCCTTTCACGTTTTGATGATGTTAGATCTGGAAAACACGTTCTTAACTACAGCGGCACCCAGGAGGAAACGTTGTTTAGACTTCTTATTCTAGAACATTCTGGAGGTGTTCCACTGTTCCAGGTTTCCAGCCAGTCGTTCAGGTTTAGCCAAGTGTGTGTGTGTGTGTGTGTGTGTGTGTGTGTGTGTGTGTGTGTGTGTGTGTGTCTTGGTGTGTTGTCCTTGTCCAACATTGCTGATCGCTTTCACATGTGAGCCGTGGATCCCGTCCAGATAACGTTCATGTGATCAGTGGGATGTGTCCTCACTTAAACCCACTCCTCCTCCTGCTCCTCCTTCTCCTCCTTCTCTTGTCCTCTCTCAGAGATTACAGTAGCGTGATTATAAAAACCCTACATTTACCAATAATAAAAACCCTCAAATTGTAAAATATTTTTTAAAAGTATGCTGCACTGTAAATGGGAGCCATTTTAGTTATGAGATACATCCAAGCAAATAGTTTTATACTGGTAATACTATTCAAAGGGCAAGCAATGGGTAGACCTATGGTTAAAGGTCCCATATTGTAAAAAAAAACAAGATTTTCACGTCTTTTATATTATAAAGCAGGTTTAAGTGATATATATAAATACTGTTAAACTATCAAAACACAAACACACACAGCCCGTATTCAGAAATTGTGCGTTTGAAACAAGCCGTCAGGATTTTTTGTCCATTTGTGATGTCACAAATATGCAATATTTACACGGTTTTAAACATTCTAAATGTGTCCCAGTTTATTTCCTGTTGCAGTGTATGTGAATAACATCAGCTGACAGGAAGTAAACATGGACCAAAGCTGCTGCCTAGCAACGCAATTCCGTTGAAATGCAGTAAAACGTGAGTGTTTCAGACAGAGGGTGAATACAGGTATACTCAGGCTGACAGTATGAGGAATATAAAGGTTTTTTAACATTACAGCGTGTAAACATGTTCTAGTAGAAACAAAATATAGCACGATATGGGACCTTTAAAGTCTGGGTAAAGCACATATAAATGTGTTCTGAGTTTGTCACACCACAGAAAAAAATGTGTTATTAATCTCCCAGCCAAATGTGAATGATTAAAAAAATCGGCAAGTATATAAAATTAGGTTTAATATGGATAATTATGTAGAGACGGAGGTAAAGTGTGCAAATGTTTGTGGCTTCTGCTCTCCGTCTCCCACTCCCACCTCTCCTACGTCTTCACCTTCCCTTCTCCCCCTGACCTCATTACCCTCATGGATTTGTTTCCCTCTCTTCTTCCCACAACCGTTTCTACAGTCCCACCTTTCTTTTATTTTATCCCTCACCTGTCGCAGCCTTTCAAATTCAAGTCAAAACAAACCTGTTGCCAGCGCTGTCTTTGCTTTATCGTCTTTGAAAGCTAAAAATTCTCCCACAAACAGTGAATGTTTCACGACCCCAGAGTCGAGCCAAACCACAGATCGAGTATTGTACGGTTTCCAAACACATGGGTGTACAAATGGAAACTGTTTTTTAAAATCTCAGTTCCTGTTTGGAGTTTACCAGGACACCAAGAATATGTTCTCATGTGGTCGTCGAGACGAAGCGCTGCGGTTCAAAGCTCGGCAGCGCTGCTACCGACTTCCAACAAACACAATAGGACATACAGACAAAAGCCGTGCAGCTCTGCTCCACTCGACTCACTTTTGGTCCTTTTCTCTACGCCGTGTAAGCGGGATTCTCAGGTGATCGGCGTAGCGGCGGTGCGTGTAACTTGCCGCGCTAATGAAAATGCAAACATAACCGTTCTAATGTGTAACGAACTGAACTGAACTGGACTGCTTGGTGGAAACGTGCCAAAAGATGTTCCCGTGTCGAGTGCCTGAAAGTTCTGAAGTTATTTTAAAAAATATACAATCTGTTCACTTCGGGAGGACCGTACAGTTTATCACTTCTCTCTCTTCCTTCTCGAGACATCACACATGGAAACACTCAGGATTGAGCACTGGTTCATTGTGGGTGCATGTGTGTTTATGTGTGTCTGAGTGCAAAAAAATGTTTGTGTTTTTCCAAGATAAATATTTAGGCTTGGCTCGCCACCTCTTTGCAGTATTTCCCAGATATGCCTGCCTCCTTTTCTCTATTTCCTCATCCATCTATTTATCCATCCATCCATCCCTTGGTAGAGTTTTTATAGTTTATTATTCCTCCCCTTTTCACCAGTTTTCCTACGAATGTCCAGCAACACGTCAATTTCCGCTCGTTACATTACATTACGTGCATACAGTCTTTTCAAAATAAACTTACGTCTTCACAGGAAACAACTTCCTTAGGTTTAAGCAACAAGTTAGGTTTAGAAAAAGATCGTGGTTTGGCTAATCACACACAAATTGATTTTGTAGGATATACATGAAATTACAGTGCATTTCTTTTCGTAGGTTGGTGATTGTACACAAAAGAAAACATACTTAGTAATATTATTTTCACCCTAATTGTTACACATTGTTCCTTTAAGTGGGTCTGGGACCCCCTTGAAAACAAGATCTCAAGTTTATCCTGATAAAAAGATTTGATTTGATGATCAAAGAAACAAACAAACGTACAAACAGTCTACGTGTAATTTAATACGGCCAAAAAGAACTGATTGGGCCTCGGAAATAGTTTAAACCAGACCCTTGTTAACGTATTTCTGCTCGGTGATCTAGAAAGCCGTCTTTCTTTTCTCCAGAACAGTTAATGGCATACTTAGCTTAATGGCTTTTGCCACACTTAAAACACATTTCCTTTTGTAGCTGACTACTGTTCACAGATGTAGTTAGCCATTCACTGCCAGAAGCTTCTTTTTTTTATCATCCCAGTTGTTGTCGCACTTAGCTTCACACTTAAGGCTTCAATTGCAGTCTCATACCTTGTGGTGCTTTGTTGCACAATGGACTAATGAGCAATTCACTGTCTGTAGTCTCCTGACATAAAGAGCTGCTTTGCTTCTAGTGTCTCAGCTGTGTAGCGCACGGCTCTGCTGTGAGCTCTATTATTGGTGGCTTTTTAACTACAGACATGTGCTCGGTCTTATACCACCTATACAATTTACTGTGTTCTCCTTCCCCGTCTACCCGGCATTAAAACTCGTGGTCCAGTGCAGCACTTACCGTAAAACCAGATATTACTGGTAGCTTGCTGTACAATGGGCTAATTAGGCATTTTAGTCTCGAAAGAGTTTCCTGCTGTAAAGAACTCATTTTCCCGCCCACTCATCTACAGAAGAGTGAGCCGTAATTAGTCCGGCACTTTGAGCTACACATAAATCAAACCTGCACTTTTGGATTTTTAAGTACAGTTGTCTGATTTGCCATTCAGATCACTGGCAAAGATTTTCATGTTTTCCACCATCGCGTCTCATTTGATGTCACGCTTTAACATTTAACAGCCTCATTCTTGGTGGTGCCACAACTCAAATATCGCTTACTACAGTAGTTTCCAAGTTTCCTTTCACTAAGAACTCATTTTCCTTCCAAATGTATACACTTCTTGCATTGCATATAAACTAGTGCTGTCAATCGATTAACATAGTTAATTGCGATTAATCGCAAATTAATGGCACCTTTTTTTATCTGTTCAAAATGAACCTTAAAGGGAGATTTGTCAAGTATTTAATACTCTTATCAACATGGGAGTGGACAAATATGCTGCTTTATGCAAACGTATGTATATATTTATTATTATAAATCAAATAACAACACAAAACAATGACAGATATTGTCCAGAAACCCTCACAGGTACTGCATTTAGCATAAAACAATATGCTCACATCATAACATAGAAAACTCGAGACTCGTGGGTACCCATAGAACCCATTTTCATCCACATATCTGGAGGTCAGAGGTCAAGGGACCCCTTTGAAAATGGCCAGGACAGTTTTTCCTCGCCAAAATTTTGCATAAGTTTGGAGCGTTATTTAGCCTCCTTCACAAGAAGCTAGTATGACATGGTTGGTACCGATGGATTCTTTAGGTTTATTAGTTTCATATGATACCAGTATCTTCACTCTAGCTTTAAAACTGAGCCCGCTGCTACATAAAAATCGCAAGTTGTTTTAACGTGTTAAAGAAATTAGTGGCACTAAAACGAAATTGCGTCTGCATTAATGTTTCTAGCAAATATATCCTGCTATAGAAGGTGCTGCTGGATACAGTTTGAAAAATGACTCTTTAAAACTTACATTAAATAGATACATACAGCAGACATGTTAGCCGGTGGCTACATAGCTAATAGTCGTTAACTATTAGTGGAGGTCCTGATGTAAAGAAGACATTTTTCTCTGCCTTTCAGTCAGTCAGTCAATCACATACTGTAGTCATTAAGTAAAGGAAACCCCTACGACACACACATCCACCATGTCACCAAGAGTTTGAGTAGGGACGACATTCTCTCTTCCTCACACGCACACGCACACACACACACACACACACACACGCACTGTGTCAGTAGTCATTATTTAGGCTGACAGAGGTAGATTTATACCCAGAGCTCTTTCCATAATTGAACAGTTTTTCGTCTCTCTGTTTCCGCCTCGCCCTGCTCAGTCAGCAGCTTTACAATGAGCCCTTGGGCCTATGACAGTGTGTGTGTGTGGTTGTGTGTGTGTGGTTGTGTGTGTGTGTGTGTGTGCGCGGTTAGCTGAACCGAACACCTTCTGTTTCTCAGTTTGAGGTGTGTGTGTGTGAGAGAGAAAGAGATGGAGAGTCGTGGCAGGTTGCTGTAACTCAGCGGTGTTCGGGATGACCCGCCTGCAGAATACAGATGTAAAGATTGGTGTTTCTTTTACATCCCTGTTTAAATCCTTATGTTTAAAACATCACTGTGGCTGCGTTATCATCCTCACTTTTCCCACACAAGTGACTAAACACACTTCGTCCCTGCAAGTGTCTGTTAGTCAAAAAACAGATAAAAGAACCTGTAAAAGGAAGTTGAAAACGGAGTCTGCATTTATGTATGTTTGTCCTTCGACTTTCTCAACAACCTTTCTTCCGATCATCTTCACACTTGGCGGGTGTTTTGCTGAGGACCCGAGGAAGTGCAGTGTCAGGCTTGAAAAAGCTGCATGCAGCAATACTGGAGGCCAAGCAATACTGGAGGCCAAGCAATCGGCCGAACTGGCGCCGCACTAGTTGCATAATAACTACAGTAACAAATGAGTTTAATTATAAAGTAATGTATTATTTTACTGACCTTTACAGTAGCCACAGAGAGGGCCCTGATGGATAGGAATAAGAGGGGGAAGGAAGATGATGGAGAGGACGAGGACAGGGAGAGGAGACGACAGACCGAGAGCAGAATCGGATTAGACGGGTGGAGAGGAGATGGAGTTCGAAATGGGAGCGGTGTGTGGTCACTAATTAGGAAAATGGTGGTGAGAGGTTGAAAGGGTTGTGTTACCGTCTCCATGTCCCTCTCTCTATGTGTCTCTCTCTCATCTCCATCCCTCCTCTCTCCTCCATATGGGGGGCTAATTACAGTGGTAAAGGGCACCAAATTAAAACAGCTTAATGTCAGCAGCTGGGAGCTACTTATCCAATGCTGATATCTAATTCTCTATATGAACATGTGTGTGTGTTGGGATGACGATATGATGCCACTCTGTTCGGGCTTACATAATAATCCTGCATACTTTCACTGTGAGCAGACTGTGCTAACAACTCAATAAAGTTATGCACATATACAATACACATTAGAGCTACAGTGAACTCCAAGCTATTAGCAAAGGTGAAGAGTTCACACTAAACAACACACACACGTGCATGCAGATCACCGAGCGAGGGAGTCGTGGAAACATCCAGAACAACCAAACAAGCAGTAAATCAACAGTGATCTCAAGTTTACTGCGCTGGTGGTTAGAACCGACTTAAAATAACACCAGAGACAGAGTTACAGCTGAGAGAGAGATCGTAGGAAAAGAGTGAAAGAAAGAGATGCAGTCTTTTTTTTTTTAACATCAATATGTGTAATGTTTATTGCATAGACACATTTGATTTTATTAAGGATCCCCTTTAGCTGGTGTTATAGCAACCAGCTAATGTTCCTGGGGTCCATATTAAGCACATACAAAACTACAAAATACAAACAAAAGAACAAAAACCTTAGAAATAACTAGTTACAGATAAAACTTAGAGATATGACACCTGAGATAGCAAACATGTTGTTATTACTGATAAGAATGGTGGTCAAAACTATGAAAATATTCTTTATAAGTTACCCTTTAACATAATATGTACTGACATATAAAGAAGCATTTACCTGTATGTTAGACAACCAATAAATCAGCACCATGAAAAAAAGGGATATAGGTTGAGAAACCAGAACACTCCCAGAGATTTAAATACATAAATAAAAGACAAAGTAATGAACAGCATATTATTACTGCACCACCAGAGAGATCTTGACATTACCTGGTTTAACGCATTAACGCAACTTGTGATTTTTAGGTTGTAGCAGGCTCAGTTTTAAAGATAAAGTGAAGATACTGGTATCATATGAAACTAGAAAACCTACATAAAATACATATAAAAGTGTGATAAGATCAGTCCTAAACAACTCTTTAAATGGCTTTCATATAAAGAGTTTGATCAGGAAGTTGAGAGAAAAATGTTTATGTTTAAAGTAGGGTTGTTAAAATTAACGTGATAATAACGCTTTAATGCAGCTTGCGATTTTTAGGTTGTAGCGGGTTCAGTTTTAAAGCTAGAGTGAAGATACTGGTATCATATGAAACTAGAAAACCTAAAGAATCCATTGGTAGCAACCATGTCATACTAGCTTGTCAGGAAGGAGGCTAAATAATGCTCCAAACTTACGCTAAATGTTGGCGAGGAAAAACTGTCATGGCCACCCTCAAAGGGGTCCCCCGACCCCCGACCTCAAGACACGTGAATGAAAATGGGCTCCACGCAGAGACGCAGTCCAAACAAAGAGAGAGAGAAAGATCTGCGAAGCAAAGGACAAGTGGAAATCAAAATATGCCTGAAGGAGGGATGACAGAAAGAGAGCGAGAGAGTTTATGGGGAAGAAAATTGTGGTTGTGGTGAAACAGAAACAACAGTAGATAGAGTTTCACTTCCACGCCGGAGAGGTGGAGCAAGAGAGAGATCGAGTTTGTGTTTGTGTGTGTGTGTAGAAGGAGCTTTCTGTGGTGTTGATGGTGGTTTTGCACAGCAGAACTGAAAGTGGTCAGATTTATTGTGACAAATGAAAGAGAGAAGAGAGACAGGAGGGAGGGGGGGGGGGGGGGGATGTGCGGAGCTGAATGACAGATGTAGTTGGAAGGAAAGAAAAATGAAAGACAGACCGTGAAGTGAACGGCAGAAAATGAGAGAGAAAGAAGTCATTTCTAAGAATAATTTGGCGAGAGGTTTCGTGGCGTCGGCGTTGTGCCACACAAGGCAATCTTCTGTTCCCTGACGTCAACATATAGACTTACTTACACCAGCATGTGTGTGTGTGTGTGTGAAATCATTTAAAGATCTTTATCCAACAGTAGAAAACTGCTTATTAAGACCAGAAGGAGTTGGGGTTACACTGACATACCCCACTGCTGACGTGTGTGTGTGTGTGTGTGTGTGTGTGTGTGTGTGTGTGTGTGTGTGTGTGTTTGATCTATCATACACTGGTCGCATGATGCTGTGCACCAAGGTCAGTTTGAGTGCAGCATCTATCATCATAGCGTTGTGTGTGTGTGTGTGTGTGTGTGTGTGTGTGTGTGTGTGTGTGTGTGCCAACCTGCAGTGGGTAAAAAGAGCGGCGTGGTCCAGCCTCAGCTCAATCTGTCACTACCTTGATAATGACAAACGTCAGCTTTAACACACAGTTCTGGAGAAACAGCAGCCACGTGTGTACAAACATCACGAGTTAACCGTATAATATCTTATAATCTTTGCTTGTTGCTCAAACATCGCTGCTGCACTGTTAAAATAGTGAAGCAGCTGTAGAGCTAATTGTGAATATTTAAAAGCTTAGACTTGGTTATTGAGCGTCTGTATGACAGTTTGAGTGCTTTGGAAGTTACACATAATTAAAGCAGCTTAACTCAAAAGCTTGCTTTAAATATAGTATAAAGTACTCCATGTAGTATAAAGTACTCCTTAGGTGTACTCCAGGAGCTATTTAGAAAAGAACGACTTTCTCTTCGGCATGACAGCTAACCGTTAGCTAACCGACACACATAAAGAAAAATCAGTGTTGAATTCAGACCATAGACTGTATATATATAGATGAACACTTTCTCCAAGTGAAGCCAAAATATCCCGGATACGAGAGCTGCCATCTTGACATTTTGACGTCATTTGGAGCCAGAGTCTGTGCAGTAGCGATCGGACGGTGGAGCCGCGGTATTGAGGTCACTAATCGCGAGCCGAGCACGGCCGCGGCTCGTCAGCGAGAGAGACTCACAGCTGTCAATCATGACGTCTCACCCCCGTTTTTTTTATAGCATCAAATAACTAATTAAAACCAAACTTATCAGACAAATGAACACTATGATGTATGATGAGAAATACCTAAAATTGTATTTAACGTATACTTTGACCTGTACTGCAGCCAGCCAGCAGGGGGCGATCCAGATGTTTTGGCTTCACTTTTGGGGATTTGCCATGTCGTCCATCCTTATATACAGTCTATGATTCAAACATTGTTTATGCTTTTATATTGGGTTAGTAAACAATGAGTGGGACAGAACATGATAAACATCGTTGTAAGCGCTGACAACAAGTATAATATTAATATTCGTATTTTAATTGTGGTGGAAACCGGGACTATTTCAGTGTTTTACAGATATTTGTCAGGAAACGCAGCTTGAAACGGGAGAAACTGGGATGTCTGGTCACCGTAGATGTAATGATATATGTTTGAGGATATGTTTGAGCTGCGGATGATTGTTTAGAGTTGCTTGGTGTGTTGAGCAGCATGCTGCCGGTGATAGCAACATGCTCGTTAACTTGACATGCTGTTAGCTGATTGTGATGTTGTAGACGAAAGTGAATAAATACTGGGCTTCCTGAGGAAAGCTCGCCCATTTTTTTGCACATTTTACTGTGTAGTGATATCTTCTGCCATGTCGTCCTTTTCTATTCTAACCTCTAGTGTTTTTTCTTCTTCCTGTCTACAGAAAGCACCACTGTACCTGACACTGCGACCCCCACGCTGCCCAGAGTGGAGCAGACTACTGCTGCAATGAGATCCGGTAAACACACACACTTAACTCAGCATCTCTTACACGCACTCATGCCGATTTCTCTCAGGCACACATGCCGTTTAATTTGAGTCTCTGTCTCTCGTCCACACACACTCACTCACACTCTTAAGGTCAAACTCATGATGTCATCATGCACCACGGGGCCTCTGGGCTTTGAAGTCCGTTAGATTCAAGAGTCCCACAGGAAGCTCTGTATGAGTGAAAATAAGCTCTCACAGCCGGGATCTCACCTCCTCACACACACACACACACACACACACACACACACACACACACACACACACACACACAGAGACACATATTGATGATATGATTTCACAGCTACAGGTCTGTCAGGGAGGAAGTCTAACTGGGGTAACGGTAACGGTATGGCCTTGTTGATCCATAACTGAATGCAGCATCAGGAACACAGAGTGCTCTACTTTCTCTATTCTTTATTGTCATTTTTTCATTACCCATGCTTTCTTATTTCTCTCCTTTTGATTCGTATCTACTCCCACTTTACTGTACTACTTTCTTTCTATCCATTTTCTATGTTTGCTTTCTTTTATCCTCTCCACTGATTCTTCTGTCTAGCCCATTTTCCCTCCTCATAATCTCTCTTTTACTCTAATATTTGTATTCAGCCTGATTTATTGAGATGTCATATTAGATGAGCACTATTACCAAAACATCTAAACACAATGGGAGTCTCTCTCAAAGCATCAAAATATAGAAGAGCCAGCCATTATCGCATTAAGTCTCATAAATGGATGAAAAAGAAAGTGAGAAATAAAAAAAGTTTAAATGTGATATGGTGCTAAAAGCTCTGTGAAAGTGCTAAAAAGAAGAATTTACTGTTAGTCAAAGCAGATGCTCTGTATTCACAATGTCTCTCTTTTCCCCGTTACGCAGCCACCACGCCGTCGCTGTCGGCGGTCTGCGACTTCGAGCAGAGCTTGTGCGGCTGGTCGGCCGATCCCCAGTCAGGTGTGAGCTGGTCGCTGCACACGGCCAGCAGCAGCTCAACTGGACACGGCACACACGGGACGAGGCAGGACCTGGCGCTGGGATCAGACAGTGAGTACTGATTGGTTGTATACAATTACATTTTATAAGTAAGTAATATAAAGAGTTTCAGGTCAGTCATTCCCCGAATGATGTCATCATTATAACACAAATAGAGCATGGGAGAGAGTCTGTACTGGAAACTTGTTTATCTGGATACAAACAACCTACAGACCTGTTAAATTAGTTTTTTTAGAACGGCCAGATTTTAAAAACAGTGTGGTTTTAATCTTAGTAGGTTTTTTTTTTTTTTTTATAAACACAATGTTCCATTTAACATCTCTTTTAATTCAGTTTGACTCTCCTAAATTCCCTCTGCTTAAACAGCCTGGGTCAAAACTTTTTAACAAAATAAGTATTTCTATGCTTAACAAGACATAACTAATGAATTAGCCTACTAATAGAATGATGATTTTCTGATAATTTAACAATGTAAACACTCATAAACTTGGTGTTATTTAAATAAAGACACAATAACGTTGCTTTTAACAGTCCGTAACAGCGTCAATAGTGTAACATTGATGAACGGGAATAAACTCTCATTGGAAGAAATCACTATTATTTAAAAAAAAAAAAAATTGTTTTGCATATTTATAAGTTATTAAAGAGCCAGATTGAATAGGTCTGCAATATATTCATTTGAATCACTTCCTCTGCTTTTCCCAGCAACCACATCCAAATAACATTACCAGAAAGACATGCTTTTGTTATGGAAACCAGCTTAACGACGAGCATTTAAAGGAACACTCCACCTATTTTCAACATGATACCTGAAACTACCAGAAATACATAATGTTGAATATATTACGGTACATAGCAGTTTGCCAGTAAAACAGCTTAATGTATTGGCGTATGTCACTGACAACACATAATTATGCTGCAGCAATTTAGGAAGACTTGCACCAAATTCTTGTAGGTTATGACTGATCCATTTTATTACTATTTAATGCGATTATAAATAATAATGATAATATCAATAAATATAATAATAATATGTTTGTTGTACAAGGAAACTAGTAATTTCCACACTGTATTTATTCTTAAATAGGAATAACTTTCATCGGATACATTTTTCTGATTAATCATCACATACTCTACGAACTTAAACGGCACTTTAAATCTTATAAAAACTCCACAGAGTGAGAATATTTCTATCTAATTAAAACATTCAAACTTTGTGAGAACTTTTTGTGCCCATTAGAAGCACGTTCACGTCCTCATCTCTCTCTGGGTGTTCGTCATTTCAAGACATTTCTCATTTTATAAACACAGAAAGGAAAGCGTCGTCATGTTGGGATGTTTGAAGACTTCTGTAGCTAATTAAGAGCAAAGTGGTTGTAAGTAGCAGATCCGAGAGCTGGGAGGAACCACTGACAGCAGCTATGATGCAAGGATTTCACTCTGATCTGCTAAAAGGGTGTAGGACGACGACGACTTAATTAGAATTTCTTAAAAACTGTTTAACAGTCTCACTTTCTACTTCTCTCTTCGTCTCTTTTCTCTCCTCACTTTATCTCTGTATTTTATTCACTCTTGTAGCATCTTTAGCTTCTTTCGTATACTGTAATCACCTTACTCCACCTCACTTCTTTTCCTTTATCTTATATGACAACTATAAAACCTAAGGACCTATGGTGTTCCTCAAGGTCTTGGTGTCTTAATGTGGTATTTTGGAGGGATTATTGATCATTTTTATCAGTTCTCGGTAAAAAAATTGTTAAATTTAGCACCAAATCTGTGCAACAACTTATGAGACATAATAGATCATGGAGATGGACATCATATACTTCTATCATACTGTTCTAAGTCTTTTAGAATTTAATTAATTAATTTATGTTTATGAGCTGCATCTCAAATTAATCTCCAGCTTTCAGATGATTTACACCACTTCTATGTGACATCTACTGTTGAGCTGCTATCTCCCCCTAAAGACCCCCTGGACCCCCCTGAAGAAGACCAAAACAGGTTTCTTAGAGGTCTCATCCATCCTCTCTTTCAGCTCTAACTCGTACTACAGTTTATAAAGTCTCTTTTCCACGTCCGTCCGTCCCACTATGATCACCTCTGTCTCTCCTCGCTGACCTCTCTCCTTTTTCCCTCAGTGCTACTTGACTTTTTCCACATCTGTCCATCTTTAATAAGACAGCAGGAGGATAACCAAGACTGTTTTATCCATCACACACACTTTCACCGCCTCACGTACCTCTCCACGTCTCACACACACACACACACACACACACACACACACACACACACACACACACACACACACACACAGCGGTCTGATAAGTCAGATGATGGCTTTGACAGAAGTGCTGCCTTAGCTCTTCAGCTCCCCCGAGGCGCCACACACACACACACACACACACACACACACACACACACACACACACTTACACAAACCACTCAAGGTGGGTCTGCCTGCGTATTAAACACTCAAGGTGTGTGGGTTTGTTTCCCACACACACACACACTCGACCTTGCCATTCACCAAGGTTTTCTCCGTATCTGTTGAATCCATCCAGTTTGTGGTTGACTGAGCAGCTCCTTTATAAACCGACAAGGCCGTGACATAAGGCGAGGCTCTACATCACACCAGGCTGCTGTGTGTGTGATCAGTGTGTGTCTGTGTGTGTGTGTGTAATTGACATAGCGGCGCCCCGGCGTCCGACTGTGTTAGACAGCAACATGACATTAAGTCTTGTTCTACAGCAACATTAGCGCGGCACCCTGTCTGGAAGCTGTCTCCGTATGCAAATCAAATCCCCAACCCATGTCATTGAAAGCCCCTTTTATGGGTTTTAGAAGAGGAAATCCGACCCGAACAGAGCTCGTAAGTTATTCTTTTGATCTCAGATAGAGAGAGACTGCATTTCTATACCCTGTGGAGATTTTCATCGAAAGAAACCGCTCGTCGTTGGAAGTGGTTTAGTTATTGATAAGGAGAGCAAACGAGAATCAGGGAGGGCTGAAAGAAGAGACAAAAAAATCAATATTATAATATAATTTAATCTTGACAACTTGATCCCAGAGTTTTCAAAGACTTTCGCTGAAATGATGCAAAAGTGAATATTTGATCATGTAAACTACATTCATTCAGACACAGTTTAAGAGTGCTTTCGCATCCAAATTGGTGATGTGTACAGTATGTGCGTGAGTGCAGGTGTTTTACCTGCTCGACCAAACAGTAGCTCATCCAGAGGTGTTTTAATACGTTTGGATGCAGGAATGCAAGAAGTTATTTTATTCATCACAAAGATGAAAACTTTAAATGAACGTTTCTTAAAAGTTGCATTATGTTCATACTGTACTTATCTGCAGAACACTGTCTGACAACATAATTGTAGGCTTATTTGCTTATTATCATAGCAACTAAAGCAGGATGAGACAGAGTTGATCCTTGGCTTTGAGGCAGGATGAAATTAAATGTATGCAGCATGACCACAAAGGCAGCACAGTTCAAGTAGATCACTGAAACTACTGGATATTTGGTGATTATGAATGTTAGGAATCAACACATTCTCACTCCCAATTCGGCATCAGCATCTCAGATCGACGCGCGGACGACGGCGTGTTAGTATACGCTCGTTACGTGCATAGTGTCCTTTCAAAATAAACTTCCGTTTTCACAGGAAGTTAGGTTTAGGCAACACAAGAGTTAGAGTTAGGAAACGGTCGTGGTTCTCGTTAACTTCACTGACATTGAAAATCCTGTGTTTGTTTGACCCGCCCGCCCTTAGAGGACTCTCACTCTATTAATACTACGTCACTTGTTCCGACGGGTGGAGTTAGTTGAAAGCCCGGTTCGTCAGGTACTGTTGCTAAAGGGTTCCTCCATGTGTCGCTATCCAAGGCCGAGAAATGTCCCAGTTGTGCTTTGTTAAGTGCAGTTATCTCACCACCATGCACTACTTCTTTGCTCATGCTCACCTTTGCCGTTCAGCACTGTGTAGAAGTGAAGCTACAAACACATCTCTGCATTTAAACTTAGAGAAATAGATACTGCACATATCTACATAAATGCAAAACAATGACACACAAGGCTTTTATAAGTACACAGACGCTGACTGACAGATGAACTCACTAACACACACACATACAGATTCAAACATAAACAAAGATGCCCACAAATGAAGTGCAACACACACACACACACACGCATCCACACATCTCCCGCCCTCCCTCCCTCCCTCCCTCCCTCCCTCCCTCCCTCCCTCGGAGCCGATCCTACATGGCTGCATATCCCTCCCATGGAGACTTGTTAATTAATTCCCTCCCTTTGTACGTTCGCTGAGATCAAACGAGGAGAAACAGAAAAACACTGCAACTTTCTCTAACTGTACTTAATGAGCAGCGGTAATTGAGGTCCCCTTTTTTTCCATTGCCTCCGAGTGAAGAAACAGAGTTACCTCAACCCAGATCCATTATTCATTAAGTGTGATGTGCTGCGAAATCTGTCGAATGGGAGGATAGATAGATAGATAGATAGATAGATAGGTAGATAGGTAGGTAGGTAGGTAGAAAGATAGATAGATAGATAGATAGATAGATAGATAGGTAGATAGGTAGAAAGATAGATAGATAGATAGATAGATAGATAGATAGGTAGATAGATAGATAGATAGATAGATAGGTAGATAGGTAGGTAGGTAGGTAGAAAGATAGATAGATAGATAGATAGATAGATAGATAGATAGATAGATAGATAGATAGGTAGAAAGATAGATAGATAGATAGATAGATAGATAGATAGATAGATAGATAGGTAGATAGGTAGAAAGATAGATAGATAGATAGATAGATAGATAGGTAGATAGGTAGGTAGGTAGAAAGATAGATAGATAGATAGATAGATAGATAGATAGATAGATAGGTAGAAAGATAGATAGATAGATAGATAGATAGATAGATAGATAGATAGATAGATAGGTAGGTAGGTAGGTAGGTAGAAAGATAGATAGATAGATAGATAGATAGATAGATAGATAGATAGATAGATAGATAGGTAGAAAGAGAGATAGATAGATAGATAGATAGATAGATAGGTAGGTAGGTAGGTAGGTAGGTAGGTAGGTAGGTAGGTAGGTAGAAAGATAGATAGGTAGGTAGGTAGGTAGGTAGGTAGGTAGAAAGATAGATAGATAGATAGGTAGGTAGGTAGGTAGGTAGGTAGGTAGGTAGGTAGGTAGGTAGGTAGGTAGAAAGAAAGATAGATAGGTAGGTAGGTAGGTAGGTAGGTAGGTAGGTAGGTAGGTAGGTAGGTAGGTAGAAAGATAGATAGATAGATAGATAGATAGATGTTTCTTTTGTCTCCTCTTTCTTCTCTCTCTCTCTCCTTATGAGGTGTCACACACAGCGTCTGTCTGTCGATAAAAAGACTATTTGCAGCTCCAGCAAAGCTTTTACTCTGCGGCCATAATAGACAAACTAGACATACAGCCAAACACAGCAGCACGCTAATGATTATGGTCTGTTCTGGGTGGGGAAAACACTATAGCGCTGCCTTTTTCTCTCTCTCTTCCCTTTACCGTCTTTGCTCTCTGCCCATCAATTCTTGGAGCTGAGAGGAGAGAAAGGAAGTGAATTAGATTAAAAAAAACTGATAGTGTGTGTAGAGAAAGCACACACACACACACACACACAGAAATACACTACACGTTCACATGCATTGTGACGCTGTTGGTATGATGGCTGTGCTGACTAAGTAGCAAAAACAGGGAGAGCAACAGAACGAGGTGTCAGCATTCAGAATGATTAGGGCTGTTTAGCATGTGTGTGTGTGTGTGTGTGTGTGTGTGTGTGTGTGCATGTGTGTTATTTGTATCTATAGCCATTAGCGGCCATGATGAAATGGCAGACTCATTTGCGGTTTAAGCCTCATACCACAGAATGATGGAGGTAATGGCTTAAACGCTAAGCAACCACATCCCACTGCATTATTACATCACGCCGTGCGTCGGGGTCTGTTTCACCAGCGAGGACCGAATCTGCTTCGTGCAGCAGCGCCGTCACAAATCATGAATTTCATTAAAATGGAATCCATTAAATGAATAAAATGCAAATAGCGCAGACAAAACCATATATTTGGCTTCATATATTTACGTCCCCCACGCTAAAAAAGGAGTGGTGATGAATCAGTTTAAAGGCCACTAATTTATCGTTAATCTGAAATGCATCACTGATCTCTTTTCCTTTTCCTCCAGATTTCTCAGGGAACTACCTCCACCTGGACGCCGGCGCCCACACCCAGCGCAAGCGAGCCCGCCTGCTGAGCCCCGAGGTGGGGCCGGAGCGAGGCCCGCTCTGCCTCCTCTTCTACTACCAGCTGCAGGGCGAGGCGCAGGGGAGTCTTAGGGTGCTGCTGAGGGACAGCGACCAGGAGGAGACGCTGCTGTGGGCTCTGAAAGGAGACCAGGGGCCGCACTGGAGGGAGGGACGCACCATCCTGCCCCAGAGCCCCAAGGAGTATCAGGCAAGGGTTGCTTTTAAAGGTCCCATATTGTAAAAAGTGAGATTTTCATGGCTTTTATGTTATAAAGCAGGTTTAAGTTCTATATAGATACTGTGAATTTATCGAAACGATTGATCCACAGAGAAAAACACACAGCCCGTATTCAGACACTGAGCTTTTGAAACAAGCCGTCAGGATTTCTGTCCATTTGTGATGTCACAAATCTACAATATTTAGACCATTTCAAAGTTTTAAACATTCTAAATGGGTCCAAGTTTATTTCCTGTTGCAGTGTATGTGAATGACATCAGCTGACAGGAAGTAAACATGGACCCAAGCTGATGCCTAGCAACGCAATTCTGTTGCAATTTCATTGCAATTTCATTACAATTCCATTGAAATGTACTGAAACGGAGCGTTTCAGGTAGAGGGTGAATACAGGTATATTCAAGCAGACAGCATGAGGAAAATAAAGTTTTTTTTAAACATTACAGTATGTAGACATGTTCTAGTAGAAACCCAAAATACAAGTATGAACCTGAAAATGAGCACGATATGTCCCCTTTAAGTCATTTACTGCTATGGTATCATTGATCTTTGCTGCACATAACCAGGGACAGAAACACACAGTCTGTACTTAAAGGACCAGTCTGTAGCATTTAGGGGGATGTATTGGCGGAAATTGAATATATTATTAATAAGTATGTTTTCTTTAGTGTATAATCACCTGAAAGTAAGAGTGGTGTTTTTGTTAGCTTAGAATAAGCCGTTTATATCTACAGAGGGAGCGGGTCCTCTCCATGGAGTCCTCCATGTTTCTACAGTAGCCCAGAACGGACAAACCAAACTCTGTTAACTTTTCATGCTTGGGCCGGAGTCGAAAACGTTACTCACTGCCGTCCCCGCCACTCTCTCTCTCTTGCTTCACCACTCACTTCCCACGTATACACACTCTACGCACACTCCAAATGACCTCCAAATGGCTCTAGAGAGGGACATTCCGCCAGATCCTACACACTGGACCTTTAAAGTGATGTAAAGTGTATGATTAAGGAACAATTTAAACTGGAGCTGCAACAATTAATCGATTAGTTGTCAACTATAAAATTAATCGCCAACTATTTTGATAATCGATTAATTGGTTTGAGTCATTTTTAAAGAAAAAAGAAGTTTCTGATTCCAGCTTCTTAAATGTGAATATTTTCTGGTTTCTTTCTTCCTCTGTGACAGTAAACTGAATATCTTTGAGTTGTGGACAAAACAAGACATTTGAGGACGTCGTCTTCGGCTTTGGGAAACACTGATCGCCATTTTTCTGACATTTTATGGACCAAACAACTAATCAATTAATCAATAAAATAATCGACAGTGAAAGTAATCGTTAGTTGCAGCCATGCTTTAAACACCAAAATTAACAATAAATTCTCCTTTTAAAATATAATAGTTTTTTGTCTATTGGACATAACATCTCATCATTACCTACTGGGGGTTTACACACTTTTTTACTGTTCATTAACCGCTGTGTTTAATAAAGAAAGAGCCTATTGTAATATATCTTTCTTCTTCCATCTTCCAGGTGGCGTTCGAGGGCTTTTTTGACCACCCGACCAGAGGCCACATCAGAATAGATAACATCCACATGAGCAACAGCATCGCACTGGAGGAGTGTGAACGTAAGTCTCATGTCTACCTGTCTCCTTGTTTATTAAGATGTCAGTATCGGCTTCATTCATTCAGTCAGTCTGTCTGATTCTCTCTCTCTCCTTCACACCGCTTATGCCATGTTTTCACCAGAGACCAGTTGAGCGAGAGAGAGAAGGGATAAAAACTCATAATGTTTCTCGTTTACACACACACACACACACACGTAAAAATATATATATATATAAAAAGAAAGTAGGCCACAAACGGCCTTTGGGCATGGATTCTAATCTATCTTTCATATCTCCCTCTCTCTATCTCCTTCAGTGTTTTCCTATACTACCCCACCCAACCGTTTTACGATCCTTCTGGTGCTTTCTCTCCGTCTCTCTCTCTCTCCGTCTCTCTCTATCCCAATAACCTCCTCTTCCAGTCAGTCTGGGCCGTCGCTGGGCCACAGAGCATCAAATAACAATGTGTGTGCTTGTGCATGTAGTTATTCTGTCTGACACGAGCTGGCCAACGATACTACTGTTAATAATGATTGGCTTAAATGATGGAGTTATTACTGCAACAGAAGAATGCAGACTTACCTGAAACAGACTAGACACAGGATTAGGTTTTAAATCCTTCACATCATTTCCTCACACACAGTTTGCTCTCTCAGCTGTGGGAAGTAATGGGAATATTGTTATCATTTAATGTAGTGAAGAAGCCCTTCACTCAGCACAGCAGGACGCTGATAGTCAGCCTGATGAGAGCACACACACACACACACACACACACACACGAATGTATAATAACATGTAAAAACCACCACGGTTATTTTACGTTAATAACGACGACACATGAAGACACACACTCTTGTTAACTGGCTTCAAGCTGCGTCTCTTTCAACCCAGTTTAATTGAGCCTGGTGTTAATCTGTCTCATCTCTGTCCAACTTCTTTTTCATTTCAATTCTTATTCACCAAAATAAAATCACGGCGAGGTCTCCAGTTGTTCTTTTTGGTCATTTAACGGGCATATTGTGTGTTTTAAATGACACCTAGAGTCAATTTGTTCAGTTTACTAGTTGTGAGGAGTAATACTTAGCTTGTGAAAACTGTTGTACGAACTCTTCTGCGGCTCTGGAGGAGCTTTATCGAGTTGGAAAATATAACACTGATGATTTCACCAGGCTCATCTCACACAGGAACGGTCTAATGAAAGACGCTATCGAGTTGGGAATTGTAGGATCCAGCATTTTTTTAGCTGACTCACGCTGTGTTTCAATTTGGATACTTCCGTTAGTACTGTACACTTCCATGTAGTACACACTGTGCACACTATGTACTTTCTTTCAGAGTGCGTGAATATCAACAGGGTAGTGTCGTCTCAAATCTCACACCGCTGTCGTGCACTCACCGGAGGCTCGGTAGATCCACTTGGTTATAGTCAGCCACGGACATCACGCCGTATCACCCGTTTATTCATTTTGTAGTGCAATACTAAATTCCCGGAGTACCCCTTTAATAATCTTTAAATTAAACGGTGTTTTTTCCTCAACATTTGCAATACACATTGAATGACTCTCAATAGGTATAACGGATTAGTGTTTTATAGAATATTATCAATATTTTATATTTGGCGCAGCACTAACGTTTTATATTTTATAATGTTGTAACTCATTCTGTGGCTCAAGTATGATGTCTTAGATCAGATGCTAGTTTTTCATTCACCAAATTTTGTGAATGGTGCTTCTCACTATTGTGAGTGTTAAATATTACACTGATCAATTGGAGAGATGCTACAATCACTCTTACCTCTTTCACCAATGTGTTTCCACCATTCTCTTTTCATATGTTTTTTCATTATTCCATCACCCACTCCCTCATATTTTTGTCCATCTCCTCTCAACACACTGCTGAAACTCTCTTTTTTCCCATCTTCCCTCTCCCTCTCATAATAGATGTCGTATCCTCCGGCAAATAATAAACAGCAGTAGATTTCAGTCCGTGTTCCCATGACCCTTTAAACTTACCTCCACCCTTCCTTCCCAGTCCTCGATTTCCCGTCTCTTCACCCTTCTTCTCACTCTTTTCACCCCCATCTTCCACCATCCACCCACTTCTTTCTTCTTCTGTGTCACCTCAGGAAGAGTTAGAGTTAGAGAGCAGCAGATCTCAGGAAGGAGAGACACAGAATGACAAAGCAAAAAAAAAGGAGAAAGTGAGAGCAAGTCAGAAATGACAGACAAACAAAGAGAGAGAGAGACATTCAGGGAGGAAACGTCTTCCCGTCTCCCAACCCTTCCAGCCCACTCTTTTGTCTTCCTCTCTTTAGTTTCTCTCCATTTTTAGTGAAAATGACTGTCATCCAGGAAGATTTATGGGCCTTTAGGCTCCTATATCATCTCGGAACCGACAAATCTTTATTGATTTTCTCAAAAAGGAGTAACACGTGCCTTTTGCAAAAAAAGTGCAGCGTCCTGCAATTTTTGCGATTCGGCTGAATTGAAGTGCATTTCTGTTAACAATCATCAGAAATGTAGTTGTTCCATGTCAATTTAATCATGGAAATATGCCACAGTACACTCAAATCCCAAAAGATGATGTATTTGCTGCTGTATTTCATACTGCAAAGAGCTACTTTAGAATGGAATAAATATATTTAATCAAAATTTTGTCATGCTCATATTTTATCCTTTATGGTTTAGCTCATTCTTTACGGAGTGACACTGACACAAAAGCCTGTAGAGACTACTGGATGCTCACTATCCTCCTCTCATATACTGTATTATGATGTAAGCACCAAGTTTACATTGAAACTCTTGAGATGAAAATGATATTTTGTCTGATGCATATCAGTTCCTAACCACCATCATCAATAACACTTATTCTTTTTCTCTCTCTTTTCCAGAGCCGTTCCCCGCCTTAACTCCCGGCATAACCAGTAAGTCCAACTTCCTGTTCCATTTGTACTTCCTGTGCCAAATGTCTGTGCTTTCTGCTTGTTGCTAAGCTCAGCTCGCAGCACTGCACCGGCCCCGAGTGACCCTGATCGTGCACATAACCTACTGTATGTTGCATTCAGCTAAATAGAAACACTTATTCTGCCCCGGAGCTACGACATCATCTTCAAACAGATCTAACTATGGTTTCTTACATGTATAGTACGACGTAGTGTTGTCACGATACTGGAATTTCTAGCTTTGATACAATATCTTGAAAAATATTGATATTCAATACCATTTTAGATACCACAGGGAAAATTTACACAACATTGAGGGCATAATTTTTGATTTTTATTAAAAGATAAATAGCAGTCTGTGTCAACTCGCTGTCGGAGAGAAGAGAGAGCAGTAAGTGCAAGTGTTCCCCGTGTATCGATGCAGAAAATGAGTATTGAAACGGTTTCAAATATTCAGTATTGATATGTATAGATACGTCAACATTTTTGACAATAGTACGATGTGTAATATATACATATAATTATTAGGGCTGTCAATCGATATTTAATCACGATTAATCAAAATTAATCACATTTTTTATCTGTTCTAAATGTCCCTTAAAGGGAGATGTGTAAAGTATTTAATCCTGTTATCAACATGGGAGTGGGTAAATATGCTGCTTTATGCAAATGTATGTATATATTTATGTAAAAAAAAAAAAAGTTCGAAAAATGTCCCCAAAAAAAGTGTGAAAAATGTCCGAAAATGTAAAAAAAAAAAAAAGTCTGAAAAATGTAAAAAAAAAAGGTCGAAAAATGTAAAAAAAAAAAAGTCTGAAAAATGTAAAAAAAAAAAAAAAAAGTTCGAAAAATGTAAAAAAAAAAAAGTCTGAACAATGTCCGAAAAATGTAAAAAAAACAAAAAAAGTTCGAAAAATGCCCCCAAAAAAAAGTTCAAAGAATGTCGAAAAAAATTGAAAAATGTCCAAAGAATGTAAAAAAAATGTCCCCAATAAAGGTTTGAGAAATTAAAAAAAAATAATAAAAAATGTCAAGAAAAATATTGTCCAGAAACCCTCACAAGTACTGCATTCAGCATAAATGACTATGACTTGCCCCAAAGTGCATGTGATTATCATAAAGTGGGCATGTCTGTAAAGGGGAGACTCGTGGGTATCCATAGAACCCATTTACATTCACTGATCTGGAGGTCAGAGGTCAAGAGACACCTTTGGAAATGGCCATGCCAGTTTTTCCTCGCAAAAATTTAGCGTTAGTTTGGAGCGTTATTTAGCCTCATAACACATTTTTATTGTTAACTTTGACAGCCCTAATAATTATATATATAATATTTCTGAATTTTTAAACAGTGTGTAAGACTTTGTCAGAGTATATACCATATTGATAGATGTTAATATGTGGGCTTTATCCACATTTAAGAAAGATAAACGCTGCAACTTGATGGAATGGATCCTCTGCATTGTTCCAGCATGACTCCCTGCATGCTGGGCTGATACTCTCTCTTGGTTCTGGTTCTGTAGTTTGGTTTGTTCCTCGGTGAGAAAATGACTATTTGCTACGACATAAGCAAACAGTTCCACACGGTTATTTACTACAGCAGCAACACGGCAGGCAGGCTGAGCACCATCAGGGTGTATTTGCACATCCCACAGACTGATCCGTTTGCTGGTCTTTAATGGTTCTGCACCATGTTGTGAGTGAGATCTGTCAGATCTGCTGTACATGGATGCAACACAGTGAGTGTGCCTATAGTGAATTACTGAAACTGGGTTCATATTTTATCGCTCGCATGGTAGTTAAACTACTTAAAAGGTGACAGAGCGATGGTTAGAATCATGAGGTCATGGCTGAACTGCTCAGACAAAGTGAAACAGTCTCCTGTCTTTAACTCAGTCCAACTCGAACTACGTCCGAATTGTAGAGATTCACTCGCTCCTCATTCATTCCTCCATCCGGATTAACTGTCACCATGTAAGCTCTCTCTCTCTCTCTCTCTTTCTCTCTCTCTCTCTCCCTCGCTCTCTCTCTCTCGCTCTCTTTCTCTCTCTCTCTCTCTCTCTCGTTCCGCTCTCGTCTCGCCTTCGCTCTTTCTCTCTCTCTTCCCTCCTCTCTCTCTCTCGCTCTTCTTCTCCTCTCTCCTCGCTCTCTCGCTCCGCTTCCGTCTCTCTCTCTCTCTCTCTCTTCATTCAACACCGTACAAGGAGGACTCTCTTCTTCCATCTCTTTACTTTTTCTTATTCCCCTCTTCTGTCCTTTGCTATATTTTGCTCCTCCCTCCTCTCTGCTTCTCTACTTTCATCTCAACCGGACTTTTTCATTCCCTTCTTATCGCTCCTCTCCTCTCCTCTCCTCTCCTCTCCTTTCCTCTCCTCTCTTTTCCTCTCCCTTCCTCTGTTTTCTTCTCTCTTCCTCCCTTTTTCTTTCCCTTCCTCTTCTCCTCTCCTCTCCTCTCCTCTCCTCTCCTCTCCTCTCCTCTCACCATCCCAACTTCCCCTTTTTTTTTCCTCTCCTTCATCCTCAGATAAGCTGGTCTGAAAGCAGATAAAAAGGCAGATTATGCTACTGGATCGCTTGTTTTCAGAGTCTGTGTTGGGACCTAAAACGCTTCACTGCTTTCGTTTAGAGACCCACAAAATATGAACGCTGGTATTTATAAGGACCTTTTTAAGGACCTATTTTCTGGGCCTCAGTGTCACTGTATTTTATAAAAGTTTGATCTCAATGTGAGTAGTATATCAAGACTTTTATGATTTGTAGATGTTGTTTGCATTTGATGATTAGTGTCCACATTGATCATGGATGGTTGAGACCATATCTATTAATCAGTTTTTATTACTGTAGAGGCAAGGACTCATGTTTTTGAAGCTGGGGCTGAAGCACAAAACGGATCGCCAAACATTCAGTTGGTTTGCGTCCATGTTTCTGATGCTTGGTGCTTACAGTAATTTAGTCAGTTCAGTGTGTGTGTGTGTGTGTGTGTGTGTGTGTGAGTGAATAGATCAAAAACATTCTTTGAACACACTTGAGAGACACTTACACCAGACACTTGAGCAGCACTTGGTTTTGTTCACCACAACTCAGTTTAATAAAAACAAAAATCTAAAAATAGTAAAAGCCAAGTTTGTCCATGAGCCATACTCAGAAAACTCACCTGACTCATACGCTAAATATTTGACCTAAAGCTTAGACTATTGGGTCCTGAGCAGGTATCATATGACTCGCAGCGTGACAACAGTGTCATGTTTTCATGAGACTGAGCCCCGGAGAGAGGAGGATTACATTTCATCCTTTGGGACGCCTGTTGAAAAGTGAGCTAAGATCTAAAGTGTTTCTCTTTGGGTGAGCAGATGAAGTTGAACCCTGTTCAAGACTTACTGCATATATTATACATATATGTGTGTGTGTTGATATGTGTGTGGGTTGTGGACAGAAGGGTTTCTGTAGTTTCTGGCAAGACAACAGGTTGAAACTGGATTTTTAGTGAAAATTTATTGGAAGAGAATTTAAATGTCAGATGACAAGAGTGTCCTTAGTAACTGATCAGAGATCAGGGCAACCAATGGATTTTAATTGTATTCTACTTCGAGGCTTCGTCTGAAATCGCAGTACACTACATACTCAATGTGTGTACTATCGTTCAACATACTTCTGTGTGAATAAACAGTAGTATTTATCCTTTCTGACGCACTGAGCTGTAATATACGTCGTCACTTCCTGAGAGCCTCCTTGCCGGTTGGAGACGTGTAACCATGGTAACCCGTACCAACATCATGTGACCAAAACGATGATGATTTATGAGAATCAAAATCTGAAGTTATTTTAAAACATATATTACGCCTGGCAAAGTCAAAACTTTCACTTAAAATGAAGCTTTACTGATGTTATAGAGCCGTCCGTCAATGCCTCTTATGAACGTTGTCGTCGCTACCGCATTGCATTGTGGGATATTCATGCCAGTGTAGTGTCCAGCGTTTGCATACTAGAATATTTCACCGGAATTAGTACTATTAGTTTCATACTCAGGTTATTATAGAATTTCGGACACAACTAATCTTCTTCTATCTATAAAATGACTATAAAAGTGCTCAGTGGAGAAATACTATTAAAAATATATTAAATAAAATAAATCAGTTGACCCAAAATCTCCCATTAAGGGAGAAACTTGTGTAATTACAGCCTGATGACATGATCCTCGGTTAACAGTACCATGGCGGCTTCGTTGTGGTGTGGCGTGAACCACTGTTGGGCTTTTGTATCCATGGCAACCAAGGAGAAAAGCAGCTAATTCAGGCTTCAGTTTGACTGTAAAGAGGATTCAAACTTTTCATTCAGATAAGACTGTTGATGTGTGAAGTGTGTGAGACCATGAATGAGAAAAAAGATAGTAATTCAGAAGCTCTAGTTACTGAGGTTCCTTGAAAGCCACACTTTTTTTTTAGCTCACTTTAGGAGTGTTGCTCTTGAGAAACTTTCCCTCTTTGTTCCCCTTTTAGATGAAAAAAAAAAGCAAAGTAACGGTCAATTTTTGCAGCCCTAGAAATCATCTGTGTCTTAATCCAGTGGTGGGAAGCCTCTCTGTGCACGCTGCTTAGAGCACAGCTTTACAATCAAAGCCTGTTTTAAACCCTTAAAGAGTACGTCTGAACTTTTTTTTTTTTTTAAAAAGACAAAATTAAGCTCACTGGTTTCCTTGAGGTTCTGTGTCTTTCTCTCCTTCCTCTGTCCTTTCCTCTCTTCTCCATCTACTTCTAGCTTGCTCTGGCTCTATTTCCTCTTTTCTTTCTTCCGTTCTCTCCCATTCTTTCTCTCCGTCTCTCTTTCCTCCACCTCCTCTCTCTCAGCGGGTTTCTTTCACAGTGAGTTGACAGAGTATTGAAGTTTCAGACAAACCCTCTAATGCAGGATTAAAGATATCATGGCAGGATTAGCTCTCTCCCTTCACTTCCCCTCCCTTCCGCCCTCTCTGCTCACTTTCTACCACCGCTCTCTATTTCACTCCATTCTTTCTTCCCATAATGCCTCCTCTTTTATCCTTTCTCTACCCCTGTAATTTCTCTCTGATTCCTCCTCTCCATCTCTTTCTCCCTCCACTCGACTCCCTTCAGTGTGATCTCTCCCTGATAAAAGCAGCTGTGTCCTACCGAATACAACCACTTAACACTCCCCACCCTTTTGTCAGAACCAGCCAGTCGCTGCATAATCAAGGCTTTGCATTTCTCTGATCCAATCTGAACGCATCGCATGAGCCTCTGCGTTGTCAATGTGCGGCTAATGCTTGTGGCGTCTGCATCAACCAGAAATACCATGAGTCAAACCAGCACAATCGAAACACATATGCATCAGCATTTTGATGAAGAATGAAGACTTTAGATGGAGTCTGCAGTTGGGTGTTTAAATATTGGGAAAGTGAGCTCAATCTGGAAGCTGACAGTCTGTTTTTTGCCTGCTGTAGATATTATGTTTAGTTGAAAACCAGCAAAGCACTGTAACTTCAGCTCACTGCTGCAGTAATTGACCATTCGCTAAGTCCCACCCCCCCCCCCCCCTCACTGTTACTAGGCCTGTCAAGCTTTCCATTCTCGCATGGCATGTATGCAAGTTACATTGATAACGGCAGATTTAAGACTTGAAATCCTTAGTCATTTTTGAAACAATAGATTCTTAATTTTAGACAGATATGGACAAAACTAGGCTTCTCATTTCTAGGCAGATTTCATCAGCTGTTACTAGATAGCTAATTAAGATAAAGCTGCATGTCCCCGGCAAAAAGTCATCATCCTATCCAGATGATGATCTGTGTTGAAGACAATCCTAGTATTTTAAGTACAATAAGCAAAAAATTTAAATTCATTCTAACCCTGTTTGGCAGCTTAGCTTACATACTTGTATTTTCAAACAGTAAGTTAGTAGTTTAGCTTTAGGTAGCTAGTTAATGATGTGCCCTTTAGCCTTGGAAGCAGTGCGTGTTGCTACTGTAATTCTGTGTTCACACCAAGAGCGAAGCAAATTTTCGCCTCGCTTTACTCGCTAACATCACCCGGCGGCGAGCTGTATTCACATACAGTGAGTGTATCTAGCAGCCACACGTCGCTACGGCGGTATGAACCCAAAATAAACAGATTGTGCTGTGATTTAATTACAATAAACAGATCAAAATGATGCCGAATCAACTACATAATGATGCCGATTTGTAAACAGTCTGAATTCATGCTTTGTCAGGTCTGTCTGCAAGATGACAAGCAAACAACTTTTAAAATGTTTGTTTTCTGAATGGAGTTTGGATGGATCAGTGCCAGGATCTGCAGCTGCTCCATCAACACTCAACATAAAGTCATCTAGGCATAAATAAACGTTGTTGTTTTATACCACAGACAGTCTGTGTGTATATGTATTTATACACATATATTTATACACAGAGTTTCGTCCGGTCTCTGTACAAATATGATGTAGCTCTGGGTACGGCTACAATATTTTTTTCCTCCATTTTTGATTCAACAACGTCAGAACGTCAGTGATGACAGGAGGAGAATCTCAAAGCTGAGAGGCTTTCGCGACGCAGCGTCACGCAAATTTCTCGCTAGAGTTGAAATACTTCAACTTCTGTAATGTAATCATGCCGCGTGAAAAGTTCGCTTCGCTCTTGGTGTGAATGCGCCATAAGTAGTAAGCTAGTTAGCCGGACATGCTAACAATTGCAGCTCATGATAGCGCAGATAAACATCCAATCCTTATACATTTGCTTTGAGGTTTTAGAAGGGCTACAAAGCAACAGACACGATTAAGCATGTGGAGAAATCCAAAGCTTGACAGACCTGCCATGCCTAGTTACGGTTGCTAAGCTATGATTGGACAATCACCGTCTGGGGGGAGGGGCTTAGCGAACAGCCAATTAGACAGCTTTTATCCCTCCGATGCGGTCTGCATGCCTGCCTCCCTCGTCCGTAGTGCCAAGCAGTAATGTGTCCTCCTGCCCTCCAGGGGGAGCCATGTCTGGGATGGAGCCCACAGTAGACACGGTGGCGGTGACGCCCATCCCTGCCTACTGGTACTATGCGTTGGCGGGCGGCGCCGCCCTCTTGCTGCTGGTCACTGTAACCGTGGTGGTGACACTGTGCTGCCATCGGTACCACTGGGCGCCCAAGAAGACCAGCGGTAGTCACCATCATTCAGTGACGTACCACAACAGCCAGCAGCAGCCAAATCAGCAAGGTCACCAAAACTGCTACCAGAACCAAACCCCCAGCTATAATCTGATCCAGAGCCCCAACCAAAACCACCTGTACCCAGGTACCGGGCCGAGTCCGGACTCCATGCTCACCATCAAACTGGAGAAAGACGACAGCTTTGATTCCCAGTGTTGAAAAACAAACCGGACTACGTGTGAATTTTATTAGAATGCTTTGTTCAAATAAAGGCGATTAACGGGTGTGAAAACTCCCCGAGATAAATGATCAACAGCAGGATTCGGCACTCATCACTGATGAGAATCTACGTGGAAGAGACACTGCGGTTCCTGTTGCTGATGACTGATCTAATTACCTGATCAGCATGCACCTTTGCTAAACTTCCTTGTTGGCTGGCGCTGGCAGGATGAACTCCTCCTGACATTGAACTTCGCCATCACTGGGGAGAGTTGATGGAAGAACTTTAATTGCCAATTGTGATGGCTGATGAGGGCCTGATAACAACATTAGATCTACAGCTGCACCCCAACCTGGTAGTCTGGACATGTAGACTGCCTAACAGACTGTGGACTAAACATACGTACATCAGTGTACATGTCACTGTTGTATTTTCCTCTTGTCAGAGCAGGATATGTCTGTCTGCTCTGCTCTGATCTGCAGCTCGGACACTGCCTGCCTTCAAACAGCCGGTCCAACAGAGAGGGGATTTACACACAGATACAGGGAGGTAGGGAGGTGTGTGCTGAATAAAGAGAGAAAGCTATTTCTCTGGGTCTGAGTGAAGCTGCTGTTTATTTGTCCGCTAGCCTTTGAGAGGCCGAGAGTGACAGAGACAGATTAAGAACAGAAAAAGGAAGAGGTATGGGGAGAATTAGCGCCGGCCGTCCAGCCGTGACAGATAGACGGCTAACACGTCCACCGTGGGCGGCTCCTTTGGTCTGTGAACGAGGAATCAGTGTTGTGCTGTTCTCTGTCTGGTTTACACAGGGGGGGGGGGGAAGATAGGATGAGACAGCTTACATCGCATCCTGCAGACCTAGAAACAAACTCTCTCTGCGTCAAAACACAAACACATACTGTATGCACGGACACTTCAAAACTTTTTGCGTGTTACCCTGAGTGCATTTTTCATTACATGCTGATATGCCTTTCTTAAAATGTGCTTTAAAACTATTACCTCCTCACCTCCGGAACGAGGTCGTGCCTCAGTGTCAAATCGGAGTATGAATGGACTCTATACAGTTTTGCCTTGATATCATAGATAATCCAATGCCTGTGTCTGTTAATGTAAACATCTTTGAATGTCCCGCACACATTAGACTGATGAATCCAAAATCATATGTATTTAGTGAAGTATTAGTATTGAGTATCAGTTTTCCTTGAAGTCTGTGCAAGTTCAAGTTTTTACTTCTGTTAAATCTTTTTGTGTAGAAGTAATAATTTGTGAAAATCAGAATATTTTGCCTACTAGCCTGGTGACCTGAACGTGTGGTTACACAGTTTAGCTTCTGTTCAACAGGTGAGACCAAACATATGCTGTGAGAAAGAGCTTCTTACTTATGAAGCCTTTTAGAAAACCTCCAATCATTTAATTCATGATCCGTCAAATAAGACTGATTGCAGTGCAGCACTACCGTCACACCCCCTCACACAGATTTCTTGGTGTTTTCTTAATCATCTGTTTAATGGTGCGTGTCCACATGGTCGTTTTTGGGACGCGAGGGATCGCCTCGCTCCTCAGCATTGGACGTTTGATGGGCTGCCACTCGGCACCTGATTGGACGAACGCTTTCCCTCGTGGGCTGCTGCTCCCAGCTTTCAAACCGAAACCAACATGGCGGCTCGTTTGGAAACTTTTTTCTTGTATATTACAAAATTAGTTCACCAAAATGTGTTTCAGAAAACATTTTCGGTGAGAAATAAGCCATGCAGTCGCTGAATCTGTCTTTATTTTAGATCGACAACGGTTAGTTTAAAAGTTTTTCGTGAGTTTATAGTTTCTGATTTGCATAAAATAGCCTAGACCTCAACTTTATGCAAATGAGGAGCGTGCAATGTGACGGTCCGTCTCTCGAAACGCTACCAGAATGCATTGCACGGCTGCTTACATAGACAACGAATGGGAAGCGTGCAGAGGACGGATCCTGTGGACACGTACCATAACTTTATGTGTGTTAGCATTAATTTTTTTTTCATACTGACACAGATGAGTTTGCATAAAAAATTGTGTACCATGATGCGTTTTTGAAGTTGGGTTAAACGCTGTTTTGCAATGTTGAGAGTAACATTAGCACTTTTCTGCTTCTTGATGATGATTTATTGAAGGCTTTTGATGGTTTATGACAATTTCTTACATTTACTGTGAATCTTAATAGAAACAATAAGTTGAGTAATGTGTTGGTTGTGAATTCAATATAATTTCTTTCTTTGTAATCACGTTACAGTATGCGTTCATGTGCTTCTGATGTATGAGTTATACAATGTTTATTTTTTTATACTCGCTGACTATTGTTTTTGAGGCAACAGTTATGTTGATTGTGTTCACTGAGATGATCTTAATTTTTCTTGACTTTCATTTGATGTCAAATCCTCAACAGCAAATGTTTGTCGCTCGTTTAAAGCATCCAGCTTCAAGCTTACGGTATGTCACAGGGACATGAAACGGAAGCAAATCATGCGGGCTGTTCTCATACACCGTTCGTAGCTATATCTACGAAAAGTAAATGCACTGTAATTCGTATACATGCCACAAAATCAATTCGTATGTAACCCATGTAATTGTGAAACAGGAAGTATAAAAACATCTGACTTTCCCCCAGGAGACCGGTGTTCGTACACCGTGTGAAACCAGAAGTCAACGTTTATTTATTTGTCACGTAACTTCCGTACTAATGTAACGCCACTTCGGGAACTATTTTAACTCAAACCACAATCTTTTCTAAACCTAACTAAGTAATTTCGTTGCCTAAACTTAACCAAGTAGTTTTGTTGCCTAAACCTACCCAAGTCAATCCTTTCCTTAACCTAACCAAGTATTTTGTTGCCTAATCCTAACCAAGACAAACTTTTCCTAAACCCTAAGTATTGTTACCTAAGCCTAACCAAGTCAATCTTTTCCTAAACCTAACCAAGTAGTTTTGTTGCCTAATCCTAACTAAGTAGTTTTGTTGCCTAAGCCTAAACAAGTCAATCTTTTCCTAAACCTAACTAAGTAGTTTTTGATACCTACTCCCAACCAAGTCGATCTTTTCCTAAACTTAACCAAATTATTTCACGTGAAGACAGAGGTTTATTTTGAAAAGAGTGAAGCAGAAATTTACACGTGTCACATGTTGCTTGACATTAGTAGGAAAACACATGAAAAATGAGGAATAACTTTTCGTAAGATACTATACGAGGGTATAGGATACGTTGAATCATGTTGTATGAAAATTATTCAGATGATGTAAAAAAAGTAATTTAATTTGCTTGGTTTTGGTTTTAGAAGTCTTCTTCTAGTCAGATCCACGTCGGTGAAACTGGGCGCACCACTGTTGTACTTATTTTCAGGAATTCTCAGCAGCTCACCATCTTATGTTGTGTGCTTCTACCTCCCCTACGTCATTTTGTTCATGCTCAAATCCCCCAGCCTTTTTATCAAAACCCGCTTGTTCCTATTCTGCTCCCTCCCTTCATTGCAAATCCTCACAGTAAAAAACACAGGAGAGAAAATGAGAGGCAGAATTCGAGGAGAGCAAAATCTCTCAGAGGAGAAGGGCCCATTAAGCGAGCCCCCTTTCCCTCCAAAGAAAGTGCCCAGAGATGGAGGAAGATGAAAGAAGTAAAAAAAAAAACCTGCTCTCTATACTTTCTAAAGATAGATTTTTCTTTTACTCCGAGAGGAAGGCTAACAGGGAGGCAGGTTGGGGTTTGGATTGAAGGAGGGAGAGACTTGAAGGAGGAGGGCAGGTTGTTTCAAACACAAAAGCAGATGAAAGAAGTCTGTTGGCAGAACAGACAGTGTGATGGAGACACACATTATACTCGCGGCACGCACACAATCTAACAAACGCGAACCCGTGTTAGCAAAGAAATCCAACAAATTCAGTCTCTTAAATCACTGTTGCATGCGTGTTCAGAAAGTGTCTCCACTCTGCAGCTCTCCGTATTGACTTATTTCATCAAATTGCGTCTCGTAAAATGTGTTTTTGTGCTTTAGTCAACAAGTATTTTCGTTATTTTATGTTTGCATATCCATCCCCTCTCCCTTCCATTTCAATCGACTTGTGTATGATTTACACATTATATGAGTCACTCTAGCAGCTCTGTGCTGTAACCCAATCAATGTGGGTCCGAAATTCAAACGTAGGAATGATATATGGTTGTATTTATGTTGTGCTACCCGTGCACTTTTCTCTTTCATTCTCTCTCTCTCTATCAAACTTTTTGCAAGATTTGGAGAATGTGCTGGCGTCTCCTCATGCAGCGCTTTTAAATCAACCTTCCCTCTCCCTTCTCCATCACAGACTACTTTGAAGCCCTTTAATATTTCTAATTAGTTAATGGAGCTGATTGCATTCATAAAACCCTGCGGTAAGCATTTCTAGCCCTCAGGCCATTTCTATTTTTTTTCCCTTCTCCCTCCTCCTCCTCTGTTTCCTGGAGAAATATTACGAGAGAAAGCACTCTAACAGGTCCTCGGGCCCCCGCTGGAACAGAGTATGGTGCCAAAGAGCCATCCATGTCTTTTCCTGAATAAAAAAAAAAGGCCCCATTTTATTCTTCTCTTTGCTAATTGGAGAGTGGAGATAAAATGGGGCTACAGGGAGTTTTAATCTCCTTTCAGATCCGCGTGATGATTCTTCTCAGGATCCTACAGCCTGAGGGCTTTAAGCCAGGATCATTAGAAAGTGTTCAACAGTCGTCCAAAGAGTATCCGAGCATCTCTCTTCTTTTTTTTTTTATCCTGCTTTTTTTTTGCTTTTTCTCCGTTGATTTAATGTCTTGTAAAGGCATGTGGTGATTTCAGTTGACTGTGAGAAAGGAGAAGTTAGAGCCTGGAGGGTCTGTTGTTGTGAGACTGTACATTTACATCAGAAGACAGAAGAGACGACTGATTAGATGCTTTCATGTGCAAGTACTACAGTTGTCTTACACGGCGAGTACATCTCAGTAAGACCTCCAGAAGATAGTAGAATTTACAGTGCAGGCTGTTCTCATACACCGTTCGTAGCTGTACCTAAAAGTAAATGCACTGTAGTTCGTATATATATAACAAAATCAATTCATATGTAATCCACGTAATTATGAACAAAGTATAATGAGCTGCGAACGCCACATAGGGAGGAGGTCGAGGTGGATTGGTGGGTCAAAACACCGGACTTTCGCCCAGGATACCGCTGTTCTTATTCCGTGTGAAACCAATGTCAATGTTGATTTATTTGTCAGGTAACTTCCGTACTTAAATTACGCTACTTCCGGTGTTATTTTAACCCAAACCACAAACTTTTCCGAAACCTTACTAAGTAGTTTTGTTGCCTCAATGTAACCAAGACTATCTTTTCCTTAACCTAACTAAGTAGTTCTGTTGTCTAGACCTAACCAAGTCTATCTTTTCCTTAACCTAACTAAGTAGTTCTGTTGTCTAAACCTAACCAAGTCGATCTTTACCTTAAACTAAGTAATTTTGTTGCCTAAACCTAACCAAGTCGATCTTTTCCTTAACCTTAGTAGTTTTGTTGCCTAAACCTAACCAAGTCGATCTTATCCTTAACCTAAGTAATATTGTTGCCTAAACCTAACCAAGTCGATCTTTTCCTTAACCTAACTATGTAGTTTTGTTGCCTAAACTTAACCAAGTCAATCTTTTCTTAAACCTAACTAAGTAGTTTTGTTGCCTAAACCTAACTATGTAGTTTTGTTGCCTAAACTTAACCAAGTCGATCTTTTCCTTAACCTAAGTAGTTTTGTTGCCTCAACCTAACTATGTAGTTTTGTTGCCTAAACTTAACCAAGTCGATCTTTTCCTTAACCTAAGTAGTTTAGTTGCCTAAACCTAACCAACACTATCTTTTTCTTAACCTAACTAAGTGGTTCTGTTGCCTAAACCTAATCAAGTAGTTCTGTTGCCTAAACCTAACCAACCTGTTTCCTATGAAGACGAAAGTTTATTTTAAAAAGACTGGAGAGGAAATTGACGCTGGACATTCGTATGAAAAGAAGAACTTTTCGTAAGATATCAAACGAACCGTTGTATGAGGATACGTCGTGCAGTGTGACTGGGATTAGCCATATTTAGCTTGTTTCAGGGCTAACTGCTTATTCTGCACAGTAACAGCTTTTGTTTTTCACATTGTGACAGCATTACTTTATTTAGTTGGGTGGTTCAGACAAACATTATTTGAAGTCATGTTCATGATCTGCAGGCTTCTCTGCAGCTTGTCTGCTCTGAGACGTCCGTCTGGTTGGTTGGTCAGAAATCTTTTGATCGCCTGTTTTTTTTCTTTCTTCTCATTTCTCACTTTTTCGCCCTCAATTTCAGTGATGTGAAATCACACATTTTAGGGGTAAACTGCACCCACATGTTGAGTTTTTAGAAAATCTACCTTAATGATGTCATTTTTATCAAATTAATCGATGATGTTGTGATTTCTTGTTCTAATAATTGAGTTTTTTTTATTGATTAGAAGGATTTTTCTTGATGTAAGTCTGTTGGAAGCAGCAATGATTGATCTTTCTGAAACATGGCCTCAGCAAGGGATGAACTTGAACTAGTTTTAATTCAAACTATGACTAGTTTAGACTCGAGCTGAAGCCTTGGAGTGGTAAACTGCTTCATCCCTCACTGTTATATTTACTCATGTGCACTTTCTCTGTGAAGGAAAGACCTCGACTTTATGATTGTCTTTTTGTCTTGCGCTGAATTTCACTGTCTTGCACTTAAAGCAAATTAAATATTGAACTACAGAGAAACATAGGAGGCCAAGAGGCACCAGTACTCAATCCCATAATCAAATAATTAAATAAGCAAATTCCCAACAAGCAAACATCGGAGAATGAATACTCTCCATTTAGCATAGGATTTCTTGGTTGCTGTAATATTTGAATTAAAATTGAGTTGTTGTTTATTCTCTAACTGGGTTTGGAAGTCAATTTTGGGTCAATTCTAAACAATTAAAGATGTGATTGAGTCACTTTTAATTTCAAGGACCTCATATTTAATACATGAGCAAATATCTTCATTTCACAGATAGCATTTAAAAGTATTCATCTAACTGAAGAGTATTAGAAGTTTATAAAGGCTGTTTATAGAAGGTATAGTCTGGATGTTAAAATTGCCTCATAAAAAAAAAAGACCTTATCTAACTGAGGAAATGAGGCTCCGTATCTTTTTTTCATATCAACTAAATTAGTTTTTCACCTCTTGTCTTTTGAATATCTATTACGGTTTCACTTCATAATACCTTTTTGGTTCCTTCGCCCCAGCAATAAATGATTATCAGCTGCCCAGATATTGCTCTATTTTTTTTTCTGCAGATTATAATATCAATTTCCTTGAATAAAACTGAATAGAAGCAGAATTGAGCTTCCGAACCCCTTCAAAGCCTTTTGCTCTTCGGCCTGCCTCAGAAATATAATGTGGAATTTTAGCTTGTTGAATTTCACGGTCTTGGAATAAAAAGAAAACATGTTGTGGGGAATGTGAAGGTAATAAAAGTGATATTTTTCTATGAAGCAAAATTTGGGTGTCTTTTTTTTCCACCTTCTCTCTCTCTCTCTCTAGAACGGTTTAAACTGCAGGAGATCAGACAGTCTAAACAAGATCACTCACTCTTTGAGCTGTTTGATTTCCATCTACAAATGTATTCTGTGTGCTGACAACATAAGAGATGGAGTGATGTTATCAGGACATGGACTCTTGAGTAGCTCTGGCTTAACTGGATGGTTTGAGATTAATACTGTTGTATTGTGTCTGTCTTTATAACAGATCCCAGGCCTATGGATTTTGGGAAAGATCCTGTTTTCAACCACAAGCCTCCCATCAATGGAGGTAAGGTTTGATGTCCTCTGCTCTCCTCTCAGCCTGAGGCTGTACTGGCTGTTTTACAAGTCTCCCTCCAAATAATAGTGAAACAGCTCTTTAAGCAGAGGCACGCCCACGGCTCTTCGTTTCACTTGTGATTCCACAAGAAAAAAGCCGGTGGCAACAGTGACAGACGATCTCCGGTGTGTGTGTGTGTGTGTGTGTGTGTGTGTGTGTGTGTGTGATAGTGTATAGAGAGGGGAAGAGTGTGTGTGGGCATGTTAGCGTGTGTTTCCTCTCCTCCTCTTTCATGTTTCGTGGCAGACAAACTGAGAGGCAGACAGCTTCCTCCTGGGCACCTAGAAAACATCTGTCTGTAACAATCAACGGTTTACTTCCTGTGTGTGTGTGTGTGTGTGTGTGTGTGTTAGTGTGTGTGTGTGCGCGTGCACATGCTTGTGTTATTATCCCTTGTTCCTTCCAGCCCCTTGACAGATACAAGAAGAGTACTCAGCCTTTACTTCACTAAACAAGTCTGTTTACTGTCTGTTGACTGCTTCCCTCTGTGTGTGTTTGTGTGTGTGCGTGTGCGTGTGCGTGTGTAAATGCAGCACTTAATTGCAGATCGGTTCGTTCATGTGTATACATTCATTAAGTGGATCAGCGTGATTGCTTGTGCCAGCTAGATGTGCACACTGTGACAACACACACTTCAACACACACCGGAGAGCACCTTTACAGTAATTAATTTAATTATGTTTCCAAACTTATGAAGTCAACAATAACAACCGGGGTAACAGAATTAGCTGTTCTTTAATACATCAGCCACGACGTTGGATATTTGCCTCTGAAACAGTTGAATTAATTACATTAAAGGGGCTCTGTGTAAGAATCAGAAATCACTTGTTAACAGTGACACCTGTGGCCTTAAGACAGTCAGCGTCTTGTTGCTCGCGCTACCGACACACAAGAGACTGAACGTGATTGACAGGCATTATGGTGATTAACGTTAGCAACATTAGCAGCTAAAACCACAATATGTAAGGGATAATGTACAGCTAGTGGGTCATTGTTGTGAAAAAATCCCCAACAGGGCGACAGGTCTCTCATCGCCCTGAAGGGGATTCTTTCACAACAATGACCCGCTAGCTGTACATTATCCCGCTTATTACACGCCTACTTACTTAATAAAATCAACTCAACGCAGCAACGGTCTGGTATACGCAGCAACGGTCTGCTATGCATAGCAACGATCTGCTATGCATAGCAACGGTCTGCTATGCATAGCAACGGTCTGCTATGCATAGCAGCGATCTGCTATGCATAGCAACGGTCTGCTATGCATAGCAACGGTCTGCTATGCATAGCAACAGTATACGTAGCGACGGTCTGTTATACGTAGCAACGGTCTGCTATACATAGCAACGATCTGCTATACATAGCAACGGTCTGCTATACATAGCAACGATCTGCTATACATAGCAACGGTCTGTTATACGTAGCAACGGTCTGTTACAAAGAAATTACACACCGCAGAATGCTGTGATTAACCAATCAGAATCAAGTATTCAACATAGCCGTTTAATACATATATATAACACACGCAAAATCCTTTGTATTGTTTGATTCTTTATTTTAACATTTTTTTATTATGTATACAAGTTTTTTCTAAAGTTTCCTGTTTTCTCTCCAGACTACGTGTTCCCAGGCTGGCCGTCCTCCTTCTCCACCCCGTCCTCCTCCGATGTGGACCCGTCCTCCGTCACCCTGATGTCAGGGACAGACAAGGACAACGCCTGGCTGTACACGCTGGACCCGATCCTCCTCACCATCATCGTGATGAGCTCTCTGGGCGTGCTGCTGGGTGCGGTGTGCGCAGGACTTCTCCTCTACTGCACCTGCTCCTACAGCGGGCTCTCCTCGCGCTCCTCCACCACACTGGAGAACTACAACTTTGAGTTGTACGACGGGATTAAGCATAAAGTCAAGATAAACCAGCAGAGGTGCTGCTCCGAGGCATGAAGAAGAGGAGGAGGAGAACTCTAGAGAACGATGGAGAAAGACACGTCTCCTGCTAAAGGAATTCTGTTCTCGGTTTGGACAAAGAAAACACGAAAAGGAAGCACTATCTGTTATTTCAATCCCCAGTGTCCCCCACTTTATATCCTGCTCTGATGTCTAACGGGGGTAACATTCAACTCCAGAGGTTCCCCACCTATTTGCGTGCCAGTGGGAACTCGTGAACTTGATCTCCCCTACATGCTATGAGGCCTAAACTGGGGAACCCCTGACCCCAGTCTCCCCTACCCACAGTACCAGATCTCCTCCGCCTGCAGGAGAGAGCCTGCTTGATTCTCAAAGCCTGTGAATGAATGAAGGAATGAATAGATGAATATGAATGACAGATCTACCATAGAATATAACCCACCAGCCACTGGAATGAAGCTCGGAGACGGACTACAGCACCCATGACAATCTGGACATTTGGACCACAAATGGCAGCACAGTCTGGGTGTTTGGTTAAAACTCTTCCTAATGAAGAGGAGGATTTCATTAACATGTACCCAAGACTGGTACTTGGCAGAAGGGCAATGTGTCCTCGTCGGCTTGAATTTGAATGTGGCCAATAGAGCCGGCATGCTGAAATGAAAGCGCTCCAGCTTCAGACTGTTGGTGAAGACTTCAGCACCAGTGGACCATTTAATGTGGGTACTTTTGACTGAAATCAACACATATCAAGCGAATGCCTATCCCCCCTAACGAAGTTTAAAAGATATCAAACCACACTACTCAAAGGAATCTAGATTTCTAAAAGGCGAAGAAGGAAAAAAAAGAGGATGAAAAAGGACATTTTTCTTTTTGTTTGTTTCTGAAAGATTTAGATATGAGTTCTGGGACTTTCAAACGTCCATTAGCCGGCCATACGGCGCCCGCTCGCTCCTTTGTCTGCCCTCGGTCTGCGCTTTGTGAAACCAGTGGCGTAGAAGAGTAATGGTGACTGTTTTTGATATGTTTTAGACTCGTGTCTGTTTGGAAAAAAAAGGTAAAGAAAAGCCAGCTTCAGTTCGTAGCCGCCCTGTAGAGCTTTTACGCCATTTTTTTAGACTTTCTTTAGCGTTGTGTTGGACTCCATAGTCTTAACTGTTACTTCAGTCCTTTTCTATTTCCACACATTTTCCATTACAGATGATCAGTCTTTACAGAGAGTAGAGGAACGGTGAAGGAAGACAGAAAATCAGAGGTTTATCTAAATCTAACATGCTGTTATGGAGTCGTGCTTTAGATTCAGTATTCTAGGGTTTGTCTTTGGTATATATCTATATTTTTTTGCTTTTCAAACTGTATGAAGCCCAAATGATGGACAGACACTGTGTGAACAAAATGTTAGTGATTGTTTTACTGCAACCTATGGATTGCCAAAGAGCCGTGTACGTGCACGGGGGGGGTCTGAACAAGTGTTAAAAGAGGCCGGACTGAGAGTGATGAATCATCCTGCCTTTTATCCGCCGCTCTTAGTGTCGCCCCCCCCCCCCCGAACCCCCCTGAATGAAGCACGCTCAAAAAACGGAAGGAATGACTAAAGGAGGAGAGAAATCGTACCGTTGACTTTCTTGGACACACAATCGAGCCTTAAGCTAACTACAGTATACGCTGTATCGGAGGACAGCCATCGAGGAGTGCCAGTGCTGCTGGAGAGACTGATGAACAGGAGGACACACACACACAGAAAGATAGACAGACAGATAGAAAGAGAGGGAAGAAATATGGTGGTTATGTTTACATGCAGGAGAGGTCACATTTTTGTCAATATGCAGCTGTTTCTCCCAAGAATTTACATTCATATGCTGTTATTTAGTGGAAACTTAAAGGCACCCCGTGGAGTTTTTGACCACTAGTAGCGCTATTGAGCAATTTTGTTTGTACCTCATGCATGCACACAAGCATGCAGAAACGTGCTTTCACACTATTCCTAGATGGTTGGCAGCGGTAACATGCAATGAAAAAAAACCACCACAATTTTTAGCAAATGAGAAGAAGACTGCAAGCTAGCAAAGATTTTATATTATTATTGAAGGAAATGCATTCAACACATTTGTTCGACCTCGAAGAGACACAGAATGTGTAAATCTAACTTTGTATGTTTACAACAAAACTCCACAGGGAACCTTTAAAGCCTCACAGAATTATTCTTTTTTTTAATTAATGTATCAACAAAATGTGTATGTTAAACATATCTGAAACTTTTCTCATATGTTTTGCCTACAATATACACTTCTAACGACCAAAGCATGATTCAAGTTTTTATGGTGCTGGTTAGACAACTAAAAACAATTTGTAAAAGTTTGGGAAAGGTTGTAGTCATAGTTAAAAAAATGAAAAAGACTTACATATATTCAAGTACTTTGTATGGCCGTCCATCCAGGCCGTTGACTGACTTGACAACGTGAGGCTGGTAAGCAGGTGATTCCTCTGCATGGAAACATATACAGTGAGATACTCAGCTGAGAGAGAGAGAGAGAGAGAGAGAGAGAGAGAACGACACGACCGTGAGGGAGAGTCAGTGACCCGGACAGAAATCTAGAAAATGTAATGTGAGGACCAGACGCTGTCCTCTCCTTGCCTTTCTTGTATTTGTTGTTTTTTTCCTCACCCTGCTCGGTCGCAGCAGATTAAGGTCAATTTGAGAAAGTCATTTTTGTGTTTACTGAATCTGTGGAGTTGCTGTGCACTGGGGGGGGGGGGGGTTACATTGAAAGAGTCAAACATGTCACATTTGTTGTTTCCCCATCTCTCTTTCTGCCTTTCTCTCTCATCTCTCCCTGTTCGAGGCCACATGGATATATAACCTGAGGCCTGTACTACGAAGTGAGTTCAACATACGCAGAGTATCTCCTCGTTATCTGGTTTAACTAACACTAACAAACGAGATCCCGCCTACAACGCTGGTTATCAACTCGGTAAGTCAACCCAGGGTTTCTCTATCTGGCTTTGAGCACGTTCACATGAACACGGTGGTGTTAGCAGCATCTGACCAATCACAATCATGGACAAGTTTACTGTCAGCAGAGCGGCACATTTTACAAACGAAGAGTAAACTATAATATTAGACAAGTAGTTAAACACATAATCCAGGCTAAAATTAACAGCTGCCAAATGCAGGAAGGACAGCTAAATTAACAGACTTATTAATTTAACAGAATACTCAGAAGTCAGATATAGTCGTCTACATGGAGCAGTGATATTATAAATAACTTTCAGAAGTGTAGCGGATGAGTTAATTACACTTCATTATGGCCTTTGACAAGGTTGTGGCGTGTATGACTATTTCAGCCTTCTTTCAGCTGCGTCCTCGACTCCGGCGGTGTGAAACGGACTTGAAAGCAAGTAAAAAAAATAAATGTAATAACATTAATTGAAAGTGGTAAACACTCACAGCATACAGCCAGCTGTCCTTCCATAAATCCTGCTTCGTAGTCCAGACCTCTGGAGGCCTATTGAGATGAAACACACAAAGAAAATAGGGGGATTATGAAAAGGCGTTGAAAGATGGTCATAGAAGGGAGGGAACAATGGAGAGAGAGAGATGGAGGGTTTATTCTGTCTAAATGCATTTCCATTGGACTGTTTTCCAAGTGCCTTGGAGCTCTCTTATTTTGTCTCTCTCTCTCCCTACTGCTATCTTACTCTGACTTTCTTTCTCTCACACAAACACATGAAACGGTGACTACATTGTGTGCCAACGACTACAAATGAACACACAATATATAGATATAGAAACACACACGTCACCTATTCTCTCAATCTCTCTCTCTCTCTCTCTCTCTCCTGCTCAACTTTAACACTTTCCTTCTGGAAGTCCAGATAGCGTTACCTCTTCTGTCTCGATGGAAACACACATAAACACCCTGACACACGCACACTACATTAAGACATACACACACTTACGGCACTGGCCAGATAACTCAAACTGTTGTTTGTAGACTTTGTACAGAAAAATTTCTTTTTTAATGTTATTATTATTATTTAATAAAGGCTAAATAACAAGTGATTTTGTTCTCTGTGTTTGTATGCCATTAAAGTGTCATGAAGTCGAGAGTATGTAGTAGAAAAGTAATAAAAAAAAGTCATAGTATGTTGTAAAGAAAGTCAAAAAGGTCATAATATAGTATGGTGAATAAATAAAAAGTCAAAGCATAGTATTTTAAATAAATTTAAAAAAGCCACAGTATTGTATGCCGAAAAAATTAAAAAAGTCATCGTATAATATGTCGAAAAACAGTCAGTATAGCATGTCGAATTAAAGTTACAGTATAGTATATCGAAAAATTTCACCAAAAAAAGTCACAGTATAGTATGTCGAAAAATTTCACCAGTCAAACTATAGTATGATGAAAAATTTCATGAAAAAAAAGTCAAAGTATAGTGTGTCGAAATATTTCACCAAAAAAAAGTCATAGTAGTGTGTCGAAAAATTTCACCAAAAAAAGTCAGAGTATAGTATGATAATAAATTCCATGAATAAAAAGTCATAGTATAGTATGTCGAAAAATGTCATGAAAAAAGGTCATAGTATAGTGATTCAAAAAAATTCACCAAAAAAAGTTATATTATTGTATGTTGAAAAATTTCACCGAAAAAAGTCAGAAATAGTATGATGAAAAATTTCACTAAAAAAAGTCATAGTATAGTATTTCGAAATATTTCACCCAAAAATAGTCATACTATAGTATTATGAAAAATGTCATGAAAAAAAAATCAAAGTATAGTGTGTCGAAAAATTTCATGAAAAAAAAGTCATAGTGTATTATACTTTGACATTTTTTCACGAAAATCTTCAACATGCTATAGTATGACTTTTTTTTCATGAAAATTTTCGGAATTCTAAACTATGAGGTTTTTTTTTACAAAATTAATCGACAGACTATACTATGCCTTTTTTCATGAAAATTTTCGGAATTTTAAACTGAGTTTTTTTTCCACCAAATTAATCGACAGACTATACTATGCCTTTTTTCATGAAAATTTTCGACATTCTATACTATGACATTTTTTTACGAATATTTTCGACAATTTTCGTCAATTTTCATGAAAAAAATCAGGTCAAAAATATTCGTAAAAAAATGTCATAGTATAGAATGTCGAAAATTTTAATGAAAAAAGGCATAGTATAGTCTGTCGATTCATTTGGTGGAAAAAAAACTCAGTTTAAAATTTCGACATTTTCATGAAAAAAGTCATACTATACTATGACTTTTTTGAAAATTGACCAAATTTTTAACTGACTTTTTTTTCCACCAAATTAATCGACAGACTATACTATGCCTGTTTTCATGAAAATTTTCGACATTCTAAACTAAGACATTTTTTTACGAATATTTTCGAAAATTTTCATGAAAAAAGTCATGTCGAAAATATTCGTAAAAAAATGCCATAGTATAGAATGTCGAAAATTTTAATGAAAAAAGGCATAGTATAGTCTGTCGATTCATTTGGTGGAAAAAAAACTCAGTTTAAAATTTCGACATTTTCATGAAAAAAGTCATACTATACTATGACTTTTTTGAAAATTGACCAAATTTTTAACTGAGTTTTTTTTTCACCAAATTAATCGACAGACTATACTATGCCTGTTGTCATGAAAATTTTCGACATTCTAAACTATGACATTTTTTTACGAATATTTTCATGAAAAAAGTCATACTATAGCATGTCGAAAATATTCGTAAAAAAATGTCATAGTATAGAATGTCGAAAATTTTAATGAAAAAAGGCATAGTATAGTCTGTCGATTCATTTGGTGGAAAAAAAACTCAGTTTAAAATTTCGACATTTTCATGAAAAAAGTCATACTATACTATGACTTTTTTGAAAATTGACCAAATTTTTAACTGAGTTTTTTTTCCACCAAATTAATCGACAGACTATACTATGCCTGTTTTCATGAAAATTTTCGACATTCTAAACTATGACATTTTTTTACGAATATTTTCATGAAAAAAGTCATACTATAGCATGTCGAAAATATTCGTAAAAAAATGTCATAGTATAGAATGTCGAAAATTTTAATGAAAAAAGGCATAGTATAGTCTGTCGATTCATTTGGTGGAAAAAAAACTCAGTTTAAAATTTCGACATTTTCATGAAAAAAGTCATACTATACTATGACTTTTTTGAAAATTGACCAAATTTTTAACTGAGTTTTTTTTCACCAAATCAATCGACAGACTATACTATGCCTGTTTTCATGAAAATTTTCGACATTCTAAACTAAGACATTTTTTTACGAATATTTTCATGAAAAAAGTCATACTATAGCATGTCGAAAATATTCGTAAAAAAATGTCATAGTATAGAATGTCGAAAATTTTAATGAAAAAAGGCATAGTATAGTCTGTCGATTCATTTGGTGGAAAAAAAACTCAGTTTAAAATTTCGACATTTTCATGAAAAAAGTCATACTATACTATGACTTTTTTGAAAATTGACCAAATTTTTAACTGAGTTTTTTTTCACCAAATTAATCGACAGACTATACTATGCCTGTTTTCATGAAAATTTTCGACATTCTAAACTATGACATTTTTTTACGAATATTTTCGAAAATTTTCATGAAAAAAGTCATACTATAGCATGTCGAAAATATTCGTAAAAAAATGTCATAGTATAGAATGTCGAAAATTTTAATGAAAAAAGGCATAGTATAGTCTGTCGATTCATTTGGTGGAAAAAAAACTCAGTTTAAAATTTCGACATTTTCATGAAAAAAGTCATACTATACTATGACTTTTTTGAAAATTGACGAAATTTTTAACTGAGTTTTTTTTCACCAAATTAATCGACAGACTATACTATGCCTGTTGTCATGAAAATTTTCGACATTCTAAACTATGACATTTTTTTACGAATATTTTCATGAAAAAAGTCATACTATAGCATGTCGAAAATATTCGTAAAAAAATGTCATAGTATAGAATGTCGAAAATTTTAATGAAAAAAGGCATAGTATAGTCTGTCGATTCATTTGGTGGAAAAAAAACTCAGTTTAAAATTTCGACATTTTCATGAAAAAAGTCATACTATACTATGACTTTTTTGAAAATTGACCAAATTTTTAACTGAGTTTTTTTTCCACCAAATCAATCGACAGACTATACTATGCCTGTTTTCATGAAAATTTTCGACATTCTAAACTAAGACATTTTTTTACGAATATTTTCGAAAATTTTCATGAAAAAAGTCATACTATAGCATGTCGAAAATATTCGTAAAAAAATGTCATAGTATAGAATGTCGAAAATTTTAATGAAAAAAGGCATAGTATAGTCTGTCGATTCATTTGGTGTAAAAAAAACTCAGTTTAAAATTTCGACATTTTCATGAAAAAAGTCATACTATACTATGACTTTTTTGAAAATTGACCAAATTTTTAACTGAGTTTTTTTTTCACCAAATTAATCGACAGACTATACTATGCCTGTTTTCATGAAAATTTTCGACATTCTAAACTATGACATTTTTTTACGAATATTTTCGAAAATTTTCATGAAAAAAGTCATGTCGAAAATATTCGTAAAAAAATGTCATAGTATAGAATGTCGAAAATTTTAATGAAAAAAGGCATAGTATAGTCTGTCGATTCATTTGGTGGAAAAAAAACTCAGTTTAAAATTTCGACATTTTCATGAAAAAAGTCATACTATACTATGACTTTTTTGAAAATTGACCAAATTTTTAACTGAGTTTTTTTTCCACCAAATTAATCGACAGACTATACTATGCCTGTTTTCATGAAAATTTTCGACATTCTAAACTAAGACATTTTTTTACGAATATTTTCGAAAATTTTCATGAAAATAGCATGTCGAAAATATTCGTAAAAAAATGTCATAGTATAGAATGTCGAAAATTTTAATGAAAAAAGGCATAGTATAGTCTGTCGATTCATTTGGTGGAAAAAAAACTCAGTTTAAAATTTCGACATTTTCATGAAAAAAGTCATACTATACTATGACTTTTTTGAAAATTGACCAAATTTTTAACTGAGTTTTTTTTTCACCAAATTAATCGACAGACTATACTATGCCTGTTTTCATGAAAATTTTCGACATTCTAAACTAAGACATTTTTTTACGAATATTTTCGAAAATTTTCATGAAAAAAGTCATACTATAGCATGTCGAAAATATTCGTAAAAAAATGTCATAGTATAGAATGTAGAAAATTTTAATGAAAAAAGGCATAGTATAGTCTGTCGATTCATTTGGTGGAAAAAAAACTCAGTTTAAAATTTCGACATTTTCATGAAAAAAGTCATACTATACTATGACTTTTTTGAAAATTGACCAAATTTTTAACTGAGTTTTTTTTTCACCAAATTAATCGACAGACTATACTATGCCTGTTTTCATGAAAATTTTCGACATTCTAAACTAAGACATTTTTTTACGAATATTTTCGAAAATTTTCATGAAAAAAGTCATGTCGAAAATATTCGTAAAAAAATGTCATAGTATAGAATGTCGAAAATTTTAATGAAAAAAGGCATAGTATAGTCTGTCGATTCATTTGGTGGAAAAAAAACTCAGTTTAAAATTTCGACATTTTCATGAAAAAAGTCATACTATACTATGACTTTTTTGAAAATTGACCAAATTTTTAACTGAGTTTTTTTTCCACCAAATTAATCGACAGACTATACTATGCCTGTTTTCATGAAAATTTTCGACATTCTAAACTAAGACATTTTTTTACGAATATTTTCGAAAATTTTCATGAAAAAAGTCATACTATAGCATGTCGAAAATATTCGTAAAAAAATGTCATAGTATAGAATGTCGAAAATTTTAATGAAAAAAGGCATAGTATAGTCTGTCGATTCATTTGGTGGAAAAAAAACTCAGTTTAAAATTTCGACATTTTCATGAAAAAAGTCATACTATACTATGACTTTTTTGAAAATTGACCAAATTTTTAACTGACTTTTTTTTCCACCAAATTAATCGACAGACTATACTATGCCTGTTTTCATGAAAATTTTCGACATTCTAAACTAAGACATTTTTTTACGAATATTTTCGAAAATTTTCATGAAAAAAGTCATACTATAGCATGTCGAAAATATTCGTAAAAAAATGTCATGTATAGAATGTCGAAAATTTTAATGAAAAAAGGCATAGTATAGTCTGTCGATTCATTTGGTGGAAAAAAAACTCAGTTTAAAATTTCGACATTTTCATGAAAAAAGTCATACTATACTATGACTTTTTTGAAAATTGACCAAATTTTTAACTGTTTTTTTTTCACCAAATCAATCGACAGACTATACTATGCCTGTTTTCATGAAAATTTTCGACATTCTAAACTAAGACATTTTTTTACGAATATTTTCGAAAATTTTCATGAAAAAAGTCATGTCGAAAATATTCGTAAAAAAATGTCATAGTATAGAATGTCGAAAATTTTAATGAAAAAAGGCATAGTATAGTCTGTCGATTCATTTGGTGGAAAAAAAACTCAGTTTAAAATTTCGACATTTTCATGAAAAAAGTCATACTATACTATGACTTTTTTGAAAATTGACCAAATTTTTAACTGAGTTTTTTTTCCACCAAATTAATCGACAGACTATACTATGCCTGTTTTCATGAAAATTTTCGACATTCTAAACTAAGACATTTTTTTACGAATATTTTCATGAAAAAAGTCATACTATAGCATGTCGAAAATATTCGTAAAAAAATGTCATAGTATAGAATGTCGAAAATTTTAATGAAAAAAGGCATAGTATAGTCTGTCGATTCATTTGGTGGAAAAAAAACTCAGTTTAAAATTTCGACATTTTCATGAAAAAAGTCATACTATACTATGACTTTTTTGAAAATTGACCAAATTTTTAACTGAGTTTTTTTTTCACCAAATTAATCGACAGACTATACTATGCCTGTTGTAATGAAAATTTTCGACATTCTAAACTATGACATTTTTTTACGAATATTTTCATGAAAAAAGTCATACTATAGCATGTCGAAAATATTCGTAAAAAAATGTCATAGTATAGAATGTCGAAAATTTTAATGAAAAAAGGCATAGTATAGTCTGTCGATTCATTTGGTGGAAAAAAAACTCAGTTTAAATTTCGACATTTTCATGAAAAAAGTCATACTATACTATGACTTTTTTGAAAATTGACCAAATTTTTAACTGAGTTTTTTTTTCACCAAATTAATCGACAGACTATACTATGCCTGTTGTAATGAAAATTTTCGACATTCTAAACTATGACATTTTTTTACGAATATTTTCATGAAAAAAGTCATAATATAGCATGTCGAAAATATTCGTAAAAAAATGTCATAGTATAGAATGTCGAAAATTTTAATGAAAAAAGGCATAGTATAGTCTGTCGATTCATTTGGTGGAAAAAAAACTCAGTTTAAAATTTCGACATTTTCATGAAAAAAGTCATACTATACTATGACTTTTTTGAAAATTGACCAAATTTTTAACTGAGTTTTTTTTTCAACCAAATCAATCGACAGACTATACTATGCTGTTTTCCATGAAAATTTTCGACATTCTGAAACTAAGACATTTTTTTACGAATAATTCGAAAATTTTCATGAAAAAAGTCATGTCGAAAATATTCGTAAAAAAATGCCATAGTATAGAATGTTCGAAAATTTTAATGAAAAAAGGCATAGTATAGTCTGTCGATTCATTTGTGGAAAAAAAACCAGTTTAAAAATTTCGAGAGGGGGGGGGGAGGTGGAGTGTGGTGTGGGGGGGAAATTCGCATTTTCATGAAAAAAGTCATACTATACTATGACTTTTTTGAAAATTGACCAAATTTTTAACTGAGTTTTTTTTTCACCAAATCAATCGACAGACTATACTATGCCTGTTTTCATGTCAATTTTCGACATTCTAAACTAAGACATTTTTTTACGAATATTTTCGAAAGTTTTCATGAAAAAAGTCATGTCGAAAATATTCGTAAAAAAGTGCCATAGTATAGAATGTCGAAAATTTTAATGAAAAAAGGCATAGTATAGTCTGTCGATTCATTTGGTGGAAAAAAAACTCAGTTTAAAATTTCGACATTTTCATGAAAAAAGTCATACTATACTATGACTTTTTTGAAAATTGACGAAATTTTTAACTGAGTTTTTTTTTCACCAAATTAATCGACAGACTATACTATGCCTGTTTTCATGAAAATTTTCGACATTCTAAACTATGACATTTTTTTACGAATATTTTCATGAAAAAAGTCATACTATAGCATGTCGAAAATATTCGTAAAAAAATGTCATAGTATAGAATGTCGAAAATTTTAATGAAAAAAGGCATAGTATAGTCTGTCGATTCATTTGGTGGAAAAAAAACTCAGTTTAAAATTTCGACATTTTCATGAAAAAAGTCATACTATACTATGACTTTTTTGAAAATTGACCAAATTTTTAACTGAGTTTTTTTTCCACCAAATTAATCGACAGACTATACTATGCCTGTTTTCATGAAAATTTTCGACATTCTAAACTATGACATTTTTTTACGAATATTTTCATGAAAAAAGTCATACTATAGCATGTCGAAAATATTCGTAAAAAAATGTCATAGTATAGAATGTCGAAAATTTTAATGAAAAAAGGCATAGTATAGTCTGTCGATTCATTTGGTGGAAAAAAAACTCAGTTTAAAATTTCGACATTTTCATGAAAAAAGTCATACTATACTATGACTTTTTTGAAAATTGACCAAATTTTTAACTGAGTTTTTTTTCCACCAAATTAATCGACAGACTATACTATGCCTGTTTTCATGAAAATTTTCGACATTCTAAACTAAGACATTTTTTTACGAATATTTTCGAAAATTTTCATGAAAAAAGTCATGTCGAAAATATTCGTAAAAAAATGCCATAGTATAGAATGTCGAAAATTTTAATGAAAAAAGGCATAGTATAGTCTGTCGATTCATTTGGTGGAAAAAAAACTCAGTTTAAAATTTCGACATTTTCATGAAAAAAGTCATACTATACTATGACTTTTTTGAAAATTGACCAAATTTTTAACTGAGTTTTTTTTCCACCAAATTAATCGACAGACTATACTATGCCTGTTTTCATGAAAATTTTCGACATTCTAAACTATGACATTTTTTTACGAATATTTTCATGAAAAAAGTCATACTATAGCATGTCGAAAATATTCGTAAAAAAATGTCATAGTATAGAATGTCGAAAATTTTAATGAAAAAAGGCATAGTATAGTCTGTCGATTCATTTGGTGGAAAAAAAACTCAGTTTAAAATTTCGACATTTTCATGAAAAAAGTCATACTATACTATGACTTTTTTGAAAATTGACCAAATTTTTAACTGAGTTTTTTTTCCACCAAATTAATCGACAGACTATACTATGCCTGTTTTCATGAAAATTTTCGACATTCTAAACTAAGACATTTTTTTACGAATATTTTCATGAAAAAAGTCATACTATAGCATGTCGAAAATATTCGTAAAAAAATGTCATAGTATAGAATGTCGAAAATTTTAATGAAAAAAGGCATAGTATAGTCTGTCGATTCATTTGGTGGAAAAAAAACTCAGTTTAAAATTTCGACATTTTCATGAAAAAAGTCATACTATACTATGACTTTTTTGAAAATTGACCAAATTTTTAACTGAGTTTTTTTTCCACCAAATTAATCGACAGACTATACTATGCCTGTTTTCATGAAAATTTTCGACATTCTAAACTAAGACATTTTTTTACGAATATTTTCGAAAATTTTCATGAAAAAAGTCATACTATAGCATGTCGAAAATATTCGTAAAAAAATGTCATAGTATAGAATGTCGAAAATTTTAATGAAAAAAGGCATAGTATAGTCTGTCGATTCATTTGGTGGAAAAAAAACTCAGTTTAAAATTTCGACATTTTCATGAAAAAAGTCATACTATACTATGACTTTTTTGAAAATTGACCAAATTTTTAACTGACTTTTTTTACCACCAAATTAATCGACAGACTATACTATGCCTGTTTTCATGAAAATTTTCGACATTCTAAACTAAGACATTTTTTTACGAATATTTTCATGAAAAAAGTCATACTATAGCATGTCGAAAATATTCGTAAAAAAATGTCATAGTATAGAATGTCGAAAATTTTAATGAAAAAAGGCATAGTATAGTCTGTCGATTCATTTGGTGGAAAAAAAACTCAGTTTAAAATTTCGACATTTTCATGAAAAAAGTCATACTATACTATGACTTTTTTGAAAATTGACCAAATTTTTAACTGAGTTTTTTTTCCACCAAATTAATCGACAGACTATACTATGCCTGTTTTCATGAAAATTTTCGACATTCTAAACTAAGACATTTTTTTACGAATATTTTCGAAAATTTTCATGAAAAAAGTCATACTATAGCATGTCGAAAATATTCGTAAAAAAATGTCATAGTATAGAATGTAGAAAATTTTAATGAAAAAAGGCATAGTATAGTCTGTCGATTCATTTGGTGGAAAAAAAACTCAGTTTAAAATTTCGACATTTTCATGAAAAAAGTCATACTATACTATGACTTTTTTGAAAATTGACCAAATTTTTAACTGAGTTTTTTTTCCACCAAATTAATCGACAGACTATACTATGCCTGTTTTCATGAAAATTTTCGACATTCTAAACTATGACATTTTTTTACGAATATTTTCATGAAAAAAGTCATACTATAGCATGTCGAAAATATTCGTAAAAAAATGTCATAGTATAGAATGTCGAAAATTTTAATGAAAAAAGGCATAGTATAGTCTGTCGATTCATTTGGTGGAAAAAAAACTCAGTTTAAAATTTCGACATTTTCATGAAAAAAGTCATACTATACTATGACTTTTTTGAAAATTGACCAAATTTTTAACTGAGTTTTTTTTCCACCAAATTAATCGACAGACTATACTATGCCTGTTTTCATGAAAATTTTCGACATTCTAAACTAAGACATTTTTTTACGAATATTTTCGAAAATTTTCATGAAAAAAGTCATACTATAGCATGTCGAAAATATTCGTAAAAAAATGTCATAGTATAGAATGTCGAAAATTTTAATGAAAAAAGGCATAGTATAGTCTGTCGATTCATTTGGTGGAAAAAAAACTCAGTTTAAAATTTCGACATTTTCATGAAAAAAGTCATACTATACTATGACTTTTTTGAAAATTGACCAAATTTTTAACTGAGTTTTTTTTTCACCAAATTAATCGACAGACTATACTATGCCTGTTTTCATGAAAATTTTCGACATTCTAAACTAAGACATTTTTTTACGAATATTTTCGAAAATTTTCATGAAAAAAGTCATGTCGAAAATATTCGTAAAAAAATGTCATAGTATAGAATGTCGAAAATTTTCATGAAAAAAGGCATAGTATAGTCTGTCGATTCATTTGGTGGAAAAAAAACTCAGTTTAAAATTTCGACATTTTCATGAAAAAAGTCATACTATACTATGACTTTTTTGAAAATTGACCAAATTTTTAACTGAGTTTTTTTTCACCAAATTAATCGACAGACTATACTATGCCTGTTTTCATGAAAATTTTCGACATTCTAAACTATGACATTTTTTTACGAATATTTTCATGAAAAAAGTCATACTAAGCATGTAAAAATTGAAAAAAATTATAGTTTTCAAAATTTTTAATAAAAAAACATATATGCTGTTTCTTTTGGGAAAAAAACCATTTAAAAATTTGACATTTTTAAAAAAATCATAAATATACTTTTTTGAAAATTCAAAAAATTTTAATAGTTTTTTTCCCAAAATTAAAAACTAGTGTTTTAAAAAAAATTTTGAAAAACTTTTTTTTTAAAATTTTTTCTTTTTTTGAAAAAAGTCAAAAATTAGCTTAAAAAATTTAAAAAAAAAATTATAGTTTTCAAAATTTTTAATAAAAAAACATATATGCTGTTTCAGGGGGAAAAAAACCATTTAAAAATTTGACATTTTTAAAAAATATTTCAATTTTTTGAAAAGAAAAATTTTTTAAACTGGTTTTTTTTAAAATTAATGAAGATAATTTGAGAAATTTTCGACATTTAAAAACATTTTTTTTCGAAATTTTCATGAAAAAAGTCATATATACTTAAAAATTTAAAAAAAATGCAATTAAATTAAAAATTTTTAAAAAAATGAAGCTTCTTTCTTTTAAAAAAAATTTTTTTCGACTTTTTCTAAAAAAGCATTTACATATTTTTTGAAAAGCAAATTTTTTAACTGGTTTTTTTCCCCAAAAAATGCAATATAATCCCTTTTTTATAAAAATTTTTCGCATTCTTAAAATTTTTTTAAAATTTTTTCAAAAATTTTCATGAAAAAAGAAAAAAATTTTTAAAAA